>CM065785.1:21127733-21590233 GCA_033296515.1 Macrochelys suwanniensis | reverse complement strand
CGCAAGCAGACATAGCGGGGCCCCGCCCCCGACGCAGGCAGTCCCAGTCCGCGGCGGCAAAGGAAGAGCGGCGGACCTGCCGCCCCATTGCCGCTGCGGCAGGTGAGAATGGGGCGGCAGTCCGAGTCCCGCGGCAGCAATTCGGCGGCGGGAAGAGTTGACCTGCCGCCGAATTGCTGCCGCAGGACTCGGACTGCCGCCTCATTCTCAATGCCACCCCAAGCACCAGCTTGGAAAACTGGTGCCTGGAGCCGGCCCTGGAGGTCTATACCAGACTTATAAAATGTATGATGCTATAGGTCAGAGATCTCAAATGCAAATGACCACGAGGGCCACATGAGAACTAGTGCATTGGCCCAAGGGCCGCATCACTGACACCCCTCCCTCGCTGCCCCAGCCCCGCCCCTACTCCACCCCTTCCATGAGGCCCCGCCCCGCCTCTTCCCGCCCATTCCCTGCCCCCATTCCAACCCCTTCCCAGAGGTCCCCACCCCAACGCCTCCCCCTCCCTGCCCCCAGGGGGTGCAGGGTGTGGCGGGGGCTCAGAGCAGGGAGTTGAGGTGCAGGAGGTGTGCAGGGTGCAGCAGGGGGCTCATGGCAGGGAGTTGGAGTACAGGAGGAGTGTGGGGTATGGCAGGGGGCTCAGGGTAGGGGGTTGGGGTGCAGGAAGGGTGTGGGATGCGGCAGGGGGCTCAGGGCAGGGAGTTGGAGTGCGGGGTGCAGGAGGGGTTTGGGGTGCGGGCTCCTGCTCAGTGCCGCTTACCTAGAGCAGCTCCGGGGTGGCAGCGGCGCGCACCGGGGCCAGGGCAGGCTCCCTGGCTGCCTGCCCTGGCCCCGCGCTGCTCCATTTCAGGAAGCAGCCGGAACCCTGCGGGCTGTAGTTTGCCCACCCCTGGCCTGGAAGTAGCCAAAGGAGCGCGACTGGGGGTGCGGGGAGCTATGCGGGCCGCATGAAAGAACCCTGCGGGCCACGTGTTTGAGACCCCTGCTATAGGTAAAGCACCAACTGTAAGTTAATGTAAGTTAATGACACCATTGGTGTCATGCAGAGTTGTTGTAGTCATGTTGGTCCCAGGATATTACAGAGAGACAGTGAAGTAATATCTTTTATTGAACAAACTTCTGTTGGTGAGAGGGACGCTTCTGAGCTCTGTGTAAGCTTTTCTCTCTCACCGACAGAAATTGGTCCAATAAAAGATATTACCTCAACCATCTGGTCACCACTGGTCTCAGTCATCCATTTAGTTTATTTAGTCTTTGTACTTGACTAACCATCTTTACAATTCTATTGTCTGGCTTCACAATGAGAATAGTTAGCTCCTCTCGATCATAGTTGTGATTCAATTGCAGAGGGAGTTCCTTTATCACCAATGTACAGGAACATTATTGCAGAGTTATTTTTCAGAATATATGTATGAATAAAAATACTAAGAAAAATATTAACTAATTTACTCTATTTTCTTGGGTTAATGATGCTGCCATAAAAAGTGTGCTTCTGCTAAAAATTAATATACTGAAGATTTTAGACATTTTAGCACTTCTTCCCTAGAACTGAAAGCTGGTGTTTTGGCTATTATTAGTCCACAACATCAGTGATACTGAGACTTCAGTGATTCGGGAGCCAAATTAGTGATCAACATTACCCAAAAGAGCCACAGTAGTGTGACTTCATTGTTTCATTTATTATATTACTACATATTCATATTGAAACAGGATAACAGGAGAAATGTTTCATTTATATATAATTCTCACAGCAAAATGACTGACCAAGTATTATTGTATCAACTACATTTGGTTAATAACCTAGTAAAAGCATCCTGGTTGGTTAAAATTAAATCACACAGTGTTTTAATATCATGTGCTGCAAAGAGCCTTAGGAGACACATTAAAGAGTCACTTGCCGCTTGAGAGCTACAGTCTGAGTATCATGGCATTACATGGTAGATAGTCTGAGTATTTTGGTGGGGCAAAATTACATTAACTGCATTGGAAGAACAGCCACTAAAGACACAGTACAGCTACAGTGTAGTGAAATTATATTTCTAGAAATGGTAACAACTGATTTATAAAAAAAAAGATAAGACTTAAGTATGTTACTGCCTAAAATGGTCATTTTTATCTTCTGCTTGCCAGCTCTGACACTGTTGTAGCAGGTAATGGATTAAGATGCAAGTTAGAATGCATCTCAAGCTACTTGTGAAGTAGAGCCTATAACAAGGCCTGATACTATAATATTGCAAATTTATTTTTTAATGGAAAATTTTGAATGAGTGCATTCAGAGTTGCAATGAAATACTGTTTAAGACAAATAGAAACAATGTTAACTTTCCAGCAGACTTCTAACACTATTTACAGCCTTCTGGAAATAAATGCAACTGGCCAAGTTTTTCCTGAGGATACTAATAAAAACTATTTACTTGTTGTCTATGATTTCAGTTTCATACAAGGATAAAAGTAATACAAGTGTGGTTTTTTGTTTTGTTTGTGTTTCACAATTCAGTGTGAAAACCTAGAGGGAGCATAACTAAGGTTTATCTCCTTTTATGCTGCTTTTGGCATTATGCCCAGATTTAATCCAGTTTTAAAAACAACATTCAACTAATGCCTTTAGTCATTAATATTTAACCAAGTGCCCAAATATTACATGTTAAAACTCTATATACTGAGTGCAACGGTTATACATATTCATTTTAGTTCATGAGTGCATAACTGATAATATTAACATCTGGATTTAACTAGGATATCTGAAAACTATTTAATAAGCTCTATAACTTCCATTTGCTTTGGAGCTTAAGGATATTGAGGAGTTTTATGGTGGTGGTTTAAAACAGAGCCTTAACGAGCCCACAGAAAGATTTTACAGTTGTCAGAATCTTTATCACAGAAAAAAGAAATTTTCAAGGTTGTACGGCATAATGAAGACCATGCTGTTTTCAGTTATTCTCTGGGTTACTGAAAGCTATCTTGAACTTCAGCTGATGAAGAACAGCTTAAGAACCAGTGCCAGAGTGTCTGATTCATTGTGTTCAACAGAGCATGGAACAGTTTTATTTAGAGATGCTGAGAGATGAAAGGTTCATGGTTGCCAACTGCAAATACAAATAGACTTAATTTGGGTTGTTCGTTGTTTTCTAGGCATGATGCTGGTTGCTGCCTGGCACACAGCTAATGAAGCAGCAGACACACTTGTTTCAGAGAAATAAAGATCACAGCTTTATTAAACCAACAGGACAGACACTCTACTTGGCTTTGCCAATACTTCAAACCAGCAGTTCTCCAAAAAGCTGGAAGGCACCGCAGTCAGACTCCTTACTACAGGATAATTGCAGTCCTCATCTCTAACCTTCAACCTCGCTGTGTTCACAGTTGCTTTAGTTTTGCCTAACATTGCAGCCTCATGAAGAGATGGATGTAATAACGAGGGTAGGATATGGCCTACCTGCCCAATGTGTGGAAAACTTGACGTGACAGGCAGTGATTGGGACACCCCAGTAAAAAAGGGAAGGAGAGTAAAGAGTATTTAGTGGGGGACACAGCAATGACCCCTCCCCTCCAGAGGCTTTATCCACTCATTGGCCAGTTGGGGAAGAAGGGAGCTGATTGGTCCCTTGCTCATCCCTTTCATTACTTTTAACCCCAGGCCTGGCCACATGGAGCCTTGTTTTGCTCTATTTCAGAAGCCCTTCCCCCCTGTAACTGTGGTGTCGGAGCTGCATCTTGCTGATACAACAGGTCCAAACAATCAACCTGTTACAGGGTCAGGAAAGAATTTTTATTCTTTTTGGGGCCAAACTGGCATAGGCATAGTGGATTTTTTCACTTTCCTCACAGCATCCTGGAGGCACAGTTAGGTTAAATAGGAATGGGATTTAGTAATTCATGCTGTTACTTGGTAGGGATATTAGTTTGTTGCAACGTGGGGCCAGTTTCCAGATCATTTAAAAGGCTAAAAGAAATGGCTTCCAGAAGTAAAAGACCATGAAGTTGATGCACCTCGTGGTTATGGGACAGGAGAAGACTTTGAGGCCTTCACAGGCAGAGGTCCCCCCCATTTTAGTACCCTCTATCCTGTTCATGGGTGGCAGCAGCATTCAGAGGAGCAAGCTGAGTTCTAGCGGTAGGCTGAGAAAGTCTGCCCCAAGTTATGGGTTATATGGTGGGAGCTCTTCAAATGCCTGGCATGTGAGATTATTGGTGCTTGGGCGGGTTGGGGCACGGGAGAGGTTTCGAGGTGCTAGATCCGGAGGGGCGCTCACCTCAAGTGACTCCCCACAAGCAGCGACCTGAGCCTGCTGTTCCTAGGTGGAGGCGCGGCTAGGCAACTCTGAGCACTGCCCCTACCCAGCCCCAAGCACCGGCTCCGCACCCAATGGGAGTTGCAGGGGCGGCACCTGTGGGTGGAGGCAGCGCACAGAGCCACCTAGCCGCGCTTCCACCTAGGAACAGCAGAGACAGGTCGCCGCTTACAGGGAGCCACTCAGGGTGAGCGCCCCCCGGATCTGGTACCTCGAAACCCCTCCCATGCCCCAATCCTCTGCCCCGATCCCCCTCCCGCACCCAAACTCCCTCCCAGAGCCTGCGCCCTATACCCCCTTCCGCACCCTAACTCCCAGCCCCGCACCCAAACTCCCTCCCTCTTAGTTAATCAGAATTTTTCACTTACCAGCACCCCCTGTTCTCCCAACATGCTGGATAAAAAAAGCTTTCACTATATTCAAAACAACAAGGTCTGCATTAGCTATTATCTCTCATGAAAGAAATCTTGGAGTGTTTGTGGATAGTTCTCTGAGAACATCTGCTCAATGTTTAGTGGTAATCAAAAAAACTAACAGAATGTTAGGAACCGTTAAGAAAAGGATTGATAAGACGACAGAATAGCCATAGGCAATTTAAGTGTTCTTTGTATGCTTGCCATGACTAACATCAGTGCAGGTAATTATCTGCTGTCACAAAAGTTATATGCACAGTTGATTTAACTTACTCTACAAAACTTAACTGATCTGCAAGAGACTGGAAAATCAAATTGACAGAAAAAGTATTTCAGTTTAGGAATAATTGACTCGAGATAAAATTTTGGATATAATTTCAATTCACAACTATAATCTCTTATTAAGATGTTTATAAAATAGTTACAAAGAAACAAAATGTACCGAGAAAACAAGTTTTGTTCAATACTGTTGATACAATATCAAGCACATTCACAAATATGACTAAATTTATTAATGAAATGACTTCATGTTAGGCTTTAAAAGTAGACTTATATAAAAATAATAAGAGTTTGGAAGTGGAACAAAAATTTTCATAGGAATATGAGTTTCTTACACGAATTTACTAAATCTTAGTTTAATTATCAATTTTAAGCATACAAACCTGGATTTATTCACTCAACGAAAATAAAAAAACCCAAACCCTCCAGTTATGCAGACTTTCACAATTTGGCAACCAGGAATTCCAATCTTATATCATGCCTTCCAAGTACCAAGAAAGACCCTGTAGAACAGTGGTGATCAACCAGGGATACGTGTACCTCTGGGGGTATGCAGAGGTCTTCCAGGGGGGTACATGAACTCATCTAGATATTTGCCTAGTTTTACAACAGGTTACATAGAAAGCGCTAATGAAGTCAGCACAAACTAAAATTTCATGCAATGACTTGTTTATACTGCTATATATACACTATACACTGAAATGTAAGCACAATATTTATATTCCAACTGATTTATAATAATATGGTAAAAATGAGAAAGTAAGCAATTTTTCAGTAAGTGTGCAGTGACACTTTTGTATTTTTATGTCTGATTTTGTATCAAGTAGTTTTACGTGAGGTGAAACTTGGGGGTATGCAAGACAAATCAGACTCCTGAAAGGGGTACAGTAGTCTGGAAAGGTTGAGAGCCACTGCTGTATAACACAGAATCTGGCATTTTCCTTCCCTCGACTCATGCAGACTCAAACGCTGGCTTTCCTGCCCTACTGAATGCCATAACTTACCATTATCAGAGGGGTAGCCGTGTTAGTCTGGATTTGTAGAAGCGACAAAGGGTCCTGTGGCACCTTATAGACTAACAGAGGTATTGGAGCATAAGCTTTCGTGGGTGAATACCCACTTCTTCGGATGCAAGCAGTGGAAATGTCCAGGGGCAGATATAAATGTGTAGGGAAAACTTAGACTAGAGATAACGAGGTTAGCTCAGTCAGGGAGGGTGAGGCCCTCTTCTAGCAGCTGAGGTGTGAATACCAAGGGAGGAGAAACTGCTTTTGTAGTTGGCTAGCCATTCATAATCTTTGTTTAAACCTGAGTTGATGGTGTCAAATTTGCAAATGAACTGAAGCTCTATTGTTTCTCTTTGGAGTCTGGTCCTGAAGTTTTTTTGCTGCAGGATGGCTACCTGTAAATCTGCTATTGTGTGGCCAGGCAGATTGAAGTGTTCTCCTACAGGCTTTTGTATATTGCCATTCCTTATATCTGATTTGTGTCCATTTATCCTTTTACATAAGGACTGTCCAGTTTGGCCGATGTACATAGCAGAGGGGCATCGCTGACACATTATGGCGTATATTACATTGGTGGATGTGCAGGTGAATGAACCGGTGATGGTGTGGCTGATCTGGTTAGGTCCTGTGATGGTGTCCCTGGTGTAGATATGTGGGCAAAGTTGGCATCGAGGTTTGTTGCATGGATTGGTTCCTGTGTTAGAGTTATTATGGTGCGGTGTGTAGTTGCTGGTGAGAATATGCTTCAGGTAGGCGGGCTGTCTGTGAGCGAGGACTGGCCTGCCTCCCAAGGCCTCACAGGCCTCACAGGAGAACACTTCAATCTGCCTGGCCACACAATAGCAGATTTACAGGTAGCCATCCTGCAGCAAAAAAACTTCAGGACCAGACTCCAAAGAGAAACAATAGAGCTTCAGTTCATTTGCAAATTTGACACCATCAACTCAGGTTTAAACAAAGATTATGAATGGCTAGCCAACTACAAAAGCAGTTTCTCCTCCCTTGGTATTCACACCTCAGCTGCTAGAAGAGGGCCTCACCCTCCCTGACTGAGCTAACCTCGTTATCTCTAGTCTAAGTTTTCCCTACACATTTATATCTGCCCCTGGACATTTCCACTGCTTGCATCCGAAGAAGTGGGTATTCACCCACGAAAGCTTATGCTCCAATACCTCTGTTAGTCTATAAGGTGCCACAGGACCCTTTGTCATAACTTACCATTGTTTCCAGTTTTATACTGTTCCACACCCAACCTGGATCACGAGGTGATGTTAAGCAAGATTTTACTAAGTTGTTTAAATACTAATGCTTTTGTTTACCCTTTGAGTTAAGTTTGTTCGCTTGTTGTGGGGTTGGGGTTTTGGGGGGGCAAAACTGAACATTAAAACAAACAAACAAAACCTAACCTTTCATCCCTAGGGACATGCTCCATGCACCAGCAGACTTCTGCAGTTGATTAAATACATTTTAAACAAATGGTGTGTTGACTATCCCTTTGACGCTGGTGTGACAAAGTGTGGGGGGGGGGGGGAGGGGGGTTTCTTGGGTTTTTTTCTTGTTATTTTCAATGGTTTGCATGCAGACGGGTGGGATGTAGTTTCCCTGTGTGTTACTAGTTTAACGAGGGGATGGGAGCGAGCGTTTGTTGTTACAGAGGACCAGCGATGGTACTTGGGACCCCAGCCAATGGCCTGGAGAATGGATACCTGAGCAACCGGTGATCTGGTGACCAGGAGGCTCAGCTCGGGAGTCACAGCCAGTTCTGGCCAGTGGGAGGACAATGGGCTCCGAAGAGAGGACCCCAGTGACCTGACGAGCCAGTTCCAGCCAGAGGAGTACAAAGGACGGCTGAGAGGAGAGGAGGCTCAAGCAACCCTGTTTACCTGGAAAGAAGACAATGGACAGAGGCGGGGCTTGGGGGAGGTGATATCAGATGCCCAGTGGAAAGCATGGGGGCTTGGGACTGGAGAGAGCGGGCAGAGCCCACCTGGATGCAGGGGAAACTTAGATGTACTGTGTTGAGGGAGGCCAGGCCTGAGGGCCCTGAGAGTTTCCTATGCTGTGTTCAGACGCTCAATAAACCCTCCTGTTTTACGCTGGCTTAGAGTCACTCCGGTCTAGAGAACAGGGTTGCATTATTCCCTCTGGGAGTGGAGGCCCCGGGGGTCCAGAACGAGTGGACTCCCTGAGGGGGCCCACGGTGAGAGACAGGCATGCTAAGGCTCAGAGAGGTGCGGTTCCAGGAGGCGGAGGGGCTTAACCCATAGGAGACAGTGAACCCCCGAGAAGGGCTGTCACACTTAAGGGGGTTCCCCTCCAGGGACCATACAGGCCAAGAGTGGGCACAACCTGCGAGTCCATGACAGCCGGCTATTGGGAATATTCACTGCACTTTGCTACAGTTGAGGACATTTGGCAAATACAACATTCAAAACATAGACCTTTAAATCTAGAACTTTAATTTTATCAAGGAGTTTCTTTGGCTGGTAAATGTCATCTGCAGACCCAGTTCAGTGATTAAGTACAATCTTGGTTCATACGCATGCCAGATAAATTTGCATAAATGCAGAACATTACACCGTAATACAGTCTAACACTACGCTTCAACATTCCACATAAAAATCTTCTCTTTATCTTGCCACCCTGGCCTATGTCTGTGCTCATCTCCACTGTCTGGTCCTGTTCCCTATACTCTACCAATGCTTTTTTTTCCCCACATTCAAAGTAGTTCTGCAGGTCATGCCATGTACACCTGAAACACCCTTGTAGTCAAGTGTGACAAAGCTCCATTTCTCTCTTCATTCAAATAACTAATGGGAAAAAAACAATCATTTCTCTTTTATTTTCTGTAACAGTTTAACACCTGAAGCATGTAATTAAGAAATTCATTATTTTTAACTGCAATTTTTTCCCAAGTTCTTTTGCTTTGCTAAGTAGCTCAAGTCCCTTGTTTTCCCAAGATTTGTTAAACTAGTGTTTTGCCAATCACACAATTCCATGCAATGCAACCAGTAACACACAAGGAAGAAAAGATATCTGGTCTTGCGCATAATATTTAGTGCTCTGGAGCTATTTTGGAGCTTCAGCCTGTACCAATATTTTATTGTATAATCATTGTTAATAACTTACACATCTATAGCTCTTTTCATCTGATGACATCAAAACACTTTACTAACATTAGGTGTGGTGAAACTTGCTTGTGCGGGTTAGATAAGTATTATACTAGTTTTAAGGAGTAAACCAAATACACAGAGATTTAACCAACATGCCAAAGTTCCCACAGCAAAGCACTATTCAGAACTCAATCAAACTCAAGAGTCCTGAGTCACAATCCTGTGCACTAACAGGCAACATTACCTCTTAACAAAAAGCAAATGTAAGTTACCTAGTACATAGCAGTACGTAGTAAAAAGACAAATTTTTGAATAAGCACTGCCAAATTTTATTTTTAATTTAAAATTATTTTAAACTGTAGCTTTGGTTTTTGAGATCTACTGGAAACATTATACATTTGGAAGGATGATCACTAATATGAAATGGTATCAGACCAAGAAAAAGCACTTGACATACATTAAAGTATATAGGTTTCATAAGTATAAAAGGAATAAAATATAAAATATCATCCAAAAATTCTCCACAATTATTTCAAGGTGGATACATATATAAATGTAGATATACAGATTAATAGATTAAAAGGCCTGATTAGAATGAATCAATGTAATCATCTAGTCTGACCTCGTGTCCACAGGCCACAGGTTTCCCTGAATTAGCTCCTGTCTGAACCAAAGCATGTATTTTAGACAAAAATCCAATCTTGATTTAAAAATAGCCAGTGATAGGGAATCTACCATATTGCTAGGTACGTTGTTCCAATGGCTAATCGTCCTGACTGTTTAAAATGTGCATGTCATTTTTAATTTGAATTTGTCTAGCTTCAACTTTTAGCCATTTAATCTTATATACCTTTGTCTATTAGATAGAAATTTTAATAATAGAGGCCTTTTCAATTCCCCAGGTAGGTACTTACAGACTGTAGTTAAAGGACAACACACAAATCAAATACTGACAACTGCTGAAAGAACCCCCAACCTACTTTAAAAATGGCTGTTATACAATCTTTAAAAATATTACTCTAGAGAAACATATAAAACTCTACCAAAACACAACATATCCATATTGATCACAAATCTTAAAGGGATACCATCAACTGGAAATCTAGTCAATTTCACAACGCGATTTAAAAATAGTTTCAAACAGTATACCTGCCACAGTCCCCCTAACAATATTTTGTGGTTTAGCAATCCCAGTTCATAATTTTAAAAATTTCTCTCCCCCTCCATGCTGCATTAAAAACTCAAGCAAACAAAAAATGGAAAACTGACTGTATATGGGAAACTGTTGAAAGTTATATTATGAAAGATTATACACAGTGTTGTCAAATGCAAAAAATAGTTTTCTCCCTTTACAATCTACTTCAGTTGTAGTAAACTTAAGTGTTACTTGAAAAAACAGCACATAAAACATTTTCAGACAGTTCTAAAATATTAAATTAATGAATATCCCTTTAAGTTCTACTTGACAGGAATTACAACTTAGAGCTGTTTTGAAGACTACATTGTGCAATAAAGGAAACTAATGAGCTCTTAAACGTAAAATAGTTCCCTATGTTAAACAAAACACAATACTTGACTTGCCTTAATACTAATATTTAAAATCGTGTCCCCTTTTTATATTCTCTATTTCAACACATTTACAATAGATTTGACATTAAAACTAAAAATTAAAGATCACACTAATTCCATAAGAACTAATGTTTAAATCTATATATAGGGATTTAAAAAGCAAAACAAAAAAGCATTACAAATTACAAACCAAGACCCTGATCCTGCAAGCTGTTCTAAGCAAGTGGATTTGATCCAAGTTCTAGTATCTTAGTTTTGTGATATGAAAATATTTAATTGAATTACAAATTTATATAGTAAAATTCATTTCAATGCACTCAAATCTGACTTGTTGGTACCTTGAATAACATAACTCACAATATAACACTATGATAATTTGTCATGCCAATTAAATCTAACTAAGAGACCAAGCCCAGCAGAGGTGCTTTCCCCTGCCCTTTTTCCATAGCTACGATATAACATGCAAGACTTCAAGTCTTACCATGCTTTGAAATCTTTCTGAATTTAAATCCTCAATTGTGCGCACAATCCCTGAGTTGGAATGTTTTTACACCTGAAACATTTAAAATGCTAGACTACTACTTCTTTCTTTTATAATCAAAACATATTTAGGGGGGTTGCAGATTCCCAGTATGAATAAAGAAGTTTAGAGAGAGAAAAAAGTTGTGGGCGGGGGAAGAAGATTGGTGGTTGTGTTTTGGAACTTTTGCTACAACTGATATCTGAGTTTGTGACACTACTTTAGGAAGGGACAGATTTGGATATTTGGCATTAAAGATTTTCCTTTTAGGTATCTGCCCATACCTAGGAAAAGCATCTGCAGTTGCCTAGATTTGGGAGGCTTATGAAACCAGTTCAATCTAGTAAGAACAATAGAATTCTCACAGTAGACATTTCTCAGAAGCTGGCATTTAAAAGGAAGAATGTTGATGTTTGTGCTCTGGCACTTTTGCTATGACAATGAGTGAAATGTGTAACTTAAAATATCATAATACACATGCACAAACATTAATAGGAATTGTGTAGCTAAATCCCCTGGTTAGCTTTGAAAAACCTCAATCATTATCTTTAGGGTTCCTAGTGTTAAATGGTGTTTCACATTTGTGTAACTATATGCAGATCTTGCTAATTATTAAGTTTACCAACTTTGGCTTTGAACCTGTAATCAGGTCTGTGTGAAAGGTCCCAGATGTAAAACTATAAATAGGGCCCTATCAAATTCACGGACCGTGAAATCTGGCCTCCCCCGTGAAATCTGCCAGGGATGGGCGGGGATGGAGGTGCCCCAGACAGGGCTCCTACCGCACCCAGGCTCCAGCTGCTAGTCCTGGCAGGGCTGGGCAGGGAGTATGGGACTCTCTCTTTTTCTGCAAAGGCGACTCCTAGGGCTGGGTCATACCCACCTCTTAGAACCTCCCCCAGCTGCAGGAAGCTCTGCAACCCCGCCCCGCTTCCTGTCCCATCGCTCCCCAGCCCCGGGAAGGGTCACTGTACTGGGAGCGGCTGTGGAGCTTCTACAAAGGTTCCAGCACCCTTGACCCCAGCTCTGCCCCTCCCTGGCTCCGGGCCCAGTGCTCGGGGCTAAATGGGTCTTGTGCTGGCTGGGGGAGGAGGGATCAGAGCGCCCCCCTGACCACAGGGACCCACCCAAAAAGTGATAACCCCTCCATACCATGCGACCCTCACTTCTGCGCTACCCTCTGCTCTCTGGCTGCCCAACTCTGAAGGCAGTGCCTCCATCAGCAGCAACGCAGAAGTACGGTTGGCAATATCGGGAACACGTCCCCCCCCAGGATAGCCTTGTGACACCCCCCACACCCTCTTTTGGGTTGGGAGTCCCATTGTTATAACACCGTAAAATTTCAGATGTAAATATCTGAAACCGTGAAACTGATTATTTTTAAAAGCCTATGACTGTGAAATTGACCAAAATGGACCATGAACTAGGTAGGGCCTGTGACGGTGTACCCCATAAGGTTTTATGGGGAGATGCTTATAAATGTATATAGGATATAACTGGAATATGTTTTATGCTACATGTACCATGTAACATATCTCTGTAAAAGTTATGATCTACTGAATCTATTCCTCCTGGTTGTATGCATGTATCATTTTTGTAGTTGAAGTTATGAATATTGGTTCTATATTTGCTGGTTTTATACATAGCCTTAGCAAGAGCATTGGATCAATGTCTGGAGAAAGGAATGTGCAGATTAAGGGCCCAATCAAGAAACACTTGACAGACAAAAGAAGTTGCAAACACCAATCCACATCTGAGCTCGGCCAGGAATGTGGCTGGGCTGGTAACTGAGTTGTGCATGGACATGTGACTTGCCCATGTGACCTCAAAACTCCATTTTGTAACTGGATGCTACACAGGGAGAGGGAGGGGTGTCTACCCAGAGGAGAAAGTCTATTTAAACCCCTGGGAGACCCCTCCATCTTCTCTTCAGCTGGCTAAAGAGAGAGCCTCTCCACCCCCCAAGGACACATCTGAAAGAGACTGGAACAAAGGACAAGAACAATAGGGGGTCTGAGCGATTGCTGGACCCAGGCTAGGAGGACCATAGCCTGTAAAAGGAAGTTTACTGGAACTGGTGAGGTTATCTATATTCAGTGTGATTAGACATAGACTTGCGTGTTTTATTTTATTTTACTTAGTAATTCCCTTTGTTCTGTTACTACTTGGAATCACTTAAATACTACTTTCTGTACTTATTAAAATAACTTTTTACATATTAAGTTACCTGGAGTATGTGTTAGTACCTGGAGGGGGGCAAACAGCTGTGCATACCTCTCTATCTGTGAAACAGAGGGCTAACTATTTATGAGTTTACCCTGTATAAGCTTTATACAGGGTAAAACGGATTTATTCAGGGTTTGAACCCCATTGGGAGTTGGGCACCTGGGTGTCAAAGGCAAGAGCACTTCCTGAGCTGCTTCCTGGCAAGCCTACAGCTGTTAGGGGACGTGGTTCAGACCTGGGTCTGGGTTTGCAGCAGGCTAGCGGGTCTGGCTCAAACCAGACAGGATTCTGGAGTCCCAAGCTGGAAAAGGCAGGAAAGCAGGGGCAGGAGTAGTCTTGGCACACCAGGTGGCAGCTCCAAGGGGGTTTCTGTGATACCAAACCGTCACAGGGCCCTCACTACATGATCATGCAGTTATTCTGGTTAGTAATTCATGAGTCTTGACAGTTATGTGCATTTTTAAAAAATGTCTGTGAAAGTTAAAAGTTTTTTAATTAATTATTATTATTGTCCTTAGAACTGAAAGGATAGATGTCTGAAGGAAGAAGGCTAAGAAAAGGGCAACGAACCCAGTAGTATATGGACTTCAGTCATTAGAAAAGGAGCCGGAGAAGGGGGATGAGAATGGAGGGGTTTGTTATATATTAGAACATAACCTCTGGAGTACTGTTTCCTCTCCCCTGCCCCGAAACATTTATTTAGATAATCTCAATTACAGTTTTCAAAATAAAAATATACTCCCTTTCCAAATGTTCCATTGTAATGGTTTGTTACCATTCCACTGCACAAGAATCCATCTTGATTGCTGGACTGTTTTGCAAACTAAGATATTTGATTTACTGAATGTTTAATTCAAATAAAACCTAAACAGGGTCTGAACATTAATATACTAACACTTACCTCTCACATTTTTGCACTGATTAATTTAATAGAATCCTACAAATTAGAGATAGAAAAAACCCTATAATTTTATAATCTCTAAACCACGATAGGGTTGCTCCTTCAATCTATTTTCTAGTGTTCTATCCAGTTCAATTTTAAATGGCTAATTTATTTAACTGTCCTCAGACACAGCCTGATTCTGAAAGGTAGAGCACCTCCTGCAAGGTACTGGACATCCGCAATTCCCACATAGTTTGTTGTAAGCTGGTGTGAGAAAAACCTGCATTGACAGTATTAAATTCAGAACATAAGCTATATCACGTACAGACATGTTATTTAGCAGTAGCCAAGTATGTGGGATCAAGCAACTTCAAAACAGAACTATACTGAACACCAAACATTAAGACAGAACTTCATGAAGTGCCAAACGTTGCTGCTGCAGAGGTCGCCAAAATAACAGTTTTATTAATTCAAAAGTTGGGCATTTTTCCATCTGAAGAGGAAACCTATGTAATATTAAGGAAGAGCCACAGCTCCTCTTATATATAAACATAAATGAAAATACATATTGTACTCATAGTATTGAGTAATAAAATATGGTTGGTATTTGTCTAAATATTTTATACATACTAATGAGAGCTGAGCAAATAATTTGTGATAATTTCAAAGTGTTTTTACTGTTTATGAAATGTCCAAGATAGTGATTAAATGTTCAAGATCCAAATGGATAGTGATTTTCTCATATTTACTTCATTATTCAACAAATTATTCTTTGGACTTTGTATACTGCATAGCTTGCTGTTTAAGCTTCATTGCTAGTTGTGACTAGTCACAAAAGTCACATATGCCGAATCCCAGGCATATTACGAAGAGCTACAAAAGGATCTCTCAGAACTGGGTGAATGGGTAACAAAATGGCAGATGAAATTCAATGTTGATAAATGCAAAGTAATGCACATAGGAAAACATAATCCCGACTATACATATAAAATGATGGGGTCTAAATTAGCTGTTACCACCCAAGAAAGAGCTCTTGAAGTCATTGTGGATAGTTCTCTGAAAACATCCACTCAGTGTGCGGCAGCAGTCAAAAAAGCGAACAGAATGTTGTGAATCATTAAGAAAGGGATAGATAATAAGACAGAACATATCATATTGCCTCTATATAAATCCGTGAATACTGCGTGCAGATATGGTCGCCCGAGCTCAAAAAAAATATAGTGGAATTGGAAAAGGTTCAGAAAAGGGCAACAAAAATGATAAGGGGTATGGAAATGCTGCCATATGGGACTTTTCAGCTTGGAAAAAAGACGACTAAGGGGGTATATGACAGAGGTCTATAAAATCATGTCTGATGTGGAAAAAGTAAATAAGGAAGTGTTATATACGCCTTCTCATAACACCAGAACTAGGGGTCACCAAATGAAAGTAATAGGCATGTTTGTTTTAAACAAAAAGAAGCAATTCTTCACACAACACGCAGTCAACCTGCGGAACTCTTTGCCAGAGGATGTTGTGAAGGCCAAGGCTATAACAGGGTTCAAAAAAGAACCAGATAAATTCATAAAGGATAGGTCCACTGATGGCTATTAGCTAGGCTGGGCAGCGATGATGTCCCTACTCTCTGTTTGCCAGAAGCTGGTAATGGGTGACAGGGGTGGATCACTTGGTGATTACCTGTTCTGTTCATTCCCTCTGGGGCACCTGGCATTGGCCACTGTCAGAAGACAGGCTAGATGGACCTTTGGTCTGACCCAGTATGGCCATTCTTATGTTCTTATAATATTGTTTATCTTCACTGTTGGGATAAGTAATTTGTATAGTCAGGTTTCTCAAGCACATGAAGGAAATATAACTAAAACTGAACACAAAAGTTGCACAAACATGGATAATGCAAAGTTAACAAATGTATGTGTGGAATTTTTTTGGTAACATAACTATTTATTGTTCCTTTTCTATGAAGAGAATTCCAAAATCTTTCACAAATTTAAGATGCTTTACACCTACATACATATGTGCTACAAATACATTATCTATTTTACATACAATGCTGATTAACCAAATCCCAGTTGCACAAAAGTCCAAGCATATCAAAGCACATCAGAAATAATTAAGTCTTTCAAAAAGCCCTGTGAAACACGTAGTTATTATTAGACCTTTCATAAGTAAGGTAAATTTAGATGCACAATTATGTGACTTGGTCATCAGGACCAGATCTCCTGACTCCAAGTCCTATGCTTTAAACAAGACAAACCTCTCTTCCATTCATACATTTTAAGGCCCAACGAGGTCAATATGATGACCTAGTCTAATTTCTTGTGTAACAAAGGTCATACTTTTCATCCAATGATTCCTGAATCTAGACCAACAACTTGTGATAAAACTAGAACATAAAGAGCTTTTCTATGTGGGGAAATTTACAGGCATAACTTTAGCTGTATAATGAGATCAGTAAAATGCACTATGCAGACTCATTTATTCAGAATAAGAGTGCCACATCTGAAGACCACGTAAACTAAAGCAGAAAAAAGCACTCTTATTCCAGACAGTGTATGTGTGGGTTATATTTGTGTAACTATAGCACTATAGTCATACATGTATAATTATGCCACTCAATTTCCCCGTGTAGACAAGCCCTGTTTATCTGACAGAAATAAAGCACGCTTTACCGACGCCAAAAAATGATTTTTTTGGTCAAAATCTGAGCTGTAGGCGCCTCACCGCTCCCCTGGCGCTGGTCAGCTTCCCAAAGGCCCAGCGCCCCCAGCCCAGAACACAGTGAAATGGGTTCCCTTTTCTGCTGCTTTTACACAAGAAACAGGCTCATTTTGGCACCACCATCCTGCCCCTTGTCCATGGCTGGGGTGCAGGGCTTGCTGCCCCCCCACGCCACTGGCCTCCACAGGCCTTTGTCCGGGGTCGCATGACCTCCCACTAGACGGCAACCACCTCTGGCGGGAGACTGCAGCAGCTTCAGTAGGGGCCAGGCAGCTGCCTCACTGCCACTCACAGCCCTCAGCCTCAGTGGGTCCCATCCCTCGAGACACACTCACTGCCTAGCTTCACCCTGACCCTCGGGCAGAGCACACCGCCCAGCGACAGCTCCCATCTCTTAGGAAGGGGGCGGGGGGAGGGGAGTAAACAATCCCCCCGCCCTCAGCTACCGCACAGCCGGTCACGTGATCTAACCTCCCCCGCGGACCCCACATGGAAGCACCCAGCAGCAGCAGCTGCCCGTCCGCCCCTCACTCACCCTCTCTCGCCGCCGCCGCGGACATGTCCTCTCGCGAGCTTTGCGGCCGAGACCTCTCTCTCTCGGATGCGGGTTGCGTGCCCAGACCGTTGGGCTGCGGGGGGGGAGAGTATGTGTGCGCGCGCTCCAGGCTCCGGCCGCCTCGCACATGTGGGGGAACTGCGGAGAGGGAAGGGCAGGTTTTTCCATCCGGGTCTTTCTTGTCTCTCCTGCCTTCTCCCGCCCCTTCTCCTCAGACCGACGGCAGCCTGCGGAGGCAGCGGGTTGGGAGCTGCGCGTCGGACTCCCTGCAGCTCTCCGCCGTCCATCGCCCTTGGCTACTCAGTCACCTCAGGGCTGCAGGGGGGACCCGCTCGTTCATTGACACTCGCCGCCGCTTCCCGGGCGAGGGTGTGTCGTGCAGGGCATGGCCTTTCCATCTCCCTGCTACTGTGGGTGCGGGAGCCAGAGTTGTCCCTAGCCACCCACCCGTCCCTACACCAGGGTCATTACTCACCTTAAACCAGGCCCGGACCCAGAGACCTTACCTCCCAGGGCTCGTGAGGGTTTCCATTGGGTGAGACTGGGATGAGGAAGGCAACAGCGCCCAGACAAAACAGAGCAGTTCCCACAGTATTTCCTCTCAACTGTTGGGGTTATACTAATCTGAAATTCAAAGCGAAAGGCCATAAATGCTGGAGCTGGGGGTGCTGGTGCACCTCCTGTTATGAAATGCTTTCCATCATAAGCAAGGTTTATAGTTTGGTTGAATGGCTCTCAGCATCCCCGCTATATAAATTGTTCCAGCACCTCCATGAAAGGTGGCATATGATTCTGAACCTAGACTATACTACATGCATACACTTACTCTTAAACTTTAGCTACACATCTGGACCAAACAACTGCAGACTAGAACCAGATTAAACAACGCACAAAATACACATGGACCAAATGCTCCTGTGCATAAGCACACAGATCATAAAGGGGGTGAGAGGAGAGTCAAAAAGAAATGAAAATAAGAAAGAAAAACTTGTAGCACCTTAGAGACTAACAAATTTATTTCAGCATAAGCTTTCGTGGGTTAGTACCCACTTCATCGGATGCATGGAATGAAACATACAGTAGACAGATATTTATACACCTCCACCTTATCATGTTTCTCTGACTGTATAAATATCTGTCTACTGTATGTTTCATTCCATGCATCCGATGAAGTGGGTACTAACCCACGAAAGCTTATGCTGAAATAAATTTGTTAGTCTCTAAGGTGCTACAAGTTTTTCTTTCTTATTTTCATTTTGCTGACACAGACTAACACGGCTACTACACTGAAACCTATCCAAAATAAATGTTCAAAAACTCCCAGGAAATATAAATTCTGAGTTCTACTCTGCTCTCACAAAAGGGCAATACACAGCTGAGACTACTGTATTAGAAGACTGCAGCAGTGTATGTGTAATGGAAAAAAAACTACATTTGGATGATATTCAGGCTGCAAATTTGAGTATTTAAAAATGCAAATGTAATGGTTTTCATTGCATGTGCAGAGATCAATTCTGCTTCCACCATAGTGAAAACTGAGTATTCTGAAATAAATGTTCTACTAAATACTAATGTAGAACCAGTGCTGTTCTGCTTTGCACAATCTGCATCACATATATACAAAAATCTTACCTCTTGAGTACCAACTATTTTTCTGCAAAACCACAAATTAAAAACCTAGTTGCAGCTCTATTAAATCACACCCTGCAGCACTTATTTGTATTATGGTAGCACCTAGAAGCCCCAGTCATGGACCTGGAGCCAACTGGCTAAGCAATGCTTAAAAAACAAACTGGTCCCTGCCCCACAGAGCTTATGATAGAGTTGTTTGATGCCACAGTGCCACAAAATATGTACATGCATGATAGAAAGCAAACCTTTAATCATTTAAATTTTGTTTTTAATGTTAAAAAATACAGTGGGTGAAGTTAATTTTTTTGAATAAGACAATAGAAACATTTTTATTTCAAGTGCCCTTTTTCATGGGAATGTGGCCTTAAATGTCAACTGAAGTCTGTAAGGACAAAATCATAAAACAAATTGAGAAATTTAGGATTATCGATTCACCAAGGCTGGTTAATTTTACAAATTAATATAAACCAGGGATTTGGCATGACAAGAGAAATGCATTTTATTGAGCAACATGGAAGGTTGCCAGTACTTCATGAGATTTTATTCTATGCTTCCCTCTGTTACATGGGCCAGAAGAGAAGGAGAGAGAAATTAGGAAACAAAGTGCCTCCTAGACCTGCAGAAGGTGAGGCAACAAAGACAACATGGCATGCTCCCCACTTCCCTTAGCTACAGGATGTCCCTTCTGTGATTTCTCAAGCACAGCTACAATGGAATGCCATAACATTGGTGTACCAAGGCAGGTTCCCACAAGTTAGTGGATCCACAGAGAAATGTGTAGACTCAGGGACCCACAGGATTGCAAAAGGAGTTCTCTAAGGATCTTCTGGCTCTGCAAATTTAATGGAATATATCCCATAAACATCCCCTCTAAGGGGACATTAAAAGGAAACTAAGGATAGCCTTACATAGTATCCTGGATACTCTGTGCCCATTACCTACCATGGAGGTGAGGAGGGCAGCCCTTTAGTTGCATGGAACTGACAAGAGTGTTGACAGACATTATTTTAAAATTCTGATGCTAGAATACAGACTACCACAATTGAAAGGAACTCCAGGGAACTCCAAACTATTCAGAAAAGAGAGCAAGTATAATCTAGTGTAAACCTTTAACAAAATTTTGGGCAGCCGATATATAGAAATTGATAGGCTCTATCAGACCACAGCTATGGCCACTACTTGAACTTGGGGAGTATTAAGAGTTAAACCCTTCTTTGGGCCCTTCCTGAAAACCTGAATGTCCTAACCTCACCTCTTACACTTTCTAATGCCTAGCTCTAATATCAAGCATTTGAAGTAATGGTATCTGGAGTATGAGGACATGCATATTCTCACTCTAAAGATGAATAAATCCTCAGTGCTGTTCTCTCAGATAAAATAAATGAATAAAATCAAGTCTGCTGGAATAAAACTCTGGTCTAAGGAGCTCCAGTAATTAGACAGAAAAATCCTCATTAATTAATTCTGAAATGCACACAAAGTCTATAAGGTAATAGGAAAAAATATGATTTGTCATTCCTTAGCTTCCAGCCACAAGCATTTGAATGTTAACAGTACTGAAGATGAAAGGTCCCATAGAAATGACAAAGAAATTAAGTTATGGCATTTCCTTTTCTCCAAACTCATTGAATAATCAGGGTATTTGCTTTATTAATATTTTCTCAGCTTGCATTTCATAGACTTTCTGTACTGACTGGAGAGTAAAGGAGGGAGAAGGACCAATAGTGTCTGTTTTCCTAAGGATAGGAAGGAGGGCAAAGCATCTACATTAAGATATCTGCCAAATATCCTTATATATTTACATGCATTAAGATAAGTTATCATGATAAACTCTAATGGCTGGACTTGCAATTACTTTGCCAGGGAAAGATCAAATGGACAAAATTCAGATTCAGAATCTATTCAGACGTTATTTCCAATTTAGGTAAGTCAGGTGACCATGTATGTTTTAAGGAAAGAGAGACAACTACAAAGAAAAATAAAAAATATTTTCAAGAAATGGCAGACAATGTTTTATATTCATTGTTCAAAATCATAAGTCTGAATAGGAGTATGTGATCATATACATAATTATTGCAGAAATACGGAAGACTGTCTCTGATATTGACTTTATATGAGACACCAAATAAAGGAGACCATAAAAATAAGGTATGGATGGCCAACCTAAGTTAGAGTAAGTAACCTTCCTACAGAATCTGATAAGATCTGGGTTTAAGTTAATATTATATCTAGTAATTTGTGTACTAGGGCATGATATTTAATCTCTCCTTTAAGATACAGTATAATTGTGACACTTTGTACCTCAAAGCAGCACCCTGGAACCCCCATATTCACCATGATGATATAATTATGATATGCCTTGTGAGGCATCATTTTAAAAGTCACGACCTGTTGAACATAAATATCCTGTTTGATTGTATGTGCTATCATTATATGTTAGGTTATGAAGTATTGATCTATATGTTACTGAAAAATGTTGTGAACTTGGGAACACCCACAGCCAGCCTTTCAGGTACAACAATGGAATAGCCAAACAGCAGTCAAGGAAAGAATCCACTTTTCCAGGATTACACAATGTACACAAGAAAAGTACACAATGGAGACTTCTCAGAGAGAACACAAAGACAATGGAGACTGACCAATTGGGATTGACTAACCCATCTCACAGCAAAGACCTTTTCAGCAAGCTGGAAGAAACTATAAAAGAGGGGAAGTGACATCATCCCTTGGCCTCTCTCTCCCTTCAACTCAACACCAGGAAGAAACATCTGGAGGACAAAGACTTTGAATTGGGGAGGGTGGTCCCAGTCCAGAAAAGAGTTCCAGCCTGTTTATTCAGGATTTGTGACCTGTTTGTGCCATCTATCAGGGTGAGACACTGCTTGATTCAAATCCTGTTTAGTTTGTAGAACTCAAATTGCAAATTTATTTTGTTTCTTAAGTAACCAACTCGATTTCTATGCCTGCTACTTATAATCACTTAAAATCTATCTTTCTGTAGCTAATAAATCTGTTTTATATTTTACCTAAAACAGGGTGTTTTGGTTGAAGTGCTTGGGAAATCTCAGCTCAGTTTACAAAGGCTAGTCTGTGTCCTCTCCATATCGAGGCGGACTGGGTAATGAACTTACACTGGCCAGGCTTCTGGCCAGAGTAAGACAGTACAGTTCTGGGGTGCAAGGCCGGGGAATGGGGAATTGGCTGGAAACTCTCTATTGTTGGTTCATGAGTGGCTGAGAAAGCATTCATGTAACTTAGTTATGTGTGTCCATACCTGTGGATGTCTGGGTAACTGCAGTACCTGCCAGAGTTTGTGACTTTACACTATCACAGAGTGAGAGGGATACCCCAGGTTGGTGAGACAGAGGGCTCAGTGGTCACACAGTCTACGTTGCATCCCGGAAACTCCCATCACAACAGTCTCCAGAGTATTTTAGAAAACTGGAAGCAGAGAAACTTACATTCCTGCAGAAAAGAGCATTTTTCCTCTAAATAAGCCAATTTGGGCGTGGGGGAAGGGAATAATGCAAATCACTTGTGGGAGAGCCAGGGAAAAAAGCATGTTGAAAAGATGTTGCTTACTTAATCAATATGGAAAGCAGGAAGAAGGCAGCACCAGAATTGATATTCATGTCCCAGAATTGGGGTTACATACTATTCCCCTACATTTGTTCCTTCTGTTAACTGTTCTAGAGAAGGCAACAGCCTCCTTCCACTCCATAAAAGATCAAGCAGAAAGCAGTCTCTTTTTGAAAAATGTCCTGTTTACACGGGGCTAACAACCAATGGAATTGATTAATAAAGTTATATGACAATTTTAATAAGTTAACAAGATATAAACAACATTTGAACCTCAGTTATGAACACCAGAGTTATGAACTGACTGGTCAACCACACACCTCATTTGGAACCGGAAGTATGCAATCAGGCAGCAGCAAAGACAAAACAAAAAAGCAAATACATTATAGTACTGTGTTAAATGTAAACTACTGAAAAAATAAAGGGAAAGTTTAAAAAAAATTGACAAGGTAAGGAAACTGCTTTTGTGCTTGTTTCATTTAAATTAAGATGGTTAAAAGCAGCATTTTTCTACTGCATAGTAAAGTTTCAAAGCTGTATTAAGTCAACGTTCAGTTGTAAACTTTTGAAAAAACAACCATAACATTTTGTTCAGAGTTACGAACAACCTCCATTGCCAAGGTGTTCGTAAGTCTGAGGTTCTACTGTAGCTCTGGCATTAAGAGATTAAAACTATTGGCATACAGAAAAAGAAAAATACAGAATAACCTGGAGCCCCTGCATTTTGGCACCGGGTTAGACTAGATGACCCTGCGGTCCCTTCTAACCCTCTGATTCTATGATTAAAAGGCAGGGGTAATAAACAACCTACATATTAACAGATGAGATATGACCAGCATGACAAAGAAGCAAAAAGCCTGCCAAACAATCAGTGAGGCCACTGGATGATCAAGCTGCTAAAGGAGCTTTCAAGGAAAACAAAAACTAAATTAATTCTTTGCATCGGTTTTTATTGCTGAGGATGTTAGGGAGATTCCTATATCTGAGCCATTCTTTTTAGGTGACAAATCTGAGGAACTGTCCCAGATTGTGGTGTCAGTAGAGGTGGTTTTGGAACAAATTGATAAATTAAACAGTAATAAGTGACCAGGACTACATGGTATTCACCCAAGAGTTCTAAAGGAACTCAATTATGACATTGCAGAACTAACCGTGGTATGTAGCCTATTGCTTAAATCAGCTTCTGTATCAGATGGCTGGAGAATAGTTAATGTGAAGCCAATTTTTAAAAAAGGCTCCAGAGGCGATCCTGACAATTTCAGGCTGGTAAGCCTCACTTCAGTACCAGGCAAACTGGCTGAAACTATAGTTGAACAGAATGATCAGACACCTAGATTAAACACAATTTGGGCGGGGGGCAGGGAGTCAACACAGCTTTTGTAAAGGGAAATCATGCCTCACCAATTTATTATAATTCTTTGAGGGGGTCAACAAACACGTTTGATCCAATGGATATAGAGTACTTGGACTTTCAGAAAGCCTTTGACAAGGTCCCAGGCCGCCCAGCTGCAAACCCTAATGAGGGCAAGCTCAGAGGAACAGGCTGAGCTAAGTGCAGCCAGCTGGGTGGAGTCAGGAGGGCTATAAAGCCCAGGGCAAACCCCAGAGAGGGGGCTAGCCTGGGAGGAGACAGGAAGGTGGTGTAGCTGTCTCCTTATAGTAGAGGGAAACCTCAAAGGGCTAGGAGACCCTGGGGAGGGTCTGTGGGGCACTAACTGTTGGGGGAACTGGGAACTGCACATGCACTATAAATAAAGACACTTGGGTGAACCAGGACAACAGGTGTTGGGACTCTTAATTGCACCAGCCAAACACAGGGCACTGGGACGAGAGAGGGAAACCGGCCCAGACCCTGTGACATTTCTAAATTAGCCGTTACCACTCCAGAAAGAGATCTTGGAGTCATTGGGGATAGTTCTCTGAAAACATCTGTTCAATATGCAGCAGCAGTCAAAGAAGCTAACAGGAAAGGGATAGATAATAAGAGAGTAAATATAATAATGCCACTATATCAATCCATAGTATGCCCACACCTTGAATACTGTGTGCAGTTCTAGTTGCCTCATCTCAAAAGAAGACACATTAAAAATGGAAAAGGTACAGAGAAGGGCAACACAAATGATTATAAAGTATGGAACATCTTCCATACGAGAAGAAATTAAAAAGACTGGGACTGTTCAGTTTGGAAAAAATATTACTAAGGGGGTATATGATAGAGGCCTATAAAATCTTGAATAGTGTGGAGAAAGTGAATGGGGAAGTGTTATTTACCCCTTCACATTACACAAGAGCTAGGTGTCACCCAGTGAAATTAATAGGCAGTGGGTTTAAAACAAAGATAAGGAAGCACTTCTTCACACAACACACAGTCAACCTGTGAAACTCATTGCCAGGGGATGTTGTGAAGTCCAAAACCATAACTGAGTTCACAAAAGAATTAGATAAGTTCACGGAGGATAGGTCCATCAATGGCTATTAGCCAGGATGGTCAGGGAGGCAATCCCACGTTCTGGCTGTTCCTAAGCCTCTGACTGCCAGATGCTGGGACTGGACAACAGGAGGACAGATCACTTGATGATTGCCCTGTTCTGTTAATTTGCTTTGAAGCATCTGGTATTGGCTACTGTCGGAAGCCAGGATATTTGTCTAGATCAGTGGTTTTCAACCTTTTTTCCTGGAGACCCAGTTGAAGAAAATTGTTGATGCCTGCGACCCAACGGAGCTGGGGATGAGGGGTTTGGAGTGTGGGAGGGGCTCAGGGCTGGGGCAGAAGGTGGGGTTGAGGGCTGCAGAGTGGGGCCAGGAATGAGGGGTTCAGGGTGTGGGAGCAGGTCTGGTCTGGGGCTGGGGAAGAGGGGCTTGGGGTGCAGGAGAGGCTCTGGGTTTGTGGGGGCTCAGGGCTGGGGCAGGGGGTTGAGGTGTGGGAGGGTGTCAGGGCTCTGGGCTGGGATGCAGGCTCTGGGTTGGGGCCGGGGATGAGGGGTTTGGGGTGCAGGGAGGGGTTCCGGGTTTGGGGAGGCTCCCGGTCAGCGGCACAGCCAGAGTGCAGAGGCAGGCTTCCTGCCTGTCCTGGCACCGCAGACCGTGCTGCACCCCGGAAGCAGCCAGCAGCAGGTCCTGCTCTTAGGGGAAGGGCGCAGGTGGCTCCGTGTGGCTTTCACCCACAGGCACCACCCTCACAGCTCCCATTAGCCAGGAACTGGCCAATGGGAGTGCAGAGCCGGTGCTCGGGGCGGTGACAGCGCATGGAGCCCTGTGGCCCCCCCTTCCTAGAAGCTAGACACACTGCTGGACGCTTCCGGGGCGCAGCGCGGTGTTGGAACAGGTAGGCACTAGCCTGCCTTAGCTGGGCATCACTGCAAATGGGCCTTTTAACGTCCCGGTCAGCGCTGCTGACCAAAGCCGCTATGGTCCCTGGGTGCTGAGCAAGGTGACCCAGTGCCTTACCTGCTGTGACCCAGTACTGGGTCGCAACTGAACTTTGAAAAACAGTGGTCTATAGGGACCATTGGTCTGACCCAGTATGGCCATTCTTATGTTCTTATGACATCTTAATTCCCATATTCCCTGAGGGAAAAAAATATTACTAACAAAGAAGTAGTGTCACTCGTCTCTTAGAGGAGGGCAATAACCACACCATGTATTTAAGTATCAGTAGTTAACTGAGGCCTTGTCTACACTACACAGTTTTGTCGACAAAAGTCAGGTTTTGTCGACAAAACAGTGGAGGTGTACACATTACAATGCTCCTTTTGCTGACACAACTCTTTTGCTTTGCTGACAAAATAAAACCACCTTGACGAGGTGGCAAAGTTATATTAACATAGTGTCAGTGTAGACACCATGCTTGGTTATGTCACTGTAAATGGCCTCCAGGAGGTGTCCCACAATGCCCATTCTGAGCACTCTGGTCAGCAGTTCGAACTCTACTGCCCTGCACCCAGGTACACAGGCATATGCCCCTCTCCCATTAAAGGCCCATAGTTTTTGAAATTCCATTTCCTGCTTGCTTGGTGTGGACAGCTCACATCGCATCTTTCCATCTGACCATGGCAGCTCCACATGGCAAATGCTCTCCTTCTTGGAGCACACCTGAATTGTTGGCTCCACTGGCATTGTGAGGAGAGGCGGCTGTGCAATCCCAGCTCTGCTCCAGCCGTAGGAACTTCAATGCTTATGGGTAGATTGCTCATGGCTTGTTGGAGAAGGGCTACGAACAGGACAGGCAGCAGTGCTGTGCAAAGAGAAAGGAGCTAAGGCAGGCGTACCAGAAGGCAAGGGAGGCAAACTATTGCTCTGATGCTGCACCAAAGACCTGCCACTCTATACGGAGCTGGACACCAACCTTGTCAGCGATCCTACCCCCAAGAGTCTCATGGATACTTCGGCGCGGCTGGGGGCAGTGGACTTAACCCCGAGGATGAAGTTGTGGATGAAGAGGTCGAGTGGAGGATAATGTGGAGCACACTGCAGGGTCGTCTGGTGGCATGGTGATTCAGGACCCTCTCCAGAGGGGTCTAGCCAGTCTCAGCAGTCCGTCTCTGGCGTGCATGATGCAGGAGAAGTGAGCTCTGGTAAGGGATCTTTTTCAGTTGATGCCGCTCAGCTATATGAGGCAGAGCTGTCCTTCGCTCTGTATATTCTAGAAGTGGGTGAAGGGATAGAAATGTACAAGACTAGCTTAGTTTGAGTGTGCTCCGTATTCCCCTGTGCAGCTAAGCAGTGCAGTGGAACAGTGTGTTAATGCACACCGAGATTTCACAGGAATCCTCCAGAGAGATCTCTAGGAAACTTTCCTGGAGGTACTTGCCAATCCTCTCCCATAGGTTCCTTGACAGAACTTCTTTGTTCCTTCCCCCATTGTAAGAAACTTTCCCACACTGCTCACCAATCACTTGTGCAGGGACCAAAGTGGCACACAGGCGAGCAGCATAGGGACTGGGTCTGAAGTCACATGCATGCAGGAGATGCACCCTTGCTTACCCTCAGGAGTGACATATCAGCTTCAATGACCCCTGCCTGTGGAAAATGGTATCAGAATTTACAATATTGTCCCTAGTCACTTGCACTGGTCCCCTTAAAAAACCACCTAGACCCTTTGCCCCATCTTGAACACCCAACCCTTAGCCGGGCCAAACTCACTGTGTTTGGGGTGTTTGTCGAGATGTGTGCTTGCCAAGGGACAGTGAGAATGTGAGTCGTATGTTAAAAGAGATGTATTTTAGTATAATGATTCAACGCTGTGTGTGAACTAACAATCATGCTTCTGTGTATTGTTTCATGTGTTTCTCCAGATGTGGCCTTCAGGAGAACCCCCTACACACCGGCGGAGCACCTCAACCAGATAAGGAAAAGACCAAGGTGGAGCAAGGAGGACATGTTCCAAGAGGTGCTCCAATCCTCAGAGGCTGAAAAAAGAGAATGTCGGGAGTGGAAGGAAAAATTTAAAACAGAAAGGCAGAACAGAAAGGAGAGTGAGGAGCACATTGTAAAAGGGCCATGAGTGGATGATAAAAGTGATGGAAGAGCAAACAGAGATGTTGAAGTCCCTAATCATGCTCCATGCGTAACACATGCATGCTCCCCACCCCCTCGCAGCCAATACAGAACTGCTTTCCATGCCCTCCCCAAACTCCTCCCACACATTCCTTGCAACTTTCCATAACATCTCAGTACCTCATTCACTCCACACTCACCCCCTGGACAGCTTCCGAAATGATAGCTGGACTTACACACAGCCATGAAAGCCTACACTGCCCGGCACTGTTATCTCCCTTCCCACCAAGCCTTTTGTGTGTGGTGTTAATTGGTATTTAATAAAAACAAACTCTCTGAAAGATAACCAATCTTTATTTGATTCCTACGCTTGATGGTTGGTGCTGGTAGTAATACATAGTGGCAGTTTGATCATTTGCTGACTACAAATTCCCATTAGGAATCATCACAATTTTAATGCAAAGTGACAAGTTAACAAAGCATGGCAGAGTGCTGTATAGAAAGACACATTACTGGTGCTCATTATCAAAATGTTGCCTCTAAGCCTCCCTGATTCCAAAAGCCCTCCGTTGCTCCCCTCTAATAGTCCTGGTATCAGGCTGCTCAAATTCAGCTGCCAGGTGATCCACCTTTATGCTCCACCCCGGGGGTAGACTTTTCAGCCTTAGCCTCACAAATATTATGGAGCGCACAGCAGGTTGCTATGACCATGGGAATGTTTTCCTCATTTAGGTCTAATCTGCCATAAAGTCAGTGACAGTGTGCTTTTAATCTGCCAAAGGCACATTCCACAGTCATTCTGCACCTGCTCAGCCTATTATTGAAGTGCTCCTTGCTGCTGTCCAGGTTTCCCGTGTAAGGCTTCATGAGCCATGGGAGTAATGGGTATGCTGAGTTTCCCAGGATCACTATGGGCATTTCAAAATCCCCTAGTGGAATCTTCTGGTCTGGAAAGTAAGTCCCTGTTTGGAGCTTTCTGTACAGGTCAGTGTTCCTGAAGATGCGTGCATCATGCACCTCCTGGACCACCCCACGTTGATGCCAGTGAAATGCCCACAGTGATCCATAAGCACCTGCAGTACCACAGAGAAGTACCCGTTTCTATTGATGTACTCCGTCGCTAGATGGTCAGGAGCCAAAATTGGAATATGCGCGCCATCTGTCGCTCCTCCGCAGTTAGGGAATCCCATTGCTGCAAACTCACCTACTATTTCACACACATTGCCAAGAGTCAGAGTCCTTCGAAGCAGGATGTGATTAATGGCTCTGCACACTTGCATTAACACTGCCTCAATGGTCAACTTCCCGACTCCAAACTGATTCATGACTGACCGGTAGCAGTCTGGAGTCGTCAGCTTCAACACAGCGATCGCCACACACTTCTCCACTGAGAGGGCAGCTCTCATTTTGGTGTCCTTGTGCCGCAGTGCTGGGGCAAGCTCTGCTCACAGTTCCAGGAAGGTGGCTTTCCACATCCGAAAGTTCTGCAGCCACTGCTTGTCATCCCAGACCTGCATAATGATGCGATCCCACCACCCAGTGCTTGTTTTCTGAGCCCAAAAGTAACGGTCCACCATGTTCAGCTGCTCTGTGAATGCCAAAAGTAATCTGGTGTTGTTTATTTCCATGGCACATAGCATGTCAGACAACTCTGATTGCAGTTCAGACTGGAAGCTCATGATATACTGTATGACCATCTGCGATGTGTTCATAACAGTGACCACAACAGAAGAGAGCAGTGTGGGACCCATCCTTTCAGACAGAGATAGCAGGTGTGCAGTAAACAGGGGCCATTGAAAAATGCTGCAAAACGCAGTCGGAAGCCCATAGAATGCTGGGACGAAAAGAACTGCATCATGGGATGTTGAGCTTGCACCCATGATGCACCGCAATCCACTCTGTCTTTCCACAATCCTAGCTGCAGAAGATGGCAAGTAGCACAGTGGGATAGTTACCCACAGTGCACTGCTCTCACTCTCGATGCTAGAGCACCAAGTGTGGACGTGTTCTGCTGACAGGAGTAGTGTGAACATGCACAAGCAATGTAATTATAACTGTTTTTGATCGTCAGCTTAAGTTGGGATGACAAAACTCTGTAGTGTAGGACAAAGTGGATACATAACAGCTCATCTTATTAAACACTTGGAGCTCTACCTTTCTGAAAGCGGAGAAACAACAAAAGGGAAAAAAGCTAGTTAACAGTATTAATTAACACAATTAATGCTAGTCCATCGTTTTAACAAAAGCACAGTGATACCAGCCAACATAACCAAGAAGTAAAACGGAGAGTACATGTAAAGATGCAAATAACTATTCAAAAACAGTTAGTCCCACAAACTCATTCCATGGAAACTGTCCAACCCAACACAATAGTGCTAATCTCCTGGACACCACCTTTCCTGTCTTGGGCATGAATATATACAATACTTCTTTGCTTTACTTTCTCTGTATCCAAGAAAAAAATCAATTTGCTTCCAAGAATAATAATTAACTCTATATGTCCTTACTTACAATAGAAGTAAGAGAAATGAGCAGAAGTAGAATGATTGCTATTGATAGGAGAATATTGTTTCCAAAGAATATGGACCTGACTCTGCCTCGCACTTACAAATTACCAGCTTGCTGTTAATAACTGCTACAAGGAAAAGGAGGTTCAACTATATGAAGAGACAAATTTTTTCAATCCTACAACTAAAAACAGTAATAAAAGTAAACCTAGAACTAGTTATGAAACTGGAGCAGTCCAAACATTTTGTATTAGGGCTTAACAGCACAGAATGGAATGTATTAGTTATATCTCTGTCAGTCATATGAATGCATCTCTCCTTGATAATAAAATATTAAATAAACGTAGCATAAACATTGAATAGCGATTACCTGTAAAAATAATCTAATGAAGGAGACAGCTGATGGGCCAGAGGCCCCTGCTTTGGCGTCACATATTCTATTATGTTTGGATGTATATCAGTAAGATATAAAAATATGGATTATGTTTCATGCTTCAAATGTTCTTCATCTTACAAGTCATATTTCCCCTTGGAATCCAAATTATCCTCATATCCAAGAGTATATATCAGTGGTCCCCAACGTGGTGCCCGCAGGCGCCATGGCGCCCGCTGAGGCATTTATGTGCGCCCGCCTACTGACAAGGGAGTGCTTCCGCCGGACAACCCGCTGCTGAGGAACACGGCCGCCGGACAACCAGCTGCCGAAATGCCTCCAAGAAGTGGTAACGCCAAGAAGCGTCGCCGCCGCTTTTTCAGCGGCATTTCTGCAGCGACGCTTCTCGATGACGGCATCTCCACGGCTGGTAGTCCGGCGCCCGCCACACTCTTCCGGGAACATGAAGATGCTACTGCAACGGAAAGGTTGGGGACCACTGGTATATATGTTTTGGCATACACTGTATTTGAGGGAAGGGCATAGTTAAAAAAAACAAACCCAAACCTCTGTGATTTTTTTGAAAGTATCATTCGGGAAACAGACATTTTCAACTATATTTCAGCCATATTATAGAGTATGAGCTTGGCCCATAAAGACAACATCTCATGATCAGGCCTAGTAACGATCAAATGCTAACATTTTATACCAGTTATTTTCAATTAATTCTACAAACAAAATCCTAGATTAAAAAAAAATCTCTATTTAATTTTAAATTGGTACCCAAAAGTTAGCAACACATTTACATAGTTCTGGGTCCTTTTACAGTATTTCAAACCCACATCAAAATGCCAATAAGAGGAGCAAAATAAATTGCCTACATCTTGCCAGCAATAATGATCCCCATAAAAACTCCCACACACAACTTCACACCTCAAAACTGCCTGAATACTATCCCAAACATTTTCTAACAGTCCCTTCCTCAAACGTCTGAGAAAAGACATGGGTTTACAGTGTGTCTGGTAGGGTAATAAGTCCAGGCTCTGGTTGACGAAGAGAAGAAGCATGTTGCAAAATCAAGGGACTTCATAGAAAATGACTTGCCATTACTCCGTCACTTAAACCAAAAGAAGTTCCAGCTTAAACTGGTTGGCTCCCACTGATCTCAGTTGCAGCACTATCTCTTGGAAGCACAATGGCATCATTTGGTGATCAACAGTATCAAAGACTGTAGAGAAGTCCAGCAGGATGAGTATGGATCTTATCTGAGGCCCTTTGTTTTCAGTTTTTATTTTATTTAATTTTTCCCAGGAATTTATCAGTGTTTATTACCCCAACAACAAAAACAGGTGAAAAATCTATTTATTTTTCTGGGTAAATATTGGGGCTTATTTTGGTGGACGGAAAGACGTGGGGAAAAGTATTCAGTATATTAAGGCTTTGAATTTTGTTCATCAGTGTGGTTTGCTGCAGAACTAAAACAGAACTCAAAAACACAATTCCACCTCTGAGTTTAAGAAAACAATATATCTCTAATCGCCAAATAAAACTTTTCATTTAAATAAACAGTTTACTGTTGTAGACTTGGAACTATTAGCCTATAAATATTTATATTTAATAATTGGGCCACATCATTTGCAGCATACACACTCAAGTTCATCCTTTTCGCCTTTCTGTTTTTTTAAAACTTTTAAACTTCCTTGTGTTCTGAAACGTATTCTGATACAGATTTTCATTTTCTTCCCTTTTAGTGTGTCAAATCTTTAAACCATTATCTGCTAATAGCTTGAAAAGTGTACATGGTGGGTGTGAGATTCATCAGTACATTCAGATGCGCATGCCCTTCAGAGCTTCGTACATGCCTGTTTGTTTATTGTGTGTATCTTCTAGACCAGAGGTTTGCAAGCTGTTCTCAAACTAGACCAGAGGTTCTCAAGCTCCATTCAGGTGGTCCACGGATAGTTCCCTCTAAGGTGCGCGCCTGGGTGGCCTAATTAGTGGAGCCGCGTAAGTTAGGTGCCTGGACCCTGGAGAAGATGCACATGTAAGGTGAGGTGGTGGCCTTGGGGAGAATAGGGCATAGTTGGGAGGGGGCAGTGGGGTAAGAAGAGGGGTGTGGGGGGAATTTGGGACATGCAAGCAGAGCCGGTGCAAGGAAGTTTCGCGCCCTAGGCAAAACTTCCTTGCACCAGCCCTGCGCCCCCTCAACTAACGCCGCCCCCCCCCCACAGCAGCCAGCTCCACCCCCCCGGCGGCAGCTAACCCCCCCTGCAGTGGCGGCTCAGCCCCCCGCTTGCGGCGGCTCAGGGCCGCGGCAGCCTCCCCACCCGCCTGTGGGCCACGGTGGGCTCGGTTCCCTGCGCCAGGCCGCGGCGGACTGGGCTCCCCGCGCCCCCCGCCCGCGGGCTCGGCTCCCTGCTGGGCCACAGTGGGCTCGGCTCCCTGCCGGGCTGTGGCAGGCTCGGCTCCCTGTGCCCCCACGCGGGCCTGGCTCCCCGCGCCGCCTGCGCGTCGCACTGGTCTCGGCTCCCCGCCAGGTTGCGAAGTCAGACCCAGTTGCAGGGCAGGGGAGCGAAGGGTCCCAGTTCTAGCTCTGGCTCCAGCGGCAGTTACAGAGGGGAGGCCCATAGTCCTGCCTTGAGCCCCAGCTTCAGCTACTGACAGCTGAAGCAAACTATGTCACAGAGGTCTGGAATCAGTGAGTGTCATGACCCCCCTGACTAAATTATAGACTTAGTCGTAATGCATATTTAAACATACAGATTTATTTCTATACTAAACAAACAACAGGGGTAAAGGGCCGGGTTTTTTTATTCAGTCAATAAATCAACTTCTCAATTTGCATACCTCTCAGAGATGCCAGAAGTCTAGTACTTCTTGGATGACTTTGCCATAGTGATGACTTGCTTCTGGGCAATCATAAAGCTGTAGAAGTCCTTGCAACTCATCCGGTAATTCATTTTGACAAGGGTTTCACTTCGCACCAAGTCTATGCTGCTTTGATTCTGAACATCAGTCCATTTACCTTTCATGACTGAAAATACACGCTCTGAGTATGCGTTGGTTACTGGTATACTGAGCACGTATGACATCAGCTTTGTCATGTTCAAGAATTCAGTGCTACCGTCCTTGTTTCTCAGCGCTTGAGACCAGAGTTCCCCAACTGAGTAGTTTCCAGGCTCCAACTTGGAGTTGATGTCTTTGATGATACAGTATTCATCATAGAGCTGATCAAGATCCACTGTTTTCTGAAGGTTTACAGCTGTCACGGCCGCAGACAGATCCTTGTATTCGAATGCCCTATTAACTTTGATGTTCAAGCACTGGGTATTGAACAAATAGCCAGTTGTTGAAAAATCAAACAATTTCTCCAAATATAGGATCGACACATCGTAAAATTTCATGAAGTCTTTCTGGAGACATGCAGCAGTGACCGGCAGCATCTCAGTTAATGCATTTTCAACTATGGAGCCAAAGAATTTGTCATCCTTCTATTGCTGAAGTTTAATTCTCAGAGTATTCATTATGGCATACACTTCACATACTGTCATACTCTCATTTTCCAAACAGAGCACAGTATCATTGAAGATTTTCAGGACATTCTGGAGGAAAAACAGATGAACCTCAACTTTGCTAGGCCCCTCACCTTGGTCACCGTTTTCCATGTCCGAGAACAGCAGCCATAGAAATTTTGGGCACTTTCACTGCCCAGAGAAACAAAATAGCACTTAACAGCCTGCCACATATTTACAAGCCTATTTACAGCTGGGAAAAGACTCAGCCAGCATGTCAGAACATGGCGCAGTAAAGTGGCATACTCCATATCCACAAAGTCAAACATATCCTTCAATGCTGCTACTCTCTTAGCAGAACTGCTGAAATGATTGAATGTCTTAATCACCAGAGTCTCAATATCAACTTGTAGGGCATTGCTAGCATGTTTCACGGCGTTGTGCACAACATGGAAAGGGCAGTTTGCTGGCAAGATATTTTCATTTTGTTTTTTAAAATTCTGGTACATTGATTGTCGCTTTCCATAATTCACGTTTGCATTATCAGCACGGTAGGAAGACACTTTGTTTAGGTCTAATTTGTGTGTTGCAAGTTTTTCAAGTAATGTGTTGCTTATTGCCTCTGCAGTCTCTTCGCTTTGCTCATAGAAGTCTAACAGTTTATCTTGGTCCCCATGTTCGGGTGTCCAGTATCTCAGAGATACTCACATTGCCCTTGTTAGATGCATCTGTGGCAACAGAGAAATAGGGACCATCTGGCTTGCTGAGGTCTTTTAAAAATTCTCTTGAGAGTGGTGACAGCACATTTGTGATCAATGCCTCCGCTTTAGTCCGGCCACAGCTGACATGCTTCGCAATCGTTGAATCTGGATACAAGGCAGGCGTCAGTTTAAGTTCACAGTCACACGAGCGATAGGACTGTTGATGGACTACTGTATGGTAAACTTGAGTTAACTCAGTAGCGATAACCTTGTTATTGAAGGATTCATTTGGCTTGCTGAAAAAATGTGAGACCAGGGTATTGCTCTTCTGAGTCTGGGTGTTTTGTCCATAATTTTTTGATTCAGCATTATGCTTAACATCAGACTCACTGCCATGGCAAATGCTAAATTTCTTCCTGCATCCTTTACAAAAGGCTTTTGAATCACACTCATAGGATTTCCGAATCCAGGTGTAAGTGGCTTCGCATTCAGTCCTGTATCTGCACTGTCTTTTTTGTTTTTTGGTAGTTGCCTCCTCTCTTGCCGTTGCCATTTTGGGTGTGGTTTTCAGCTGAAGACAGTTAGCTAGATAGCTAGCCACTGAAAAGAACCGCACAGTCTCTGTGCTTCTTACGTGTTATTACGTGCCCACTGTAGTTTGTCCTACGGTATGCACTGTGGTTTAGAACTGTAAACTACATATCCCTACCATAAATTTGCATTACACCAGAAAACAACCTGAAAAACCAAAATTGCCAGTAGATAACAGATCACAATCGGGTTTAATGGGACATTCCCAATCAACTAATTTTCTATTTCACGACCAAATTTTAAATTTTACCTGAATATCGGGACAAATGGTGTCTGATTGTACATCAATCAGATGTACGCTGTCAGGTGCAATCCCTGCTGGCTAATGTAGGTAAGTGAACTGGGCAGCAGTGCTGGGTAGGCTCAGCATGTGCAGAGGCAGGTACCTCCTTTCCTTGGCTCTGCCATGAGCAAGGTGGACCGGTCTGCACACACTCTGCTGGGGAGGAGGATGCAGCCTCTGACCTCGGGGACCTGCCAACTGCTTCCTGGGAGTCACCCCAAGTAAGTGCTGCCCGGACCCACCCCTGCATTCCCTACCCCTGCCTTCAGTTGAGGAAGTGAGCAGCAGGAAGGGCGGGGCTGGCCAGGGGAAATGGGGCATGCATGGCATGGCCAGAGGCACACTGGTCTGCCTGGCCCTGTGCTACCAGCATGCCCCTTCCTGTTGGGGGTGGGCCCATGCTGCGGCACACAGCTCCCCTGCCCAGCGCCCCCTGGATCCACTATGCCCAGAGCCCCCCCACAACAAATGCACAGTGTTGTGCACACCACCACCGCTACCCAGCGCCCCCACACCCGCAGCCCCACCACAGCTGCCCAGCACCCCACACAGAACCCCCCCACTCACTAGTTTCCCAATACACACAGATTTCCCCTCCCTCCCTTTCTCTCTCCCAGTGCCCTTCCCCACAGCCCCACCACCACAACTACACAATGCCCCACACAGACCCCCACTGCCCAGTGCCCTGACACACACAGATCTCCCTCGCTTCCCAGCCCCCCCAACAGCCCCACACTGCCTAGCACCCCAAAACACACAAACCTCCCCCACTGCCCAGCGCCCCCCACACCCTCACAGCCCAGCACCCCACAGACACTCACCATCACACCCTGCCCCCTTCCCTGGCCATACTCACCAGCTCTGCTGGGAGGTGTCTGGCTCCTAGGGTGAGAGCTGCGAGGGGAGTCTTGACTCTCCACGTGCTGCACCCGCCACAAGTACAAGCTCCGTGGCTCCCATTGACCGGGAAAAGCGCCAATGGGAGCTGCTGCGGAGCGGGGCTTGCAGGTGCCAGCAGCACGCAGAGAGCCCCCCCTAACCCTCCCCAAGAGCCAGAGGGACCTGGGGGAGAGGTGGGGAGTCCCGGCAGTGCTTACCTGGGGCGGCTATCTGCCCGCTCCCGGCGCCTGCAAGCCCCACCCCTGCAGCACGCAGTGGAGACCTCCTCACCGGCACTGCCTCCGTCCCTGGGGCCGCCCTGCAGGCTCCTGCCAGTGGGCAGGCACCGGGAGCTGCCCCGGCCCCGCCGGAAGAAGCGGTGAGCAGCGCCGGCGGCTGCGGTCCTCCTCCGGACGGTCCCGATATCGGGACAAAGGGCGCCCCGACCAAACTAAGGTCGGTACGTGGGAGAAGGCCCCTAAAATTGGGACTGTCCCGGAAAAAATTGGGACTCTGGTCACCCTATTCCCAGCCTCAGCTCTGTGGCTGCTGTGGCGGGAGAGAGACCCCCCACACACACACTTCCCAGCCCCAGCTCGGGGGCTGCTGCGGTGGGGGAGAGAGGGCACATCCATCACATTAGAAAGGTAAGACTACTGATATTAAAATATGAGTTGTGTGCTTTTATTTGTAGAACCAAAGAAACGTTAATTATTATTAAATATTTGTTTATATAGCGCTTTTATCCAAAGCACTTTACAGTAGTTAGCTAACAGTACAAACAATATTTGAAAAGATCATTAAGTGGTCCGCTGAGACCCTCAGCAATTTTCAAGTGGTCCGTAAAAAAATAATAATTGAGAACCACTGTTCTAGACTAATACATAGCCTGACTTCAACAGGCAGCTTTGCATATACACACAGACTGATGTATTATCTTAATACATATATCTCATACAATGTATTGTATTTTCCTAATAAAACAAGTTATTTTTATATATTTGAAAGATAGAAAAGTAGGGTGAAAAAACTGAAGCAAACCATATTGATGAATGCAAAGCATTAATATACTGAATACTTCCCCCCCACCATCTTTCCGTCCACCAAAATAAACCCTGATATTTACCCAGAAAAATTAATAGTTTTTTGCACTGATTTTCACCTGTTTTTTGTTGTGGTAATAAACACTGATAAATTTAGTAAAACCCTGGGGATTATTTGGTAAAAATCAGTTTTATCTGAAAACAAATGGGCTTAATCATATCCCGTCTATGGTCAGGAAGAGACCACCTATCAGTACAAAGAATGCTGTCTCTTACTGAGTGCTGGTCTTAAAGGTATCCAAGGATACTGACAGCTGACAGGTTTTATGATTAGGTTACTGTTCTCATCAGCAGTAAATCCGATCCCTGCAAACACAAATAGGACACACCTCCTCAAAGTGCATAAAGCACAGATAAGAGTATCTTTCTATATTATTTTCTAATTAATGCATCTTCCAAATATGAGAAAGGGACTAATTGGTAAAGATTAATTATATACTTACATGTGGGTGTAGTTATATTGCCAGTAAATGAATAGCCAGCGCACCACAAGATTAACCAGCAATGACAATTTAGTATTAATTATTTTAAAGACACTTCTTATATCTATGTATTGAGCACCCACAACTATTCCTGTCTAATTTTCTTTTTTGTACATGTCTGTATTTAGTAGCCAGGGACTTGCTACAGTATCATTGCAGACGGTTGTCTTCCATTTATTAACTCTACATTCCATATTAACTCTCATAATAAAGCATAACATTAAAGAAATATTTTAGTGTCCATTTTCAAGCTACTTTTCTTTTATTGAGTCCTATCTTCAAACTTTTGTCTGTGAGTTGTATTTGTATTCTCCTTTTCAAGAAAGCATATGGCATGTATTTTATCAAATGCAAATAACTAAAGTATTTTATTCAAAACACACTGTTTCAATGACAAGTGTTTATCTCACTGGTTACCTTGCCAACCATAATTAGTATCCACTGGGATACGCTACCGCAATACAGAGACACCTCTGTACAAACAATAAGGGAATATATATTGCTAGAACAATCTCTTGAAGAAGGGTTTACGACTATTGTAGAACATGAAGAACAACATGTCTAAATTCAAGCACTCATGAAAATGTACTCCCAGCTACAAAACTGAATTTCTGCAATCCAGATAAAAAAATCCAGAATTAGAGACTATTTCTGCAATCCTGCCTTCACTCAGGTATATGGTAGAGATTGTACTGGCTCTTTTTCATGTGGGTTCCTTCCCTCACCAGTAGACTAAGAAGAGAGAGTTGGCACTTAGATCCCCCCTAACTACGAGGGCCGGCTCTAACTTTTTTGCCACCACAAGCAAAAAAAAATAAAATAAATAAAAAAAAAACCCGAGCGCCATCCCGCCGAAATAAACCCCACCCCAGCGCTGCCCCGCCGAAGTAAAAAAAAACCTGAGCGCTGCCCCGCCGCCCCTTAGAAGGTGCCGCCCCAAACTCGTGCTTGGTCAGCTGGTGCCTGGAGCCAGCCCTGCTAACTATATAAACCACTGGTTCCCACAATGTGACACTCAGCATGCAATTTTCAGCCCATGTTATAACCAATATGGAACACTACTGGCATTTGAAGTTGGCCTGCACTGGATCATGTAAGTAGTGGTGTTTGTCTGAGCTATGTGGCATGGTGTTGCAAAACCAATTTTTTTTAATGCACATGACAGAATCTAAAATAATATTTTTAAAAGCCTTTGCAAATATATAGCAGATAGTGAATAACGACATGGAGGCCCGAATCATGATCAATGCCTTGTTATGCTGTCTATTGTAGCACATACAATGACACTGCCCCGTTCCATAATTCTTAGTCTTAGAATATCACTTGCCAAGTCTATGCCGCAGCGTATCATGTTACAAGTATATGGTCTGATCTATAGCCTTTACATATATAGAACTCCCACTGAAATCAAAGAAACTCTTTCTTTCACTGAAAAACGGTTACTCATCTTTTTGTAACTGTTGTTCTTCGAGATGTGTTGCTCGTATCTATTCCAGTTAGGTGTGTGTGCGCGCTGCGTACACGGAAGTCGGAAAACTTTCCCTAGCAGCTACCCGTCGGGCCGGCTGTGGAGCCCCCTGGAGTGGCACCGATATGGCGCTCTATATATGACCCTACCGGCCCGACTCCCCTTCAGTTCCTTCTTGCCAGCTACTCCGACAGAGGGGAAGGTGGGGGGAATGGAATAGATATGAGCAACACATCTCGAAGAACAACAGTTACAAAAAGGTGAGTAACCGTTTTTTCTTCTTTGAGTGCTTGCTCATATCAAGTCCAGTTAGGTGACTCCCAAGCCTTACCTTGGAGGTGGGGTCGGAGTTAAGGGATTGCAGATTGAAGGATAGCCCTGCCGAAGGCTGCATCATCGCGGGATTGCTGAATGATTGCATAGTGCAATGTGAAGGTGTGCACTGTGGCCCATGTGGCAGCCCTGCAGATTTCTTGAAGGGGCACATTAGCCAGGAAGGCCACCGATGATGCCTGAGCTCTTGTGGAGTGAGCCGTGACAGCAGGCGGAGGAACTTTTGCCAGATCGTAGCAGGCATGGATACATGCGGTAATCCACGAAGATATTCGCTGGGAAGAGACTGGAGCACCCTTCATGCATTCCGCGATGGCGACGAACAGCTGGGGCATTCTGCAGAATGGCCTTGTGCGGTCTATATAGAAGGCAAGCGCCCTCCTAACGTCCAGTGAATGCAAACGCTGTTCCCGAAGGTTGGCATGTGGTTTAGGGAAGAAGACTGGCAGGAAAATGTCCTGGCTTACATGGAAGCGGGAAACCACTTTCGGTAGGAAAGACAGGTGTGGTCTTAGCTGCACCTTATCCTTGTGGAAGATGGTATAGGGTGGTTCACACATGAGAGCTCGTAGTTCGGAAACCCGTCGTGCCGAGGTAATGGCCACTAAGAATGCGGCCTTCCAGGAGAGGTAGAGGAGAGAACAGAAAGCCAGCGGCTTGAAAGGAGGGCCCATCAGACAGGAAAGAACCAGGTTGAGGTCCCATGCCGGCACGGCAGGTTTTGTCGGAGTATGAATTTTCTCCAAACCTTTCAGGAAATGCTGCATGACTGGGTGTGCGAACACTGAACGTCCAGCCATTCCCGGATGGAAAGCCAAAATGGCCATGAGGTGAAACTTAAGGGATCCGAAAGCTAGATGGTCGTCTTTCAAGTGCATCAAGTAGTCTAGGATGCATGGTATTGGGGCTTGAAGAGGGAGCACCTGACGCTGGGTGCACCAGATGGAGAACCTCTTCCATTTAGCCTTGTAGGTAAGTCTGGTAGAAGGTTTGCGGCTGTCCAGGAGTACGCGTCGTGCCGAGGCTGAACAGGCGAGTTCAGCCTGGTTCAACCATGGATCCTCCAGGCCGTGAGATGAAGCGACTGAAGGTCTGGGTGGAGGAGATGACCGTCGTTCTGTGAAATGAGGTCGGTACTGAGAGGAAGGTGTATGGGTGACCGTATTGACAGGTCCAACAGGGTGGGGTACCAGCACTGGTGGGCCCAGGCAGGGGCCACCAAGATGACATCCGCCTTGTCCCTGCGGACCTTGAGGAGCACTCTGTGAATCAGTGGAAATGGCGGAAAGGCAGAAAGCAGCTGATCCAGCCACGAGATCAGGAAGGCGTCTGTGATCGAGCCCAGGCTGTGGCCCCGGAAGGAGCAGAAGGCTGGGCATTTCCTCTTGGTCCGCGAGGCGAACAGGTCGACTCGGGGAAACCCCCAGGTGTGGAAACCAGAGTAAATGACGTCCGGGCGAATTGACAATTCGTGCGTGAGGAAGCGTCTGCTCAAGCTGTCCACTAGGACATTCTGAACACCCGGCAGATGCGAAGCTTGGAGAGAGATGGAGTGGGCTAAACAGAATTCCCACTGGAGAAGGGCTTATTGACAAAGCGGCAATGACCGAGCTCTGCCTTGTTTGTTCAGATAAAACATGGCCGTGGTGTTATCTGTCAGAACTTCTACACAGTGGTCCTGTAAGCGGGGAAGGAACACTTGGCATGCAAGGTGGATTGCCCTGAGTTCCTTGATATTGATGTGGAGGATTAGCTTGTGTTGCTGCCACAGGCCTTGCATTGTCAGGTTTCCGAGATGTGCCCCCCATCTCAGAGCGGATGCGTCCATAACCAAAGTCAGGGTGGGTTGGGGGGACTGAAAAGGAACCCCGGCACCCACCATCCGAGGGTCCAGCCACCAGCGCAGGGAGTCGAGCGTGCGGTTTGGGACCATGAGGACCATATCTAGGTTGTCGCAACGTGGTCGGTACACAAACGCTAGCCGCACCTGTAGGGGCTGGAGTCGTAGTCTGGCATGTTGCACTACGTAGGTGCAAGATGCCATGTGCCCCAGCAGCTTGAGACACTACCTCGCTGTGGTGGTGGGGAACATGCGGAGGTTGATGATTATGTCTGTCAGAGCCAGACGCCGGGCCTCTGGGAGGAAAGCCTGCGCTTGGTTTGCGTCTAGGACTGCTCCAATAAATTCTATTGTCTGGGTCGCAGAGAGTACAGACTTGCTGACATTCAGCATGATGCCCAGGCAGTTGAATGTGTCCATGACCGTTTGCACCTGCGACTGGACTTGTTGGCAAGATTGGCCCCGAATAAGCCAGTCGTCGAGGTACGGAAACACGTGGATGTGATGGCGGCAGAGGAAAGCTGCCATGACTGCCATGCATTTGGTAAAGATGCGGGAGGCTGTGCACAAGCCGAACGGAAGGGCCGTGACCCGATAATGCGTTTTGTGTACCACGAATCGGAGGAAATGTCTGTGGGACGGGGCAATTGAAATATGAAAGTAGGCAGTTTTCATGTCGAGGGCGGCATACCAGTCTCCCGGATCCAGAGAAGGGATGATTGTGGCCAAAGAGACCATACGGAACTTCAGGTTGACGATGTACTTGTTGAGTTCCCTGAGGTCCAGAATGGATCTTAGGCCTCCTTTTGCCTTGGGGACAAGGAAGTAACGTGAGTAGAACCCCTTGCCCCTGAGCTCCTGAGACACTTCTTCCACTGCCCCTAGGGCGAGGAGTGCCTGCACCTCTTGAATAAGGAGCTGCTCGTGAGAGGGGTCCCTGAAGAGGGACTGGGAAGGAGGGTTGGACCAGAAATGGATAGAATATCCCGCCTCTACTGTGCGGAGGACCCAACCGTCCGATGTAATAAGGGACCAGGCATGGTAGAAACGGGATAGGCAGTTCAGGAACGGATAGCTGGTCGGGTTCTGAGCTGGTAGTCCGTCCTCGGTCGCACCTTCAAAATGGGTGCTTAGGGCCTGGAGGGGGCTTCGATTGACCTGGATTCTGCCCAGAAGGAGGGCGTGATGGTCTGTGCCGGGGGTACCTGCTTCTCCTACGGGAGAAGTTCTGCCTAGGGCTAGGCGGGAAGGTGCGTTGTTGTGTGGGCTGAGGCTTAAATGGCTTTCTTAGAGTCGCCGAGGTGTGCACGCCCAAGGATTTAATAGTATTTCTTGTGTCCTTCAGGGTATGCAGACGGGAATCAGTTTGCTCAGCGAATAAACCTTGGCCGTCGAAAGGGAGATCCGGAATAGTATGCTGTACTTCAGGTGGGAGGCCAGATGACTGGAGCCAAGCGCTCCAATGCATGGCAATGCCGGAGGCCAAGGTGCAAGCTGCCGAGTCTGCAGAGTAACGGGAGCCCTGGAGAGAGGTCCGGGCTACCAACTTGCCCTCTTCGGCGATGGCCCCAAGCTCAGTGCGGGACTCAGGTGGGAGGAGGTCTTGGAACTTGAGGACTGCGGACCACGAATTATGGTTATATCTACTAAGAATCGCAAGTTGGTTCGCGATTTGGAGTGAAAGACCCCCTGTAGAATAAACTTTTCTGCCGAAAAGGTCCAGGCATTTGGACTCCTTTGATTTTGGGGTGGGCCCCTGTTGACCCTGTCTCTCCTTCTCATTAACTGCGTCCACCACGAGGGAACAGGGGGCAGGGTGGGTAAAGAGGTATTCAAAACCCTTGCTTGGAACGAAATACTTCCTTTCCACCCCTTTGGTTGTGGGTGGAATGGAGGACAGGGTCGGCCAGAGCACCTTGGCATTGGAATGGATGCTCTTATTCACTGGGAGGGCCACCCTGGAAGGCCCTTCTGGGCCCAAGATGTCCACAATGGGGTCCTCCTCCTCCACAACCTCCTCTACTTGAAGGTTCATGTTTAAGGCTACTCGCCTGAGCAGCTCTTGCAGGACTCTGAAGTCCATAGGAGGCGGACCAGATGTCGACGTGCCAGCCACGGCCTCGTCTGGGGAGGATGAGGACGACATTATTGGGGGGACCAGGTCTGATTGGCCACTTGATCTGCTGTGGCCGGGTCTTCCTGGGCGCCTGGGGTAGCCTCCCTCGCCAGGGGCGCTGACTCCGTGGGCTGAGCTTGGGCTGTAGGAAGGCGACTGAGGGTTGCCTCGGGAGGACGAGTGCCCGAACATGGCGATGGGTGGACAGCGGGAGGTGCACCTTGGGCCTGGTGGTATGCTCAAGGGGTCCAAAATTGCCACTGACGTTGCCAGTGCGGTGCTGGGGGGGTCCCACCTTAGGCTTCCCGGGCCCAATTGTAAAACCTCTGAGGCCCCTGAAGCTCGTCCCGACCTGACGGAAGGGGATCCGGAGCGCGAAGGTCAGGGAGGGGTGGTGCGGGAAGTGGAGAGGGGCACCGATTCCCTTGAGAGATGGGGGTCATATGATGATCGGTGCCACATCGAGAAGCGGTGCCGAGATGTTGATCGTGACCTCGACCGGTACCACATCGGTGAATCCCGGTGCCGTGGCACATCCCAGTGCCGTGGCGCATCCCGTGAAGGTGCCCGGTACTGATCCTGGGAATGGTGCCGTGATCTAGGGCGGTACGGTGGCAGGGAGCAGTGCCGCGATGGTGGCCAGTGCCGTGTCAGAGACCGACGTCACGATGGGGATCGGCGACGCGATGTGGACCGGTGCTGCGACACTCATCTGTGCTGCAGTGGGGACCGAGGCCGGGTGGGGGATCCGTGATGTTCCTGAGAGTGGTGCCGAGATGATGAACGGTACCACACAGGAGATCGATGTGCAGATCGGTGCCAGTCCAGATGGTGCCATGAGGACGTCGAGCGCACCCTGGACGCCGAATGGGACCACGATCTGGCAGCTGACGCTGACCTCGAGCGTGAGCGGCTCTGAGGGTCCAGGCTGCAGGACCAGCACTGCGAGTCAGACCGGTGCACAGTGCAGTGCCGGGACTCAGAACGACACGGGGACTCAGAGCGGCCAGGAGCAGATAGTCTGAACATTGCCGGCCTACCTCTTTACAAAGTCGGGGCTCATGCTGGGGTCGGTGCCGGGATGGGAGACACCGGTGCTGTCATCTCAATAAGCCCTCTAGCAGTCTCGAAGGTATCCGGGGTGGAGGGCAGTGCGACTTCCTCCACATGGAAGGGCGCATGTTGGACGGGGCTAGTATGAGCAGACCGAGGCTTCGCTGCTTTGTCAGTCTCAGGGGCCTGGTCAGAGCTTTGCCCAGTCGGAGCTGTAGTGGCTGCTTCAGGTCTTTTAGAATGTCTTGCCACGGCTTGCTTCTTATGAACGTCCGGGGAATGGAAGTGATGCCAGGTTGGATGCTCTTGGGGCCTGGAAGATTGACGGTCCCGGGGAGGGCGGGAGTCCTTCTGCGGTGCCATAGGCGGCGCCGCCGGGGGAACACTGCGCACCGAGGCGCTCGGGCCCGCATCTTGCGAGGGATGCAGTGCAGACTCCATGAGGAATTGCTTGTGGTGGATTTCCCTCTCCTTTCTTGTGCAAGGTTTGAACGCCTTGCAGAATTTGCACCTATCGGCCTGATGGGCCTCCCCCAGACACCGAAGACAGGAGTCGTGGGGATTGCCCGTGGGCATGGGCGAAGTGGCCCGAACCACCCCCCAGCGCTGCAGTTGGGGCTCGGTGACATGGCCCGAGCCTCCCCTCAGCACCGCAGCCCAGGCTGGGTGAAGCAGCCTGAGCTGCCCAGGGACTGCGGCAGGGCAGCCACCCCCCAGCGCCGCAGCTAGGGCTGGGCAAAGTGGCCTGAGCCGCCCCCCCAGCACCGCAGCCTGGGCTGGGTGAAGCGGTCCAAGCCGCCCCCCAGCGCCACAGCCTGGGCCGGGTGAAGCGGCCCGAGCCGCCCAGGGGCTGCAGCAGGGCAGCCAGAAGCAGCAGCAGCAGCAGGGCCATAGAGGGCGAGGTGCTGCTGTGTGGGGCCCGCGTCCTGCTCTCCGGGGCTCCGCTACCTGTGGGGCTGCCCTGCCCCGGCTCCTCAGCCCCCTGCTGGGGCGGTCCCCCCGGCTCTGCCCTCCCGGGTTCTGCTGGTTCTGGAGGTGGGAGCCCCGGCTGGAGGGACCCTGGGCTGAGGCGCGGCCCGGGAGCCCCGCTGTTTACCCCGACCCTGCCAGCGCCGAATCAGCTGGAGGCGAGGGTGGAGCGGGCGGAGTCAGCACTGGTGTAGGGGAGCCCAGGGCTGGGGCAACAGGGGGTGTGGGTGGGGTGGGGTGGGGTGGTGGGGAAAGCCAAGGGCTGGGGAGGGGGAAGCCAAAAATTTTTTTGCTTGGGGCGGCAAAAATCTTAGAGCCGGCCCTGCGGACGGGTAGCTGCTTTCTGACTTCCGTGCATGCGGCGCACGCACACACCTAACTGGAACTGATATGAGCAAGCACTCGAAGAAGAACCAGCTCACCTTTAGTAGGATGCCCCAGTCTGGGTCAGTCCCATCTTAAATCTCACTGCTATCTAACAGACAGAAATGTGCTCTACTGACTGTGAGGGCATATCATCTCTTGGCCCATGTGAAGAGCATAACACCAACATTTCTGTGTATTGAACCTCCAGGCATACAGAGGAGTAGCACAATTTGTCCATAAGTGAGAAAGCCAGTTTGACACCAGGAAGGAAAATTACACATAATGTCTTCCACTAGGGTCATATATTCCTGTAGTACCAAAAGGCTCCAAATCAGGATTAGAATCCCTTGGTTGTTTGGCATTATAAAAACAGGAAACTTGGTCCAGATAGCTGATTACCTACAAGTAAATTGTGAGCAAAATATTTTTTTTTCTCCTCCACTAAATCACTGGTTAAATTATGAAAAGATAAGCTGTATACATGCTTATTTCCAATCTACTCAATTAAAAACCAGCTGTTATAGGAAGAATGGGCCAAATTAATCTCTAGCGTAATTCTACTGAATTAACTGGAGTTACACTTAGAATGAATTTAGCCTGTGAGTGATCTTACTAAGGGGACTTCATATCCTAAAACAGTTTGTTCAGAATTATCTTGTAAACAATTTCAGAATTTCCACTGCCAGCTTAGGTCATGCTGACCTGTATCACATACGGCACACTGGATATCATCAGTGACTTAATGAGTGATTTTATGTGCCATACTAACATACTGAAGGAGTTTTGTCCTATAGGACATGCAACAAGTATTTAAAGCAGTGTGCTGAGGTTTGGAATCAGTTTCTGTGGGAAGAAAACAAAAGGGGTCAACAGATGCAACAAAATATTTCAGCAATAACTTCAAGAATATTACAATGGGGAGCCTGTGACTTGTACTTTGCCCCTGGTTCAATAAGAAATCAAAGCAGATGTTGTCTTAATAGTTTTCCAGTACAATAGCCAAAAGAAAACCAAATATGTCATACATATGGTTATGTTTAAAACAAAGATTACAATGCATGATAAAATAAATGTTGGTTGTTACAAAATTAAGTGATAGTACTGGTAATCACGGTAAAGTTAATTAAATTAACTACAACAGAAGTGTGTTTTTAAGTTTGACCAAAACTATCACAGGAAATAGATTGTATTAATGAAGTTTAAATTGTACATCTTCATTCATTTTTTGATGTTTCAATGTTAATGATGCTAAATGATAAGAGCTTCTCTGATACTTTTCAATGCTCCCCAGATTGAAAAAAAAAAAGTTAAATTGGAGTTAAAGCTATAAGGGGGAAACAACGGAATGTTTTAGTTTCAAACAAACCAACTAACCAAACCAAACAAACCAACAAACCAAAAATGCCCAGACATATAAAATGAAGAATTCTGAAGTTAGGACTGCAACTGAACAGGCAAACATATACTGGAAATTATGGCTATGCAGATCTTTCTCTGAACAATTAGAACATTGCCTTAATACCCCTGCCTAAGCCACACAAAAATCTTGAGAGCTGCACATCATATATCTGCAATACTGACAAAATGATCCATACACCCTTTTACTATAATAATGTCTCTAAGAGGCAGTAGTTATCATTCAGTATCATTAGGCTGCCTCACCACTTCCTCCATGGCCAGCAGTAGGTGCAGGTGGGGAGATATATATTTAGTATTAGTACTATAACAACATGTAAAAAGGTAACTTTAAATTTTGAAAGTTATTTTCTCCGTTCTCAATTTCTCTCAGTATTCACACATGAATTTTTAACACTTTTCAAGGCACAAACTGATGTTGCAAATTTAAAGTACTGAAAACAAAACAGCAGTCAAATATGGCAGTACGAAAAGGATTAGTTACAATCTGTCATATCAAGTTCTGTACCTTTATTCCTAAATTCTTTCGGATGAATCACCTCGCAAATCCTAATAGTAATACTTTGCATTTTTATAATGCCTTCCATTCAAGGTGCTTTATAAACATTAATAGAGCAAATAAGTAATTTTGGTCAACATTTTGAGAGGGAGAGGGCCACGGCACCTGGAGAACACCTCCCTTCTGTGCAACCCAAATACACGTTGCAACACAAGTTCCTATCTCATCACCCTCCTCACTCCTATTTAAAAATACCCCTAAAATCCAGCACTTACTTGGCCTCCTCCAGCCCGTCTTCCCTATGATGCCATCTTTGACCAACTCTAGTCCCATACCGTAGCAGTCTTCAGAAGCAAAGCTATTCAATAACTGTTTTGGTTCACTAACAGTTCCCCTTCCCCTCTCTGTCCCTCCCCTTCCAAAGTGTTTCAGGTTGAAGTTTTTCAAATTTTTCAGCAAAGTGAAAAGCCCCAAAAATAATTGTTTTTGGTTGAATAAAATGTTTTGTTAACATTTTGAGTGTTTAATGGTGTTTGATTATTTTTAAATAAAATTAAAGGAAATGCCAAAAGGTGATTCAAATAGGGAAAAAAATGAAACATTTCATTTCAAAATGTCAAAACAAAATGATTCAATTCTTTTATTTTTATTTTTTTCCCCCAACACAAACAATTCACTCCTTTTCACCATTACAAGTTTCAGATGAAAAATTGTGCCCACTTCTATTCATAAGTCAGGTTGCATTTCCACCCTCCCACTAACTTCCCCAGTCTCTCCTCTTTTCCCTCTAGAATGTTTCTGAGACTCCTCTATGTCCTCACCCTTCTTTGAGCCTCCTCCCCATCTCAAAACTCTTCCCCAAAATCTCAGTCTCTTATTCCATTACCCTCCCCAGTCTCTCCTCTCTCTTTCTCCAAACTCATCTTATTTTCTACCTCTTGGCCCAAACCCGTTGTTCTCTCTTCCCCAAAATATGTCTCAGCCCAGCCACTTTCACTTCTCAAAAATCCTTCCATCCCTAAATTCTGCTCTAAGCTGCCCCATCATACTTGGATCCCCCACAGGGGTCCTCTTTTCATGATGTCCACCATGCTAGGTTTTGTGTAGTTCCATGTGTGATATTTTATGCAAACTATTTAGTATGCTAATTTACATATAACCATACTTTTCAGCGTATGGTCAATACACCTTGCCCTAAGTAGTGGTGGGGTTGGTACATAGCTGCACAAAAAACTTAGCAGCTATGGCTTGGGTTGGGAAGTTGTTGAGAGACATTGGGCAGATAGGTGCTGGACAGTGGGGATTCTTGAATTGGGGGGTGTCTGAAAGATACTGAGATTGCTGGAGTGGGTTTATGCTAAAGTGTCTGGATACTGTCTAGCAGGCCGAAGGGTCAGATTGTCCGGGAGGTAGCTACGTGTTGTCTGGTGGTAACTGGGATAGGCGGGTGAGTGTGTCGGTGCTGTCTGGGAAGGTTTCTAGGATCTTTGGGGAAGGGTTCTGTTTAGAGAGCTGAGAGGAGGTAGGTAGTAATTAGAGTTTGTCTGAGAGACCCTGGGGCTAGTTTTGAGTTCCCTTACCTGCTGCCACACACAGCCCCTACAGCTGCTGTAGTCTGCTTCTTTCCTGCTGGGAGCACCAGGGAAAAACCCAGTGACCACCCTGCAGGCCTGCTCAGCACATCCCACATTGTCCCCATAAGACAGAAAAGCAGAAGTGCATTCAAATGCCTTCTCCCTCCACACCACACAGCTGGATGTGTGAAGATCCAGATAAGATGTGGTACTGTGGAACCGAGCTGCCAGATGCATGACACTTGGCAGTCCAAGGTAATTATTACTATCTCCATTGTATAGATGAGGAAACGGGGGCATATAGAGGCTATTAGTAGTAGAGCAGTGAAAAAGATCCCTTATCTCTTGGGTCCAGAACCTTTACTATACCCACTATATTATGTCTATGCACTGTCTGGGAGAGTTCTTTCCCTCAAAGCATAAGAAATACTCCCTAGATTGTGCAACAATTCACAGAAGACAAGCACTTTCCCTTACTCCCTCAGTCCATGAGCAAAAGTTTCACTGTGTGTCAAGCGCTTTCTACTTTATTTAGAGATTGTTCATGTAAAGGAAACATTGTGAACATTAAACTAGAACAGGGATCGGCAACCTTTCAGAAGTGGTGTGCCAAGTCTTCATTTATTCACTCTAATTTAAGGTTTCGCGTGCCAGTAATAAAGTTTAAAGTTTTTAGAAGGTCTCTTTCTATAAGTCTATAATATATAACTAAACTATTGTTGTATATAAAGTAGACAAGGTTTTTAAAATGTTTAAGACACTTCATTTCAAATTAAATTAAAATGCAGAGCCCCCCGGACCGGTGGCCAGGACCCGGGCAGTGCGAGTGCCACTGAAAATTAGCTCACATGCCGCCTTTGGCACACATGCCATAGGTTGCCTACCCCTGAGCTAGAATGAAGCTCAATATGAACAGCTCATGCTCTGAAATAGTTACTCATTTGATTTAATCTGTATCCCAAATGACTAGTATAATGGGCTCTACATCTTGAGAGTACTCGGGTACTGAATCCGGTGTTGAATGCAGCAATATGTTTTCTGAGTGGTGTGTCAGATTTGGGACACATTACAGCAGTAGCCTGGGAGTTGCACTGCTTCCACTGAGTTTCTGGGATGGACTCAGGGTGTTGTTTTTAATCTTTGAAGCACTAAATGTTTGGTGCACAGATATTTCTGAGACCACCTGTCATAAATATAAAGGGAAGGGGGAGAGGGTCTGATGCAGTGCTATAAAATCCTCTTACTAGTAAAGGGTTAAGAAATGCAGGTAGCCAGGCTGACACCTGACCGGGCTGGCATCTGACCAATAAGGGGACAAGATACTTTCAAATCTTGGGGTGGGGGGGAGGTTTTGTGTGTGGCTCTTTGTCTGAGTCAGTGTGATCGTGGGAGACAAAAAGGACCTGCAGAAAATCAATCTCCTCCAAAACCCAGCCTCATCAAACCTTCCATATTTCGAGTAAGTTAGTCAGCATTGCGAATAGGCTTTGTTTGTTTTGCTTGGTGAGCTTTCCCTGTGTTAGAGGGAGGGGTTATTCCTGTTTTTTCTGTAACTTTAAGGTTTTGTCCAGAGGGGGAATCCCTCTGAGTTTGGAAATTGAGTACTCTATAAAATAGTTACCAGCCTAATTTTACAGAGATGATTTTTACCTTCTTTGTTTTAATACAATCCTTCTTTTAAGAAGCTGACTGTTTTCTATGGTTCTAAAACCCCGGGGGTGGGTTTTTAGATCACTGTGTAACCAATTGGTTAGGAGATTATTCTCAAGCTCCCCGGGAAAGGGGGTGTACGGACTTGAGAGGGTATTTTGGGGGGAAGGGGAACTTCAAGTGGTTCCTTTCCCGGATTCCTGTTTAAACCACTTGATGGTGGCAGCGAAAGAAGCATTTCTCAGGGTGCAGGGAATTCTGTATCCTGGGGGTTTTAACCTAAGCTGGTAGAAATAAGCTTAGGGGGTCTTCATGCAGGTCCCCACGTCTTTATCCTAGAGTTCAGAGTGGGGAGGGAACCCTGACAACCACCTTTCTCTCAAATCAGAAGCAACATTTTCTGTAAACGAAGAGGAAGTGTTAGTAGGACTCTCAGCTCTAAATCCGTTCCCACTGAGTCTTCAAGAACCAAGATTTTTTAACTTACTGTTCATGCTTCAAATTCATACTATTTTCCAGGCATTTGAGGAGGGGGGGTTTTGAATGGGGAGTTTTTATTTCGTTGGAACATTGGCCGCTAGCTATTTACTTTTGATGGAATGAGCAGTCTAAATTTTCTACTGGGGACAATGATTTGAGATTGTTACTTTTACTTTTTGTCAGAGTGCCAATGCACAGGATGGGTGCCCAAGAGTTAGAACATCTTTATTATAAATGGAAAGAATGAATCAAAATTAATTCACCATCACCCTGGGCAAAATTTTGAGGTTTTATTCAGGCAAATTCACATCAGTGTCCAATGCTGTATATCAGATGTGTGGTTTTCTGTTTTTTCCTGCACAATGCAAGTACAATTTCTCATATACACTATCACCCTGCAAACTGTGGAGAACTTATTTTTGTCAACAGGAGTTGTGGGGCCCTCAGTGTCTTATAGTTTCAAGCACACACTCAGGCTGTCCTGCCTCACTGTGCTCATGGTATCTGAGACTTCTTTGTCATGAAAGATGCAGATATCCCGGTGCTCATCTTATTGTGCTATAGAGGATTTTAAAATATAAGTGCCACACAAGCCTGGCATAACAACTGTTTAAAATGTAAAAATAGCAGAATCTGCGGAGGCTGCTATTCTTTTTGTAAGTCAAGCCCTGTGACTAAAGAGAGCTGCTTAGCAACAGATGGAGAAAATTAGAATTTGATTACATCATCTCTCACTGCAAATTAGGAGCTAGATTGTTCACGCCCAGTCTGCCCTGGGAAAAGGGAAGCAGGTACCCCTCTAAGCACAAATTCCTTCCCTGTCCCCACTCCCACCCACACTCCTTGTTTCAGGGATGTGGCACCATGCAACTGGTCCAGGCCAGTAACACATTACTGGCCCCAAAGCCCATGTTGACTCAGCAGTGCTGGCTGTTATCTGAGAGACTAGAGCCAAGGCTTCACCAGTTTGTTGCCCATCTGCCCTGGGTAGTGCTTGCTTACCCCTGGGGGGAGGTCACCTCTGTGTCATGCTTATTGATAATCCTTTTTTAAAATGTCATGCTGCTGTCTCCACCAATGACAATCAACTACCCATGCCCTTACTCCTCCCACACACCTTCCTTTCAGAACTTGTGTATCAAAACAAAAGAGATGGATCAGGACAACTGTACTTCATGTGCATTATTTCACAACTCCAATGAGGCTAAGGTTGCTTATGCTTCTTAATTTGGTTTTACCTACACAGCGGTTTTCAAATTGTGGGTCAGGACCCCAAGGTGGGTCACGACCCCATTTTAATGGGGGCACCAGAGATGGCTTAGACTTGCTGGGACCCAGGGCAGAAGCCAAAGCCCGAGCCCCACCACCTGAGGCCAAAGCCCAAGAGCTTCAGCCCAGGGCAGCGGGGCTCATGTGACAGGCCCCGCCTACCTGGGGCTGAAACCCTTGGCCTCAGCTTGAGGTCCCCCCCCCCCCCCCGGGTGGAGGCGCTTAGGCTTTGGCACCCCTATGGGGAGGGGCTTGGGGGGGATTAGGCTTTGGTTCCGACTCCTGGGGTCATGTAGTAATTTTTGTTGTCAGAAGGAAGTCGCGATGCAATAACGTTTTAGAAACCCCAGGGCCTAACATATTATCAAGATCCAAAGTTGAAATCCCTTATTTCACTAACAAATTATCCCCAGAATATGACACGTGGTAAAAATCATTACACTAAAGAGTTTGTGTTTCAATCACTCCTGCTGGCTTAATCTAGAGTGCCTGGAATGGGTGGGGTAGAGTATCATTCTAAATCAGTGACTGATGTCTAATTTATTATTTGTAAATGCTGTCTGTGTAAACCTAGACTTCAAAATACTTGTAAATGATGTCAGTCAAGTTTCTAGTCTTGTATTAAGTGTGTATACCTAATCATAACACTCATTTGCACAATTAGCTGAGGAAGCAGAGATTTGCATTAATGTGTAAATGACATGTGCCAGGTGCCAATGTGGAAAAATTCATCTCTGCACAAAATGCTCAAGGCACTCTGCACTACTCAACTCAATGCAGGCTGTAAGAGAGTTTTAAATGGGCTGGAGTCCCTCTTCCGGGTGGTAAATTTTGGCTTTATAGTGTAGTTTTAACACATCTAAACATCCAAATTACAAGTGTAAATTAGAGAATTACGTTGTTTTAGCTTGTTTACACCCAAAGCAAGACATTGTGCAGGACTCTATTTTTTGTTTCATACAGAACTGAGAAAACTTCAGTGTGTTGTCAATTAACATCAGATGATTCTAAAACAGATTGACAGCATGCACTAATAATGCCAGAGGAAAACATTCTCGTGTGCAAAAACATTTTCTTCTTTAAGTTCTCATTACTCTGGGAATAAAAACATTTTCTATAAAGCCTCTGTTTTATCTACAAGTTGTTACTCTCAGCTGAGTGCCTCTTCGGTCTACAGCAACTGCTCTGGAATAAACATCTCTGCTATACAAAAGGGAAAATCCTTTGTATAAAAAAAATGAAAAGGCATTTACTGATATATGAACAGAGACTAATAGCAGTAATTAGTATGGGAATCTATGGAAGAATTCATGATTAAAGTGTCCTTCAGTCTTACAATTTGACTTGTGAGAGGTGCGGACCTAAGGAGATGGATTCTGATTAAGAATGCTATCAATATGCTTGTCAAGGCTGATTCCCCACTCTGGCACTTCGAGTGCAGAAGGTGGGGACCCGCACGGATTTAAAAAAATTAATACTTGCCACTCAGGCTTGTATTAAATCCCCAAGGTTACAGCTTTTCTCTGACCTTGGCTTAGTAAAAGCTGCTACCACCCAAGTGAAAAAACTGCCTCTTGCAAATCCAGGAAAAACTCACTTAGGAAGTTTTCCCTGAGGCCCCTCGGCTTTTCCACCCCTCCCTCGGGGAAGCCGAGAAAGAAACAAACAAAGGGAAACCCAGCTGTTGACACCAGCTAATTGAAAAATATATGCACAGACCTTTTAAGACACACAACCAATCAGGTGCTTTAAAAAGGTAAATTTTATTAAAAACAAAAAGAAAATCCATCTGGAACTTAGGCGTTTGCTAATTTTTAAAAAGGCAATTCCAAAGATTAAGCACCCAAAATAGCTTTCTTGGGAGTTCAGCTTAAAGTTTGCAAGCAAACAAAAGCATCTGCGGTTAGCATAGAGTCCACAAGCCTTACAGAAAATAAAAGAAATAAATCTAATCATGTCTATCTAAATATTCCCTGTCTCAATGAATTCTTCTAGGTATGGATGAAGAATTTTCATACTTGGTCCAAACTTTACACTGTATTCCAGCTGCCCCCGCTCCCCGTCTCTTCAGCCCACAGAGAACAACAGAGAGACAAAGGGAAAGCTTTTTCCGCATTTTAAAAAGTTCTAGCCTTCCCATTGGGTCTTTTGGTCAGGTGCCCACTCCCTTTCCTTTACCTGTGGCCTTCTTTAACCCTTTACAGGTAAAGCAAGCAGCCACCAAGAGGGACTTTACAGCTAACTGACTGGCTGGGTGTCCATAAAAGGGAGCTACCCCTCCTTCATTTATCACAATGCTTCTTCAATTTATATTCTAATCCTCTACCCATAATTACTCCAAATACTATAGGGCGTCCTGCATTTTTGATGCTTCGTTACTAATAACATAATATCAGGTGTGAGAAAGGCAGAGCATCTGGGACACCACTGAGTATTTTAGCAAGCTGGACTAAGTTGTGGAGAGGCACAATCAATACTTAAGCCTTGTTTTTGCTACAAAATTTTATCATGTTAGAACTTGACTTTGAAGAGTCACGTTAACCAAGATGCTAACTATAACTCTATAGTCAGTATAGTCAAGGACAAGTGGTGTACAGCATTGTGTCAGCTAGTCATGGTTAAACCCTGGTCCCAGTAGTGAAGACAAAGCTTTAAAGACCAAATTCTGCTCTTGGGTACATGTGTGGGGCTCCTCTTGAAGTCAATATGCAAATAATTTGTCCCTTAGCTAATGGGACAAAGCAATATTCTCCTTTTGTCCCTTTTATGAACAAGAAGATATCAGTTGGAAGTTAGTCTAACTATGAATTAATTGAGAAAAATGTCTACAGAATAGGAGAGAGAAAATGCTTCATTTTAACTGCTGATTGGATGCCTACAGAACAGAGGTGTGTGACTCTCCGGTACGGCTGCTTGAGGGGACTGAGACCATATAGTGGAAGCAGATGACTGAATTTTGTTCTTCAATCTTCTGTTCCAACAGTCATCTGTTATAGAACATAAGAACGGTTATACTGGGTCAGACCAAAGGTCCATCTAGCCCAGTATCCTGTCTTCCAACAGTGGCCAATGCCGGGTGCTTCAGAGGGAATGAGAAGAACAGGTAATCATCAAGTGATCCATCCAGCTTCTAGCAAACAGAGGCTAGGGACACCATCCCTGCCCATCCTGGCTAATAGCCATTGATGGACCTATCCTCTATGAATTTATCTAGTTCTTTTTTGAACCCTGTTATAGTCTTGGCCTTCACAATATCCTCTGGCAAAGAGTTCCACAGATTGTGTGTTGTGCGAAGAAACACTTCCTTTTGTTTGTTTTAAACCTGCTGCCTATTAATTTAATTTGGTGACTCCTAGTTCTTGTGTTATGAGAAGGTGTATATAACACTTCCTTATTTACTTTCTCCACACCAGTCATCATTTTATAGACTTCTATCATATACCCCCTTAGTCATCTCTTTTCTAAGCTGAAATGTCCCAGTCTTATTAATCTCTCCTCATGCAGAAGCTGTTCCATACCCCTAATAATTTTTGTTGCCCTTTTCTGAGAGGTACTTTGCCACAGAAGCAGATGGAGTGAGAGAAATGGGCTTCAATCCTGAAGGATGCATCCCATAGATTGCAAATAATGTTGTAACAACTATTGTATTTACATACTTCATTCTATAATCATCTCTGTTATTGGCAGTATTCTCCTATTCTTTTGTGATTAATTTTTACACAGTTGAAATAAAATAGATTAACGTGCAGACTGTCTGTCTAAGTTTGAGGGAAGACTGACATGAAAAAAGTACATTAGCAAGAACTGTAAAGTAATGTATAGTTAATAACTGTTGTATTTTCACTAGTTCTTAGAAGTGATGGTGTATTTGCATCTTGAGCTACTTATTTATCCTCTTGCAATAATTCAGGTTTCCACTGTTACCAATAATGGATTTTGATTTAAATTCAGGATTTCAATTTTGCCATTTTTGCTGCATAAAAGAGTCCTCTTATCTTTTAATGATTGTGGACATTTATAACTTAATGTTGCTTACATGCTAGGCTGAACAAGGGTCATTCTGAAGGTCAAATGTATTGTCTCCCTCTCTCTTTCTGCAGCAGGAATAAAAGTCTTCCAACGGCTAACATATTGTAGGGGACTTTTGCCTTCTATATTGCAAATAATCATGTATTTCTCGTTCATTTTTAATTTTCCTCTTAACAGTTACTGTCATTGAGACTTTAAAAGATCAGAGGATAGAGCTATTTAAGGGGTTTTTTTAACTCTTTTGTACAAGTATTTTAATAAATGCATCAGTTTCTCAAGCCTCACATCTTTAAAAACTTAAAATGAATATTAGTGAATTCATAACTTACTCATTATACCTGGCTGCAACAGCAGAGATTCCTCAAATTAAGTTTCCAGCAACTGCAATGGGAAGGAAAGCTCAGACCACCACTCCAAATGACCCTTGTATACATGATGCCCTCTTATATCCAAAACTACCTCAGGGCTAAAAGCTAGCTAAACAGTTGATTCTTTCACTTTGACCTGCATGTCAGTAAACACAGGCTCTGATCAAACCACCATAGGAGCAAATCGTAAAGACATGAAACGTCCAGCAAAAATGCCCTGCTCCTAATATCCCTGAATTAAAATCTTGGGATTACCAGTAAAAGCACCTCAATTTACGACAGTTTGTCAGAGGTAGTCTCAAAGGTAGACACATAGATTTTTACAAACCAAAGCAAAAATTAGAAATAGACTTGGAAGCATACTATTTTTGAGTGGTTTACACCTTGTTGCTGTCTGTCAGTCGTAACTGTCATGTTACATTCAAGATAAATGTAAAGAAGCCGTTAAAATCAGGTGGCTGAAAGGGTTAAGTGGCCTCCACCACCACAAAGACCAGTCTACATCTCTAGCCAAAATAGAGGCACATCCAAGACCACTCAGGCATTTGAACTATGTGGGCAGAGGCTTGGCTAGGTCTTTTGGGGTAAGAGGGTGGTGTGTGAGACAGAAGCAAAAAGAAAGCCAAGCAGAAACATCCTGAAATCAAGGTGTGTGGTTGGGGTGCCGGCTGAAAGCGGTTTGGACCTGTGAACAAGGACACTGTCTTCCACTGTTTAATTCCTCGTGCATTCAGGGAAACAGGGACTTTGTACATTCTTGCTAGATAACAAAATTACACCAAAGAAATACCTGACTCACCAATTTCTGGCAGGGAGCTGCCGGTTGGTGCTCTGCACCCACCAATTTTTCCCCGTAGGTGCTCCAGCCCCGGAGCACCCACGGAGTCAGCGCCTATGATCCAAACAGAGGTTGTGGCTTGTTTATCCACAACAATTTGTGGGCTTGTCCGGGATCCACTGTATACCTCCCCTGACTGGAGGACCGCAGCCTGTTCCCCTCCGAACCCAAAGGCACCATGTGAAAAAGGGTAAGAGAACCTTTAAATCTCTATTTTGGGTTTTCAGTGGAGGACTGAATGTAGGTTATGGAATCGGGTGAGTTGCGTGTTGGATCTGAATTTTATTATTATCAAGCAGTTCTGACACCTTCTGTCCATTTAGAATTGTCTTTGTGAATGTATGTGTCTGTGTGAAAGAAAGGGTCAGAGAAAGACACCCAGAGCCCTGTGCGGAGCTCCGGCTTATGACAACAGGCGTCTCTAACGCAAGCTCTGTGACCCCCATGGAGAAGGGCGGTAAAAGCCCAGGCCAAGGCGGACTGTTTCTACATGGCATGACCGGTGAAATGATTCTTGCCTGAGGCCAAGAGGTGCCTGTTCTCATTTTCCCCTCCTTGAATGACCTTGTCAATGTATTCCTTTGGCTGTTGACTAATCCATATCTCGCCTGAAGCAACAGAGTATACGGCACTAGCCGATGCTAGCTCTTTGCTGAAAGGGGGCTGTGGCAAAGATCATAGGCTAGGACCACTGACCGGTCTTACATCTCGTCCAACGCAACAGAGTATATGGCACTAGTTGGCGCTCTTTGCTGAAGGGGGCTGTGAGAGGGTCGTGGATATCCTCAATTGGTCATCTAATGAGCCACTGACTGGTCTGACCACCTCACCCGAAGTAATAGAGTATACGGCGAGAGCCGGTGCTCTTTACTAAGGGGGGGTGTAGGAGAGTCGTGGATGCCTTTCCTGTAAGTGTTCTCTGTGTAAGAGACCGAAAAAGGGAAAAGAATGGGAGGCGGTGGGTCAAAGGTGATTCCCGTCCCGCCAAAAGGCACACCTGCATTCTACATGTACAAAAATTAATAGTCCTGGAACTTGCAAGTATCTGGAGAAATGGAATTGGTATACCAGGGATGATCCACATTTACAATTTCACTTAGAGGGGAGTTTTGACCTCGAGAAGATAGTACACTTCAGAGGTGCACTACTGGCTAATAAGGTGGGCCAGGGTCAATTTGATGCATATTTTGATTGGTATGGGGAAATGGAGAAACGGCACCGAGATTCTCAATTAAGGAGTCTTAGGGACTCCAATGAGACACTTAACAAAACCCAGTAACACCTTAAGACCCAATTGCAAAAGACATACGAGAAATCAGCAACATCCCAGAACCCTGCTGGCCAGCAGATCCCTCTCTGTGTGTCCCTCCCGAGAACCTTGCCATCCGCTCCTACCCCCATCGGGCCAATACGATGACCTTATCGATCTGTTCTTAGAAATGAGACAACCCTGTTGCCCCGCCACCATATGTGCAAGGAACTCCTGATCGGGGCTTATGAAGTCCGGATGTAGTGGCACCCTCCCCTAACCCCAGCTCCCCCGTCGGGGATCCGCAGCCCACGACTGAGACCTTGTCCGGCAGCCCCTCCTCAGAGGTTGCTCCCTCATCACTTGTTGATTCCCCTAGCACCCCGGGTTCCCCAGAGACTTCATCGACCTCCCTTGCAGACACATTTTGCCGGCTATCTACTGAAGTAGCCCACATGGGTGCCGTTCTTGATGGCATGGCTGAACCAAGTCACATGGTTCTGCATAGCTGGACCTACCCACCTACATTAAATCTTAACATGCTCTTACGTCAACTCCCCGGCATAGGTGAAGGAGATACGACCTTGGTGACTGTGCACGCACCCTGGTCTCCTTCGGATTTATATACCATTACCAACAATTTTCCAAAAATTAGGGAAGACCCTATTAAATTTCATGAAGAATTGAAAACTATTATAAACTGTTATAGTCCCACTTGGGCAGATTTAAATCAACTCCTCTGAGGTGTTCTCCCCAAGGAAACATTAATTCGTCTTCTTGCAGAGGCCGGCTGGCCAGGTACTGACCCAGGCCACCAAACCTCAGAACAGATAGCCAACCTAAGGGAGAAAAGGCAGAAACTAGTGGATGCAGTCCTCAAGGTATGCCCAGAAAAGGCAGACTGGACGAAAATTAACACTTATAAACAAACTAAAGGAGAGGACCCTGCTGACTACTTGCAGCGCCTACAGCAGGTCTTTGAAAGACACTCCGGGATAGATTATGTGAACCAAGGCGTTACCCAGGCCATAGTGGCTGCCTTTGTTCAAGGACTCATTCCAAAAATAGGAGACCAATTAAAATTAGCTACCATAGGTTGGGAAACAAAACCTCTTGTTGACATCTTGACGGCTGCCCAGCATTTTTACCGCCAGTTAGAGAAGAAAAAGGATGAGACTGAGCATAAGTTGTTGATCCTCCAGATTCAAAACTTTCAGGGGCCCCAAAAGCATCGCCGATTCCACGAGAAAGGGGGGAAATTTAACCAAGGGCACCACCGTTTGCCTCCCTGAGGCCCCCTCGATGGCGCTTGTCATCTTTGCAATCGCATGGGGCACTGGAAAAGCGAATGTCCTTTCCGTCCTGGTCAACCGGCTTACTCTCAGGTCCCAGTCCAGACTGTCCATGCCCTGCCTCCCGTGCCTCCCCGATAATATTAGGATTGCCAGGAGATTAGTAACATCATCGCTCTGCTTGTTCCCTTGGACCAGTCCGGTCAATATGTTACTTGTATTATTAATGGCGCTCCTATCTCTTGCTTGGTCGACACTGGCGCATCAAGATCAATCCTGCGCGGTAGTGATTTTCCTTCAGCCCCCCATTACTTCTCAAATAGTGAACACTGTAGGTATGAGTAATACCCCTGTTCCCCATCCCATTTCTGCACCCCTCACTATCTCCATTGGTCCCCTATCTGATCAACATAGGCCTTCCTCCTCAGCCCGTGTTCATCTCCTGGGAATGGATTTGCTGTGTAAATTATGCTGTAAAATCTATTGGAGTGTACTTAGACGTACCTGATTCCGACCACGAGTTCCTGGCAGTATTACAAGCCAATGTTGAAGCAGAGACACCTGACCCCGGCCCTTCCCTCCTGCAGCGGGAACTGCTGGCTAAGGTGCCCCCCTCCTTGTGGTCGGATCATGCTAACAAAGTTGGCTGTATTGCCATAGCCCAACCTGTTAAAATCCGCTTAAACCCAGCAAAGCCACTTCCCAGAGTACAACAATGCCCTCTTTCTAGGCAGGCTGAGGAAGGGATTCGCCCGGTAATTACATCCTTGATCCGTCAGGGAGTCATTGTCCCTACGTTCAGCCACTGTAATACCCCCATTCTGCCTGTCAAGAAACCTGGCAAGGAAGCCTGGCGATTTGTCCAGGACCTCCGTGCCATAAACGCCACTGTCCTCCCCACCTTCCCTGGTGTGCCAAACCCTGCTACTATCTTATCTCACATCCCCTCATCTGCCGCCTTTTTTACCGTAGTCGACTTGTGTTCGGCTTTCTTTTCTATCCCAATTCATGCCGATAGGTAAAAGCAAACAAACATTGGCTATCAAAACCTTCAATACACCTGGACTAGACTGCCCCAAGGTTACACTGAGTCTCCCACTCTGTTCTCCCAGATCCTTAAAAAGGACCTGGACGATATCGAGTTCCCTATGGGCTCCATTCTGGTCTAGTATGTAGATGACCTACTTCTGGCATCACCTTCGTTGGATGCCTCTCTGACCGATTCTCTCATCCTGTTACAGGCTTTGGCCCGCAAGGGTCATAAAATGTCCAAATCCAAGCTTCAGCTCTGCCTACCAAGGGTCCGCTATCTGGGACATGATATTTCAGCCGGAGAGCAGCATCTATCCTCTCCTAGGATTCAAGCCATTCTCCAGGTCCCTAAACCGAATACCAAGAAGCATATGCGTGGCTTCCTGGGAATGGCCGGCTATTGCCGCCAGTGGATCCTTGGCTATGCAGCCATTGTCAAGCCCCTACAGGAGTTAACCCGTGATAACATTCGGGAACACCTCCCATGGTCCCCTGGGGTGACAGAGGCTTTCACGCAGATTAAACAGGCCCTTAGCAGGGCCCCTGCATTGGGCTTGCCAGACAACCAAAAGCCTTTTACTCTCTTCTGTCATGAACGAGACAGCATCGCCTTGGGGGTTCTTACCCAGACGCATGGTGATAAGCACCGACCCGTAGTGTACTACAGTTCACCGCTTGATCCCATGGCCGCTGGACTCCCTCCCTGCCTCCACACTGTGGCAGCTGCGGCTTCCCTTGTAGAAACTTCTGCCAACCTAGTCCTGGGATCCCCCTTGCGCGTTGCTGTCCCCCATGCTGTAACTACACTACTCCAAAAAAATAAAACCCAACACCTTTAAAATTCATGACTAACAAAATATGAACTGCTGCTATTAAATGCTGCTAATGTTACCCTTACCCTTTGTCCAGTCCTCAATCTGGCTTCTTTGCTCCCTACCTCAACGGATGGCGAACCCCGTGATTGCCTCACTGTAACGATCCACCTCACTTGTCCTAGGGTTGACCTTAAAGACATCCCGCTTCAGAATTCAGACCTGGTGTTTTATGTAGACGAATCCTGCCTTAGAAATCTCTCCGGCCAGCTCGTGGCTGGCTATGCGGTCTGCTCTCAATATGACACAGTAGAAGCCCATTCCCTCCCCGAGGCACGCTCGGCTCAGGTTGCAGAGCTTGTCGCCCTTACTCGGGCCTGTACCTTAGCTATGGCACAATCCGTTACCATCTATATGGACTCCCGATATGCCTTTGGAGTGGTCCATGACTATGGACAGCTCTGGAAATATCGGGGGTTCCTTACGTCGGGGGAAACAAAATCAGTAATGGGCCCTTTGTCAATGCTCTTCTCTCCGCTCTCCAACTCCCTTCTGCTGTTGCAATTGTTAAATGTGTCGCACACCAGAAACTCTATGATGATGTTACGAAAGGAAATGCCTCATTGAGACTTAAAAAAATATGAACAAGAACTTGTTAGCTTGTTAAAGCTTTTATACATGTATTGTTCTAAAGATTATAGTGACTTAATCACAATCTGTCATTTCCATGATGGGATTTTCTACAACCTAACCTGGAGGATTTCCATGAAAATTATGTTTTATAAATGGAGAGACCTAAATATTATTTACCCAATTAAAGTTCTAACCCATACAATTTTATGGTACAAGGTATATTTCTAGTATCTGCATTTCAGAGACATAAAACAGCAAACCAATGTGTTCCAATGGAAATTTCAGTTACATTCACCATTAGTTACACAGAGACAATATGTACAGAAGTTTGAAAGACTGCTCAGAGAAATGAGTCCACACGCATTATCTGACTGCTGTAAATAAAGTCTAAAGATAGATTCTCCTTCAAGCCCATTACTATTGACTTTCCAAAAATATTTATAAAAGAAAACAATCAAATTTGGTTGCACAAGTCAACCATCTTTACAAATGTACAATCAAGTTACATTTAATTAAAATTAAAATCAGGATTAAAGCGACATATTAGATCCTAGCCAGAAAAAGTCATAAATAAGTTTATGAAAGGAAAAATACAGAACTTAACTAGCCAATGTCTAATTAAGTTTGCAAAAATTACTGTCTTGATGAAAAATATCAACATGCTATCAAGTGAACAACCAGACTGCAAGATAATTAATTTGTCTTCAAAGAATTTGTTTATGAAATGTCTTTTTAGGTTAAAATAAAATCTAAACTAAACCACAATGTTCTCAAACTTACCCTTCATTTCCACTATGTGGGCAGATTCTCACAGACTTTAAGGCCAAAAGGGACCATCACGATCATCTAGTCTGACTTCCTGCACATTGCAGGCCACATAAATTCACCCAGCCACTCCTGCAAAAGATGAGCTTAGAAAGGTTCGGACATCATGGTTGCCAGGTCCAAAACTGTACCTGTCTTAGAAATGGTATTACTCTCCTTTGAAGATGCATCTAATACTTTGCATGACTTTAACTACTGTGTACAGCCCGCAGGTAACAAGTCAAGGATTTGTATTGATCAGAGACATATGAATGAACATGCATTGCAAACTGCTCTTTTGTATCCCTTCTTCTGAGCAAGCAGGCCAAGAAAAACATGCAAGGAATTTGCACTTTAGAGCTTCTTGAAGATTATGAGTCCTGTAACCTTCCAAGCCTACTATTTTAATAAGCATAATTGCATTCTACTAATCTGTTACCTTAGTGAAAACCTTTCTGGCTTGTGTAACTTCCACCACACACTGTGTAACAAAAATGTAAATAGTAAGTAGTAATAGGCAGCAAAAGAAATACAGATACTGTACATATAGGGACCTTTGGATTTATACTTTTTTGTCATGTGCTACAGTCTACAGCAGTTTTAAAAGTGTGTGTATGTGTCATGACAAAGTTCCTCCTCTACCTTGGTGAGTCCTGCGCTTATTGGCGGATTTTGATCGCCTCAGAGATCTTCCCCTCTGGTAGAACCCACAGTCAAATTCCTCCTGTGTCTGATCAGGAGTTGGGAGGTTTGGGGGGAACCCGGGCCCACCCACCCTCTACTCCGGGTTCCAGCCCAGGGCCCTGTGGATTGCAGTTGTCTATAGGGTTTCCTGTAACAGCTGCATGACAGCTACAACTCCCTGGGCTACTTCCCCACGGCCTCCTCCCAACACCTTCTTTACGCTTACTGAAGGACCTTCCTCCTGATGGTCTGCTGATGCTTGTACTCCTCAGTCCTTCAACTCTTCTTCCTCTCAACTCCTTGTGTGCCTCTTGCTCCCAGCTCCTCGCATGCCACACCACAAACTGAAGTGAGCTCCTTTTTAAACCCAGGTGCCCTGATTAGCCTGCCTGTCTTAATTGATTCTAGCAGGTTCTTCTTAATTGGCTCCAGGTGTCCTAATTAGCCTGCCTGCCTTAAATTGGTTTCAGAAAGTTCCTGCTTGTTCTAGTGCAGCCCCTGCTCTGGTCACTCAGGGAACAGAAAACTATTAATCCAATGGCCAGTATATTTGCCTTCTATGAGATTTCTGTATCCTACTTGTCTGGGTCTGTCACATAGTGTGTGTGTGTGTGGGCGGAGAGATGGGGCGTCAGAATCTGAGGTTGCTGGTGGTAGCATTTCTCGTTTTCCTACTCTCTGCTATGAAGTGGCTAGTGGCAGCTTCCCTGCAGAACCTCACTGATTGTATAAGGAATGCTTACTCACTCTGGGCCCAATTCTGCTGCTCGCACAGGCGCTGACTTTTATTTTTCCCAGTGGGTGTTCCACTCCAGCTCTGCAGCCCCACTCCCACTCAGCCTCTTCCCCTGAGGCCCTGCCCTCGCTCCACCTCTTTCCCCCCCACTCCCGCTCCTCTCCCCCGAATGCCTCCCGCCAGCCCTGGGGGCCGCTGAATAGCTGATTGGTGGCCAGCCTTTGCGGGCCACCAGAACCACTGTGGCTGGTGGGTGCTGAGCACCCCCTATTTTTTTCCCATGGGTCCTTGAGCCCCGGAGCACCCACAGAGTGAGTGCCTATGGCTGCTCATACTCATGTTGAGTAGTCCCTTCGTTCTATGAGTCATATGAAATTAATGGATCTATTTGCAGTAAAGGTATTACTCAACATAAAGGGGTAGTAGAATAAGGCCTTTTGTGACCAAAGTTCCACACTCCTTAGATTCATTGATTCCGAGGCCAAAAGGGATCATTGTGATAATCTAGTCTGACCTCCTGTACAACTTCCCTAAAATAACTCCTAGAGCATACCTGTTCAGTGACGGAGAATCCTCCGTGACCCTGGCTAAATTGTTCCAATTGTTAATTACTCTGACTTAAAAAGGTATGCCTTATTTCCAGTCTGAATTTGTCTAGCTTTAACTTCCAGTCATTGGATTGTGTTATGCCTTTATCTACTAGAGTGAAGAGCCCATTATTAAATATTTGTTCCCTATGCAGACACCTATAAACTGTAATCAAATCACCCCTTAAGCTTCTCTTTATTAAGCTAAATAAATTGAGTTCCTTGAGTCTATTATTATAAGGCATGTTTCCCAATTCTCTAATGATTCTTGAGGCTCTTCTCTGAACCCTCTCCAGTTTATCAGGATCTTTCTTGAATTGTAGGAGCCAGAACTGGACACACTATTCCAGCAGCAGTCACACCAGTGCCAAATAAGAGATTTCCCAGTTTACTCATCCCAGGATTGCATTAGCTCTTTTGGCCATCGTGTTTCACTGGGAACTCATGTTCAGCTGATTATCCATCAGAATCCCCAAATCATTTTTAGAGTCACTGCTTCACAGGACAGAGCCTCACCACTATGAGTATGGCCTATATTCTAATATAGGCAACAGAAAGCTCTTCCTAGAGTACTGGCAGTGAAGGTGAGCTACTCACCTTTTCAGGGCTTCATGCAACATATCTTTAAGGACAGAACAAATTAGAAAGCTATCAGTAGATGACTATTACAGAGCCATAATTTCAAGGCTCCTGTTCCTCCTTCTTAGTCAATATATACTTTGGACAGACAGGATTAAAAGTATCAGTAAGGACTGACATGGGAGTTCAGGAACTGGTTGGCAGGGTATAACTTCAAAGTTAAGAAACTATGAGCTGCTGATCCTCAGTCTTTGTGTGTGTCTGTAATAAATGGACTACTTCCTAGAGCCAATCAAATTTGCTTATATATTTACTTTACAGTAAGTAATGGTGAATTTTAAGAGCAGGTTGACTGGGAACAGTCACATGCTCCTGGCCTAGCTATTTGAGTGATAGAGACAACTCTACAGTCCTAGCCAGGGTCAGATTCTTGTTGAATACAAAGGATACATTTCTTCAGGCTTTCACAGATTACCGGTGGGGGGCGGGGGGGGGGGGGCGGACTTTGGACCTGCTTTAGCAAAGTACTTAAGCATGTGCTTTACTGTAAGCACATGGAGTAGTTCTATTGACTCTTGCTTACTCAAGGAGTCTCACTGACTTCAGTGGGATTGAAGGTGCTTAAGTATGCCAAGTGAATAGTGCCTTTCCCCTTGAGAGGTCCTATTAAAGTCAGTAGATCTACTCATAGAATAAGGTGCTACTTAAATGAGAAAGGGCATCAGAATCTAGTCCTCCAGCCTGGCCTATGCACAGTTTTGTACTGGTATAACTGTCAGATAGGGGAGTGATTTTTTACTGAGATATAGTTATACTGGTACAACTCCTGGGGGGGGCACAATTATACTGAAATAAAGGTACTTCATATTGATATGACTTATTCCCTTTCCTTGTATGGTAATAAATTAAATCTATATAAGGAGATAATAACTATGTCCATGCTGTGGGGGTTGTACTGCTTTAAATATACCAGCATTGCCCCTTTTTGACATGAGTGGCTAGTCAAAGTTTGGGGCCCTGGGGATGTTCCAGATAGAAGCAGAATATTGATGGAGTCTGGTATTTTCTTTGATGCCATCTTGTTTATTTACAAATAATGTACAGAATCCTGTCTCTCTGAATGCAGAAGGAACCAGGAACAAAAGGACCAGTTTCTTAGCTTACAGCCCCCGAGCCTGTTTAGCCAACACCCAGCCCAAACGCACTCTCTCTCTCTCTACCTTTTTCCAGGGTCACAATGTGCTTCAGACTCCTGCTTGGATTTTTTGCCTCTCCTTCTTGCTCTGGTCTCAGTTTCTGTGTGATCTCTTTCCCCATCCGCTCCACACACACACCTACCCAAAACATTAATAAGACAGAAGCTCCTGGGAAGTTTCACACACACACCTTATCTCTTATGTATGGGCTTATGCTTACAGTTATGTTAATTGAAGGGTAAGTGACTACCTATCAATCTCAATGGGGTTTTAACTCAACCCTTGACAAGGTTTCACCCAGCTCATAACACCAATATAGTTAAAGAGATACAACTTTTGTGTGCCGACAAGTCATCAGTGTCTAAGAAGATTTTTCATTAAACTTAGATTCAGAAGGGACAATGTAGCTGTCCTGTTGTGAGGATAGAGGACTTGAGTCTCTATGACTGCTAATCCAATACCATTCAACACCAATGAACTCACATAAGAAAAAGTTGTATAACAAGCCTTATATAAAAAAAGGACAGTACGTGATGAAGTTATGAAACCGTGCTATCCCTTCACACCCCACTTCCCTTTCTATATATGCCTAAAGTATCTAAAAAGAAGAAGTCGGTTGTAAGGATACAGTAATTGATTTTAAATAGTTTGGTAAGCTGATGCGGGGTGGAGGGGTTTCCTTTTTGGAACGATAGTATGTTATGGTCCAGTAACTTGAGTAAAGGATTAGAAGCCATGTTCTCCTGAGTTCCAATGCTTGATAAGCTCTGATACTAACTCTGTGTCTTGGGCAAATCACTTAGTGTGATTAAGGAGTGGCAGAATAGCCCCCAAGGATGACTATTCATTTGAGCTGGGACTACTTACTGTACCAGTTGCAGAATCAGGCTCTTAATACCTTTGTTTTAATTTCCCCATATGTAAAATGGGATCATCAGGATATGTTTATATTTGTAAAACGTATTGAAAATCAAATTCTGCTCTCAACAACACCTGGGTAATTTGGTTAAATTATGTCGCTGAGAAGAGATTTTATACCAATCACTTATTTAGTCTTTTAAAATTAACTTATTTTATCATCAGGACATTAGAAAACTCCCAATCAAATAAAAAAATAACCCCAACATAGGTTTTGAGTGACCTACCCAATGCTGCTCTGCAGTGCAAGAGGTCAGACTAGATGATCATAATGGTCCCTTCTGACGTTAAAGTCTATGAGTCTATCTAATAAGTCTCTCTGAGCTATGCACAATACTGATGAGATCATCTATTCTGCTTGTGTACAGACCAAGACAAACAAAAAGAAAACCATATAAATGTCTGATATATTAGATGGAACACAGCAAAATACCACAGAGCAAAGTCAGGAGGGAAAGACCTTTTATCATCAAGCCTCTAATGGGCTATTGCAGCCAATGAAAAGTAAACAGAATAATTCTAAGTGATAAAAGGGAGTTGGCTGTGCCCAAATAAATCTTTTTGTCAGGCTTACTATGTAAATAATGACATGGCTTATCAGATTTCTAATTCAAATAAGTCTCCAGTTCTAACTGTAGTCACATAAAATAAACATATGTACAGTACCTTGAGCAAAATCTGACTGCAGGCTCCACTAATTGATTGAGAATATCTGAAAGAAAGTATGTTTTTCTCTTCTGTATGGAAGGAACTTCTTGTTCAATGTGGTTTGAATCCTGAATCAGGCCTTAGTATTTCAATGTTACCACATTTTACATTCAATAAGCAAAGCATTCAGGAGGACCTTTATATGCACAATGTTGTCCCTCATGCTTCTTCCTTGAAATACTGTACTATTCCTAAACTTACATTCTACTTTGGACAATTAAACTACTTCTGAAAACAAAGGAGAAAAGATGGCTCTGATTTGCAGGAACAGTCATAAGCTGACTGTTCTGGGATCATCTTCAGAATTACCTCATTATTTATTCTTGGTGCAGTCCACAAATTAAACAAACAGTTTCTATATATAAAATGGGGATGGGCTTAGCTTACTTTATCAGGGGTCGCTTTCATAGTGACAGACACTGAAAACGCACAGGCTCAAGTTACCCAGCACAGCAGATTGTGTGCTTGTGTGTATACTGTTGAGACTTATTTGGTACAGTAAAACAAAGTAAAGGTTGGTAAATAAAGGGAAGTCAAAGATCCTGCTGGATATGAGTCAGAACTCATGTGTCTGTGACAACTGTGTGTCTACTATTGTAGACTTCCAAACCCAAACCACTTGAATTATCTGTCAGAGCAGTGGGAAACTGAAAAAAAGAAATTCCCACAACTTTAAAGTCTATTGAACTTTGTGTGTCAGAATCTCAAATCCCTTTACAAACTTTAAACCATACACATATTTCTTTAAGATAAAGTATTATTGTTGCATACAGAAAGAAAACCCTGGCTCTTACTGGCCACCTTAAAGAAGAATTTCTGGACAATTGCACCATGAAACCAAGGATATACCTGAGATGCATCAATGATACTTTCATCCTTTGGACGACTTAAAATCCCTCACAGATTTCCACCACAACTTCAGCAACCACCACCCATCCATTAAACTTTCTCTGGGGCATAGGCGCTGACTTTATTTTTCCTGGGGGGGTGCTACACCCCCCCTCCACTCCAAGGCCCTACCCCCACCCAGCCCTTTCCCCCGAAGCCCCGCCTTTGCTCCACCTCTTCCCACCCACTCTGCCCCCTTCCTCGAGGCCCCTTCCCTGCTCTCCCCGAGGCCTCCCACCCACTGCTCGCTGCTCTCTGCTCTCCCTCTGAGCGCCTCCCACCAGCCGCCAAACAGCTGATCGATGGCCCCACCAAAAACATCTGTGACTGGTGGGTGCTGAGCACCTCCTTTTTTTTTTCTGTGGGCGCTTGAGTCCCAGAGCACCCCTGGAGTTGGCACCTATGCTCTGGGACACTCCCACACTAGCATCAACTTCCTGGACACCACATTCAGCTTCAACAATGGAACCCTACAGATAACTATGTACAAGAAACCCTTGGATCACCACACCTACCATCGTAGATCCAATAACCACCCCAAACACACAAAGAAATCTGTTATCTACAGCCAGGCACTCAGATACCACAGAATACCACTGTAGCCTCACTGGGGTGAGGGATGGGGCTGCCTCTTTGCCCAGTGTGGGAAAGAAGCGGTGACTGCAGGTGGGGGGGGGGGACCCTGTGCTGGTGGAGGGTCCCACCGGAAAAGGGTAGGGTCTGAGGTGGAAGAGCAAGCTCAGTCAGTCTGCCCTGGCAGTGGAGATGGGGGGGGGCAGTAGGACCCCACGGGAGCAGTTGCTGCAGGGAGGCAGCATGCAGCTGCCGGCAGCTAGAGACTCTCTGCTCTGGGACCCCGGGAGGTGTGTGGCGGGCCGGGGGACACTCGGGGGAGGGCAGTAGGTGGGGCGGGGGGGACACCTAGCCCCAAATATTGGTAGAGCTAGGCCCCTGGGCTCTGAATATTGCTGGTGTCTGGGCACCACGTGGAGATATAACTCGCCGCCTATGGTAGCGAGAGCTGCTGATGCTCTGACTAGAAGCCAAAGGCGGGTAGAGAGGGAACTGGCGGGGGGGTTGGTCGTGCAGCTCCAGTTAACCGCCTGAAGTGGTGTGAAACGCGGATCGCACATGTGCGACCAAACTGGGCACTGCTACCAAAAATCTCCGATTATGAGCACAGTGGCGCACGAACACCTAAAGTGGAGCACCCACAGGGACAGCACTCAAAGAAGAACTATACTCACCTTGAGTCAAATAGCATGTGCTTTTGTGATGTTATCTGATTAAAATATGACCATGCAAACCATTGTTGGTACTACTGTTATATAATTGCAACAAATCTTATACAAAATGTAACTCATGGCCAGAAAGGATAAATTTGACCCAGATTCAACCTTTAGAGACATATTAGAAAAGTATGTGAATGGTAATTAGGGCCACTCCGTGCTAGATAGTCTAGAACTTTGAAAGGCAAACCTGTATTGTTAGAGAATTGGAGGTGGTACTAATTGTATGTTTGTACTTATATCTTGCAGAATGTTAGCCATATAAACAAACAGTTTCTGCCTGTCACTATAGCTATTCATTCAGAGATCAAAAGGACATATTAACATTTAAATGAACTGTTAACATAGTAACATCACTGTATTCATCTCTCTTTGAAATGTATAGCAAATCATCTGTGAATGGTGGAAAAACAGGCAATTGCCTTATGTTAATCTGTGTAGCTAATTACTGGGGATTCTTAGGAAATAGGTCTACTTCAAAATCCCCATGAGTGCCTGTTGTTCCCCGAAGGACTCCAAGCTTTCAAAGAAGGCCTGAAACTATAAAAAGGGCTTCGATCCGGATTCTTTTTTATCTCAGATCTTCTTGATGCTTCATGCAGGGGAAGTTTAAAACCAAAATTGAGATCTCCAATCCTCATCTGGAATCACCCTGAATATGAACATTGGACTATAAACTATGGACTATTTCTGAAAGAACACTTTGGAACAACAAAGCTCACCATCTCTGCTATGAATCTGATCTCAAGAACGGTACTCATGTTTGTATGTAAACTGATCTTTTAACCAATACTCTCTCTCCTTTCTTTTTTAATAAATTTTAGTTTAGTTAATAAGAATTGGCTGCAAGTGTGTATTTGGGTAAGATCTGAAATATTCATTAACCTGGGAGATAATGTGTCCAATCCTTTGGGATTGGTAGAACTTTTTTATATGATGAATAAGATTTTCAGTAATCCTCATCATATTTGACTTGGGTGTCTGGGTGGAGGCCTAAGGCTGGGTTACTTTAAGGGAACTGTGTTGTTGGCTTCTGGGTAACCAGTGAGGTATTATAGAAGCTGTTTTGTGCTGGCTTGGTGAATCTAAGCATTGGCATATCCACCAGCTTTGGGGATTGTCTGCCCCATTCTTTGCCTAATTGAGTGACCTCAGTTGGCTCTCCTGGGACTCCGGTCACAGCTTTACATGGAGCTAAACTTGAAGACTACTTGAAAACTCCAGCTAGTACAGAACATGGCTACTTGCTTATTTAGCAGTGTTTGCCACATAGAACATAATACATGATTTCCAATTTGATTCTAAAATTCAGGCTGTTGATTTTGTTATATAAAACCCTACATGGCGTGGTCTTCTGCATTGGTTCCCCGCTGGCTCAGATGCCCTGCTGGCCTCTGTAGGCATTTCCCCAAACCTATTCACACATTGTGCCAAAATGAGCTATTATGTAATAAATTGTTCATAATATGATCCTCTCTCTTCTATCTTGCATGCTTTGATGAGCAGTGAAATAGTTAATGATACTGACACTTAAAATATAAAGAATCTGAGTTAGTATTCATTTCAATAAATGAATGGAGTAGGTCAGACCTCTCATAGGTATTGTTTCAAGTTCTGCAAACGCAAGCAGCTCTCACTGCATTATTTACCCTCAAAAAACATGAACAAAATGTATCTTGGCAACAAAAACAGCTAGAGACTAATTTAAAACACAAAAAGCAAACTTAGATTTTGGAGAACAAGGTGGCAGTAATGCTAGTAATGCAAAACAAACTAAAGTAATGCTAGTGTGCTGTACCACCATATACCAGCCTAGTTAGTGTGCTGAAATAATTTTTTATATACATTTATAAAGGAATAATTCTTACTGCTGACTTTAAAAACTGGTTTCATGCTATCATATTGCTCCAGTGCATTAAATGTGAAATAGATCCCCAGAAGTTTGTTATAGGTAGAATGCTTGGAAGGTTTGATTATTTCTAGGGCTCTGAATATTTTATACAGTGTATTGTAATTCCATTATATCTAAGGTCAGTCTGGTTTCAGTCTATTTTCAAAATGAAAAAAAAATATTCAGAAGTACAGCTTGCAAGAACTGCCAACCTGCTGTTCTGTGTTCAGTGGGAAAACATGTCAGTTTTCCCACTGTGATTAGCCTCAGGACTATGAACTAAGTGAAAATGAAGCATAATAGATTTTTGATCATGCCTCAAAATGTTAAATACTGGAGACAGCTCTATTGAGGCTAATCGTGTGAGGAGCTGAACCCCGTCTGTGAGTGCTTTGTAGGAAGCAGTGTGCACTTCGCAAGATCAGCCAGTTTGACTGTTGAATTTCTAAACCCTCTTCTGTGATGGCTAAATTGGCTGCTTTATTTATGGATTTATCATACTGCTTACAGTGGAATAACGTGCACACAGAAGAGGGAGAATTTGAGACAGCACACCATCTCCATGATTCCTTACAAAAGATCCTTCAAGGCCTTCCGATGGAACCTCTATAATTAAGCACTGAGCTCAGTGGCTGCCATTCCACTTTAAACATTTTGCTCGTTCGGCACATGGTGAAACAGTTTTCGAGAAATCACAGCAATGCAGAAGCAGCATTACTGAGGGGAGACAAGGGGACAAGGAAACAGGCCTTGGGTCAGGAAAATTGGGATTATGGCACACAAAAATGAAAATGTAAGAAAGATTAACAAAGTTTAGGAAGAACATAAGCAGAGGTCATCAGATATAAATAGTATTAGAGAAACTGTAAAATATTACTTAATTCAGTGCTAAAAGATGTTCCAGGGTGTGACACACAGCAGGTCGCCGGTACAGCTGCTGCATCCTGTTACTATAGATCGTTGTAACATTCCACTAATCTAAGTGGACATTCTGTAGAAAACAGCTGACAGAACATTCATTTCCCCTGTGGGAGAAGCAAAAGGACTGAATGGGAAAAGTAGAGCTGAACAAACAAATTCAAATAATTTATTTTAAAAATTTGGCTTTTTGGGGCCAAAGGTTGATGCACAAACATTATATTTTCAAATTTAGTCATCATTTGCCTATTTCTTCAGTATGCAAATACAGTATGCAAATAGTTCAGTACAGCTTGTGGCATGCATTTGAAATTTGAATCCATGTGTGTTACAAAAGATACATATGATATGATTTCTGTTCCTTGACAGGAAGATGCATCAGTATGTCACTAAGAAAGCATGAATCAGAATTATACAATTAAAGATACAAAATGAAATTCACTTTTTATTCTTGCCAGTCAAGTTCTACAGGACTGAAATATGTGCTTAAGTGCTTTGTTGAATTGGGGCTTATGGAAGCAGAAAAGCGATTAAAATATAGTTATTGATGGAAAAATTTAGACCTTGAGGAACTGTACCTTTTAAAAACTAGTTTTATAGAACATTTACATGAGATGCTTTTGGTGTTATAGTAGGATTTTCAAAATTTCTAACAGCACTGGCATAAACTCTGCTCCCATTGAGTGCTTTTGAAAATCTTACTCTAAAGACTGAGGTGTAAAATTTGATTTCATGTAGAGACCTCATCTAAAAAGGCTGTACCTTCTGATTTCCAAAACTTGCTTCACTGGTTTTGGAACTAATCCTTGCTAAATATAACCATTTACTAAACAGAAGGGACATGTATGATTTTCTTTTAAATCATTATAAACAGAGCAGTGCATGCACTATGAAGATACTGTGGCTTACTATACAGACACCTATTTGTTTATACAGGCAAGTCTCATCTTACGCGGGGGTTCTGTTCTGCGCTTAGCGTGTAAAGTGAAAACCGCGTATAGTGAAATGTTCATTGAGTTGAATGGCGGGCGAAATCGCCCGCACTACAGATGCAGTTTTAAAATTGTTTTTTTTTCTTTTTTTTTCTGCTTTTGCCGACCGCGCAAAGCTGAATTCGCGCATGTTAAATGCGCCTAAGATGCGACTTGCCTGTAGTGAATGACAAAAGCCATCTTTTAAAAAAAAGTTTTCAAGCCAGGACCAGTTGCAAATCTCTTCCCTCTCCCTACTGCCCCCGCCCTTCACCTCCAGACACCACACTTCCACCTAATTCCCTGTCTCAAATTCTCATTCCTCACTTGTGTATATTTAGTTCTGGAAGAAGAGTTTGCATTGCTGGGTAACAGTCACATTTGCAAAGTGAAGAGCAGCAGGAATGAGTTAGGGAGGGGTCTATTTCTCCTTGACTAGAAGGCTAGTAGGTGGTATGCTTCAAAGGCTGAGGAAAAAGATGACATTCAGTGAGAGGACCCTATAAGGGAAACTTAAACTTGCAAATCCAGATGGGAAACTTACAGATGGGACCATTGCCAAATGAATATAGGTCAAATTTGCAACCTAAATACCAGTGTCCTTTAAAACACAATTTTAGATAATAAAAAAACTGCAAAATTAGTAGCGCTGGGTGTTGAAGGGGTACCTTCGCCATGTTTGAGTCACAGTAAAATTAACATGTATACTGCCTATTTTGATACATTGCAGCACCATTTTCTGTTTAGACAATAACAAATCACCATAGCAGCGCAGTAGCCCTGGTTACCGTAAGATCAGTACAACGAAAGAAGAACACTCTTGGTTGAGGATTGGCTGGCTAAACTGCTGAACATTTGCTCTCAGTTTCCAAGACAACATTGCTGAGCACATTTTTTACCTCATAAATTTATTGCAGAGAAGCTTGTAAAATGCAGATCAAAACTGACATGGAGATGGCTAGTCTGCTCATTAGAGCCAACTTATATCAAGGACTCAGAGCTGCACTCCTAATATTTTGTAACCAAAACAAAATTCATTGCGGAAGCTTTAAAATGCATGTGAATATTCCCTCATACAAACTTACCATATCACAGCTGTCAATTTATACAGCTCTCTCTCTATTTGCCATTTGACTTTAAATGCAATTAACTTAGAAGAATATGTCTTTTGCAGACACCTCTATTAGATGGTATTAACATAACAAATAAAAAAAGAAAGGAGACAATAATGCCAAGCAGCTTCATTTCAGAAGAGTTCCTTTCTCTCTATTTATTTAACACCAGCTTCGCTGAGCTTTTTTTATACATATCAACCAAGTTAGCTGCAGTAAATTAGTGAAAACACATTAAACTTCCATTGCCTTATGCAAACACTAGCCCACAAGCAAAGACAGTGTGTTTTTAATCATCCCTTACCACAGTCCTTTCCTTTTTCCTTGTGAGCGCCCCACAAAGGTTTACACTAGGAAATGAACAAATTAAGAGTCCACTTCTGTTCCCACTGAAGCCAATAAGAGGATAAGTAGGCCTAAACTCACCGCTGATTTATCAGTCAATTAGATTGCTCCTGGAGCCACAGGGAGTCTCAGTAGGTTTCTGGGTGAAATTTCATGGGGTGGCTGAGCTCCCTAACTCATCTCCTCCCTTTTTGGTCTTGGGGTATGTCTACACTACAATTAAATGCCCACAGCTGGGCCATGTCAGCTGACTCACAGACATTGGCTACGAGGATGTAAAACTGCAGTGTAGACATTCAGGCCCAGAGTCTGGGCACCAGCTCTAGCCCAAATGTCAATACTGTAATTTAGAGGCCCACAGCCCAAATCAGCTGATATGACATACCCCTTATTTAGAGGCCAGAAACGATAACTTGGGATTTTCTTCCAATATTTGGGGATTTTGCAAGTTTGTTTTCTTTCACATTGTAAAGCACGTGACACTTGATAATTTATAAATTTTCAAATTTGATCTTGACAAAATATCATTACTGCTTACAGGAGTTACCTAATTATTCTATGCTACTAGCCTTACAAGATTTACCTTTAACACTGTGTCAAGGTGCCATATTTATTAGTTTAATAGATGAAAAGCTGAAAGATGACGCAGGTTTAACTTTTTCCTCCTCTCATAGTTGATAGCTTAATTGGGGATAAAGAGGGAGTGTAAGTTATTAGTGGCTCATTCAGCTTTTGTATTTAAATTATTTGTATTTAAAGATGACTCAGGTTTAACTTTTTCCTCCTCTCATAGTTGAAGCGAAAGGCTCCCTGTCATTGAAATTTGAAACCAAAAAACAGAAGTAAAATATTAGACATTAGAAAGGCTATTGCCAAGGATAGTGACAGGGGCAGCTCTAGGCACCAGTGCAGCAAGCATGTGCCTGGGGCGGCAAGCCGCGGGGGGTGGCCTGCCGGTTGCTGTGAGGGCGGCAGTCAGGCTGCCTTCGGCGGCATACCTGCGGGAGGTCTGCTGGTCCCGCGGTTTTGGTGGCAATTTGGCGGCGGACACGTCGAAGGCACAGGACCGGCAGATCACCCACAGAAACGCCGCCGAATCCGCGTGACCAGCGGACCGCCAGCAGCCATGCCTCCGAAGGCCGCCTGACTGCTGTGCTTGGGGCAGCAAAAAACATAGACCCACCCCTGGATAGTGAATGTCCTCTGTGTTTTATTCCTGACTTTTATCCCTGGTGTGGGAGGGTAATGGGTACATCATCTGAGATGTGTAGCTTCAGTAATAGATGTTTGTAAAATAATTTGAGATACAAGGATAAAAGTGTTGTACAATTGCTAATTATGAAAATATGTTCCATACCTAGACAAATTAGATTTTCATTGTGAAACAGACAGCTCCCAGCTATTTAACATCTGGACTTTATATCAAAGAGAAAGTGATTTAATTCAATTTGAGATCATGTTGGCAGTCATCCAAATTATGGCCACAGTGACTGAAGAGTATAAATGGGGCTGCATAATTACCTTTTATTTTACACTACAGAGTTCTAGAAGACATCAAGGCCTCAGGACCTTGCAAAATTTTCTACAGTTGAATATTGTAGAAACCATATTAATCAATTACAATTAATTTAGGCTCAGTCCATGGGAGAATATTATGCATCCAGCTTTTTATTACAGCACTTAACAGAATAATTATGCTAGGGACACTCAGACAATAGTGTTGCATTCGTGCCCATCCTGGCATCCATAGCCATAATAGCCATTGATGGACCTATCTTCCAGGAACTTATCTAGTTCTTTTTTGAATCCTGTCATAGTTTTGGCCTTTACAACAGCCCCTGGCAAAGAATGTCAGCATACAGGCAAATTCTCTAACAGTCCTCTATTACTTTTGCTTACACTAAGTTTTTGTTTAACACATGGAGAATGTATTCTTTTAATATCCCTATTTCTTTAACAGATATTTGCTTTATGGCCCACCCTATAGTCAAAGAATTGGAATCCTGCATGACTGAAGTAGTTTGGCGAGACAAACTCCTCTAAAAAGATCTGTTTTGCTTTTGTTTATACTATTATTATGTTTAAGACAAGATCTTGAATCAGACAAAGGGGAACCCCTTAATATTTGAACTTCCTAGTCTTTTGCTCTTTGGCAATGTCACTCCCTTACTAGAAGGTGACTGCATATTGGTAACTAAAGGCAAAATATTAAGCTTCAGACCAAGGTCTGGTCTGCACTTAAAAGTTTTGCCAATATAGCTAGAAATGGGGGAGCAGGCAGGGAAAAATGACACCTCTAGAGCCCTGCATGGACAAAAAAATTGTATCCATAAAAATGATCCATGGATGCAGATATCCATGGATAAAGAGTGGATATCCACAGATTTGCAGGGCTCTAGATACAAAATTTGTATCTGCATCTGATCTGCAAAAATTGCCCGTGGATATCTATGGCTATAAAGTGGATAAGACACATCTATACCAGGAAAAAAAGTTCTTTTGCCAGTATAGCTTATTCATTTGGGGAAATAGAATAAGTTATACTGCAACCCCCTCGACTTCAAGGCGGGGGCCTTGTCTGGACAGGAGAAAGGGTAATGGGGCTCCTTTAAGAACTCCCCCTCCTTTATGGACTAGGAGGTGATCGCTGGGAAGTGGGTGGAAAGTATCACCTGGGGGTGGGGAGGCGCGAAGCCATTGGCCTCTGCATAGCTGGGGGAGGTTATATAAATCTTGTCCCCTCAGCCTGAGCCCCTCTAACACCTGTACCGACTAGGTACTTATTCCATAGGGCTTCTGGTACCCTGATAAACTGGATAGGGAAGTGGATTATGGAGAAGAAATCCCTCAAAGAAGCTGGTGAACAGGGTTAAGGCTTCTAATGTCTGGTAGAGTGAGGAGAGAACCCCCCTTTACCCTCATATGAGAGGAGTGGGGTGGTGTCCAACCAATGGGCTGGGAACCAGCTGTGGAGGCCAGGGGTTGGGGGCTGGTAGCAGGAAATGATTAAGGAATCAAGAAAAGCACTGTATGAGTTATTGCCAGTAGTTGCCAAATGAATTAAATTAATAAAGCTGCTGTGTAATTAAACCACATCCCTTGCATATTGTCTTTTTTCCTGTATGTCCAGGACAATGGCAAAAGAACTCACCGGTATTAGCTGTGTCTTCACTAGAAAGATTTGCTAGTATAGCTTACCAGCAAACCCCTTCTAGAGACAAATCCTAAATCAGACTGTAGAAATAAGATTACAGCAGTCAATTACTAGCTCATCGCCAACTGGCATATTCTTTTAAAAACGTCTTATACATTGTCACCACTTCTAGATGTATATGGTCTTCAAAAATGTGAAGAGTTAGAACTCAGAGATCCCCAAACTAAAGGCAAGTTTGACCATTGTAAATGCACAACATAAACAGAAAAAGAAAAAAAAAGTCAGGCACTGGTAAGAACAACTGCACCAAATTAATTCCTTTAAATGAACACATTTAATTAATTTGTGGGGAAATTACAGAATAAGATCTTCAGGGCAGGGAACATGTCTAGAACTTAACACAACTGGGTCCTGAATGGGGTCTTCGGGCATAACTATGTTACAAATAATAAAGCTGTATCAATACTAAAGGCTATTTTTCCTTAAAAAACACAGAAGTCCAGTTAAAGTAATGTTAAATTTACTCTATAGAAACAAAAAGCAACTTTAATATTTAGCAAATATTATACATGATTTACTTATACCACCTTTATTGTATCACTGTCAAAGTCATTTTCATGCCCTTCACTTTCACCATGTGCAATTCTGAGAAACGTATGAGGGAGCTGATCCAGCTGACAGGCAGTACAACTAAAATGACAGTTCCTGTACTCCTTAGTGATCCAAACACACAGAACATACAGATGTGCATCCTGATTTTGTTCCACTGTTTACTTTTCTGAAGGAGTCTGCAGGATAAACGTTCATGACCGCCATAATCTTTATAAGAAGATTAATAGACATGATTTTTCTTCTCTTCTTACAATCACTTGTGTGATTTATGATACTTAACAGCACCTACTTACGATTCCTGGCCTAAGAGCTTTACATTTAGCCATGAAGCAATGCCTTTTTATACAAAGGGAAAGAGAGTTAGACAGTTAGGGTTCTAAAAAAATGAGAAAAGCAAGGAAACAGAGGATCACATTCAAAAACGCTTTCAAAAATCCTGCAGACCCCTGTAATAACTAGTCAAATGGGGTGACAGAAGCACAGCATTACAGCTGTAACTTCAAAGCTTTCATTTTTGGTCTATTTCTCCTAGAACCAAAACATATTTAATGTTGAATTTGGTTTTTGCAGACTAAAATTTTCCATTTGAAGGCCTGAAATAAATAGTACACTTAGATGAGTCCCTGAATGAAGCATTTAATGACAAATTCACAGGTAATTTAAATACTTATATATGTATAGTAAACACTAAAAGACAGTGCACAGTAAAAATCATTAGACCAAAAATGTCAAACTCAAATACAGCAAATGTATACATTTTTCTGTACTGTATTACATACAGGTTTAAAATCAGTGAATTGCTAAAATATGTATTACTCTTAACTGGTACATAGTCAAGATTTTGTAAATGTCAAGTGTTAATGCATTAGTGCTTAGTGACTGGAAGCTGCATTTATCCCCACGGGCAAAAAGCAGGCTCTGATATGCAACTGTCATTTCAAAGCCTGCACAGAGTGTACCTCTTTTATAACAAGTGACACAGAAATTACTGCAGAGAAATTAGATTTCTACTCCTATTATGTGCTACCTAAATATCTATCTATCTATCTATCTTCCATTCAAAGCCCTTAAGTGCAAAGTATTAAGACATTTAATAGATGGCAGGTTTTAAAAACTGTTCACTTTTCAAGAAAACTTCACTTTTGAACAATAATTTTATATGCCAGAAAAAAATCCTTTCATACAACAGAAAGGCCAACAAACCCAAGAGGGTGCCACTTTTATGTAGTCGTCTTTCTGACCAAAACAGAAACTTCTGATAGGAAGGGGAACTGTCAAGTTAATGAGTCATCCACAGTATTTTCCTTTAAACAGAAGCACAGAATTATGAGCATTTTAACAGCTGCCCAACTGTCACTGGAAGAGCAGTAATTTAGGGAATTCATATCATGTTGACAGAAAGGGTGGTGCATATCAAGGGCAAAAGCAACATATGCAAAATGGCACCCGTATTCCTCCAATCTGAAATTTAACACATCTTTACTTATATAAGACAGTGTACATGCCTATAGCCAGTTTCTCTTATTTTAAGAGATTCTTCTTCATCCTTTAGCACCGGATTTTGGTAGGTCCTCGGACACCCTTCATTTAAAACTGAACTACTCCAGAGTTGGCAAAGACACTAGGAAGAATAAAATGATGCACCAATTAATGCTGTTTAAAGACAACTTGTCTTTTGTACACAAAACTTGTTTTCAGCAATAAAGACCTCGGGAATGTTGAAATATGGTGGAATGACATTAACAGAACACAACTGTCAATACCAAGAGAAAATTAATATCTAATAAACTTTACCAAAGTATTATTTAAGGGACATCAGTATGGCCTAATTAATCATCTTTTGGTTTTCCCTTGAGAAATGGCCTCTGCATAGGATTTGTGAATGAAGTCATAAAGCTGCTTAGCATTGACAGCATTGCCCAGAATTTCTGAGAGTTTGTCCTGTGACAGAGTTACCAGCTCTGAAATGCTCTTAACGTGGTTCATTAAGACATGGCAATTTTTGGCATTTACACCTGGTATTTTTAATAAGAAGTCCTTTGAGCCAGGGTTATACTTGTCTGACTCAGGAACGATTTCAGAATCTGCTGTAATGGCCATTGCTATTGCTGCATCAGGCTGTGACCTGTTTTGTTTCAACTCCTCAAACAGCTCAGCAGTGGCATGGGGAGACGGACACCACAGAATACGTAACCTTGGGAAATGAAGAGTAAGAAGGGTGAGTTTAGAAGTAATATCGTTACTGGAAATCTCTTGATGTAGAGAGCCTCGTGAAGTGAGAGAGAAAGATTTGCTAGGGTCGAATTCAATCAGAAGAATTGGTCGCTTATAATAACGAGACATAGAAATGCATTGGGAATAGAGCCTCCCATTATTTAAGGAACCGATCAAATCACTGATACTCTTCCGCTCTATGCAGATATCAGGGGTGAGAATGTAATCTCCAACTTCCAAAGTAACAGGTTCAATGTCAATGCCACGACGATGAATCAGAGATGGAAGCTCACTGCGAAATTCTCGCATATCCACTATTATAGTTTGTTGAACGCCCTTCTGTTCCTGTCCACCTAATGAATAAACAATTTATAGTGAATCTCTTTCATATGGGTGACCTCTGATTCAGGTATTTTACATCTATATCTATAGATATAGATAGATATTTACCGCTGTATTTTGCATAAGACCATACATTTAAAATTCTGCACATACTTTTATAAAATCTCAATGTTCAGTGTTTGTCATTTAATTAACAAATTAGAAAAATCCTACAACCCAATATGTAGTATAGTTTGAATATTAGGGCACTAACATCACATCCAGAGTGTTGTTTTTTTTCCCCCAAACCTCAACTTGAAAAAACACTCTAAGAATATTTTCATTGCTTTCATAATGGATGGATACCACCCTTTCACCCCAGAGATCCCAAGTTTAGTATGGGATTTACTACACCATTGAATCAGCCTATCACTAATTAAAAAACAAACAAACTAGCATGCACCTACAAGACAAAGTTTTAAAATGCAGCTGTATTGAGCACAGAACATAATTTACTAAGAAGGCTTTGCAAGATCTGTGAGCCTCGTGAGAGGAATTTAAACTATAGTAAATGGCTATTGAGTAATTATGATTCAACTGGCTGATAATGAGAATTTTAATCCATCTGTAGACAAAAATCTATTTAAACATATTGGGCAAATGTAGGCAAAAAAAGTTGTACTCAATGAAAATTATGCTTACCTTAAACTCTAAAAAGCAAGGAACATTGACAATTTAGTATGAAGCTGCTCATATTTACTCCCAACCGTCCGCCACCCAAATGGGATAGTTTATCATATTATTGATGTTTCTGGGCTTTTACATATTTGCAGGAGGACAAGATCCCACCCTTGAATATAAACAAGTTTGGCTCAAGAGCTGGTATAGATGAGGCTGGGAAAGATATAAGTGATGGAAAGCTAAGTGAAAGTAGCAAGTTTTAAGGAGGGATTTAAAAGATAAAAGCAATGTTGTTTGTCACACAAACTAAAGGTCCAGGTGTGGGTGGAGGCTGGTCAATATTAAACTGAAAGTGGGAAGAGACAAATGGGGCATTATAGAGAACAGCTTCGGTAGAGCATATGGCAAGAGAGGAATGCTGAAGGAAATGAGAGCCAAGATGTAGGCAGGGGCAGAGCTGTGAAGATGATGGCAGGGGCAAAATAAAAACAATGTGTTTGAATTTCTAAGAAAAAACAGTGAAGAGATTGAAATAAGCACAAATGTCAGAGTGGCAGCAAAAAAAAAAAAAAGATTTTTTTCTGCAATGTTTTGGATAGAAAGCTGAGAAGAGACACACATTGAGGATGTATTATGTGTCTCTTCTCTGCTTTGTATCCAAAACACCGCAGCAAAAATCTCCTTCCTTTTGCAACCACTCCGACAATATTTTCCCCTTATTTGAATCCCTTCACTGGCTTCTCCTCTCCTTTGAAGAAACTATTTGTGGAACACCCAAAATTAATGAATACATTTGCTTTTGAGGATGAAAACTAAACCTTAATCTTCCATCAACAGAGCTGTCAGTTGGCTGTATTTGCACATTTGTTAGGTATTGGCTGAATTCTGTTTACCATAAGCAGAGTCCTTTCTACCATGTTTTTGGATATTCATATTAGTTTTCCAATATATTTTTATCTTTCTACATTCTAAGTAGTATTGCGAATGAAACCTACTCACTCTATAAGTCAATGGGAATTTTGCACATCTATCAAAGGAACAGAAGGCCCTGATGGCCCAACTTTTCTGCTTTAAAAGGACAGCATCACTTTACCCCCGTCCCCTTCTTAAGTCTAACTTGTTCATTTTTTATACTTAGTAACTGATCTTTTAGATAGTTAACTCCTGCATGTCTTTTATAAATTTGAGCCTTTGATTAGTACCCTAAGCTTCTTCTTACTGCTTAAAAAAAAAGCCAGCCTCTTCCCCTCTTACTGCAGCACATGTAGCCTTGCCCTGAGGAGTCCACCCCTACACCTCTTTGTGTTCACTCTCCCCGATGCCTTGACTTACATAAAACGGATGCATCTTGCTCTTGTGGAAAGATATTGCTGTCACTCCCATTCTCTTTCTGCTTTAAAATCTCATAATGAGAGAGAAGGGACAAGTTCTTTTGCCCATTGAAATCAACTGGAGTTTTACGATTACTTTACAGGTGAAGGATTGAGCTCTTATCAATTAATTTCAAACATTAAACCAATACCTTGCAAGTCATGACATCTTCCCTCTAATCCAGGAGGATAGAATGTGACTCTCTACAATACTCAGCAGCAAAGATGGTTAGATTTACTACATGACATTTCTATAGTGATCCATTTTCACCTTTAAAGGGCAGGATGCACTGATTCTGCAGCACTTCCTAGACTCTGAGGACAGAGATCTGAACTCAAACGCCAACATGTTACTGCTAGACCATTAAGAGCATGCACGACAGATTTCTGAAATAACAATTTGCTAGATATTTCTGTCAAACACCTCTCATTATATAACCCAAAGCCCCAGAAGTAGCTCCAGGAATTGCTAAAACTCACCTGCTTTGCGTGTGTCAGTAGAAACAGTTGCAGAAGTAGAATCTCTTACTAGATCCAAGTTTGTTTCATCTCTGCCTTCTCTTTCCTCAGGGATAACCATGCTGGCCTTCTCTCTAAAGAATTATTAACAGAGGAATTGAAGCATTTGGAATTACTTGCATTATATTTTGTAGGTATTTAGGCCTGGATTTTCAAGAATAAAAGCATTACAGATACTACAAAACATTTTCTATCTGGCTAAATAGCAACAGAGAACTTACATAGTTTAGTATTGCCCGCAAATCTGATCAGAATTACAATTTATTTTATCTTCCAGATCATTAAGGACCAGATTCTGCTATTCTTACTCATCATGATTAGTACTTTACTCTGTGAGGAGCCTCATCTGATTCGTGTGGGATTCCTCCTGAAATAAGGGACATTAGCATAATCTAGCCCTAAGTATCAGCACAAACATTGAACTCTGTGGTAGTGATACACCATCCCAAAATAATTTAATGCTGTCTCCCTCCCATGAAACTACTATATAAAACCATGAAAACCCGCACAAGTTGCTCGGTATCTTGCAAAACTTACTATTCTGAAAACCAAGAACAGAATTTAAGATAGTTTCCCATACAATATTGGTACACTGCTGTGAATATCATCCAAAAGGCTGCTTGAGCCTGTCAAATTTCTGACTTTTTGGGCAAGCAGCTGTTTTAGAAGAGGACTGTGGAAGACTCTGATTAATGTGAAAAACTAGTAAAATTGGAAGCTTACACAGACATTTTACATAAATAAGAAAAAAACCTATATTTAAGAAGTGGACATAAAAAAACCCCCATGAAACAACTGATGTACTAGAAAGCTAGCAAGCCCACTTTAAGTTACCGAATGAGTTTTTCAAAAGCTTCTTTTTCTTTTCTCAGCACAGTGAGATAGCGCTGTTCTTCTGTTGAACCTCCATATATAAGGAAATAAACCCTGTAGGTCAGGAAACAATGTACTTCAGGTCACAAAAACACACAATTTTATCCTGAAACCAACATGAACATCAGTATTTGAGATAAGCAGTTTTAAGTGTTTGAAAAATAAATATTTGACTAAAAATAGACTCCGTTATTTACACTTCTACTAAAGTTAAACTGATCAAAATTCATCTGTTAGAGTTCTTCTATCCAAATGACTCCCCTTTTTCCAAAAGGGGGATACGTATTAAACGAACTCTGGAATGCAACAGGAGTGGATGAGACAGTCCCTTGCTCAGAGCTGGTTTACAAGACAAGCTAATCCTTTTACAAAAAGGAGGAAATAAAAAACGAGAGGTCACGTCTTTCTGGCAGTTACATGCAGTCTTCTCAGAATAATGTTTATAAAATAAATGAACAGGTGAGAATACTTTAAAGAAAGCACTATGAAAGAACATAAGTTATGAGAAAAACAACAACTGAGATTTAGTATAACTTCTTTGTAAAGGGAATCACTGGTCCTTTTGCAGGTGTCACATTTACCACAGCCATCATGTATTTTGCATAAACATACACATATGGACAAGTTAAGTTTCTATTCTATAAATATGCACATAAACAACTCATATGGATTCTACTAGGATACCTTTAATTAGTTTGAAACAATAATAAAACTATCAACCAATGTCTTCAGAAGAGCAGTGTTCAATTTTTGCTATATCAAAATGTCAGACAATTATGTCAGTTGATATTCTTCTGCATCTCTTCCAACAATGTGTGGGAAAAGCTATTGGTTCCTGCACCCATGTAATATTTACTGCATCTGGCTTTCCTGCCCTCTCCTGAAGGATTGGGATTGACATTATTTGACTGCATGCAACTCCACAAACAGGTGCAATAAATTGGATAATTAAAAATAAGATACATCAACTAATGGCCCAGCAGCTATACATTTAAAATATCTTGTGATTTCTGCAAATTTAGGTACACTTTTAACCCCACCCTCCCCAGCTGGACCTTAACTCAATATTAGATATACATTACTTTCTCTATAAAACTGTTCTTTCAACTGCAAGGTGTACACATATTTATACTTGTATACTGATTTGAAAATTACAAGCTATACTGCTAACTTTACGAATACAAGGTGAAAACTGAATTTTTACATAGCTGATAAGTGTTTTTCCAGATAACTATATAATTATAATAAATTACACAGAATATTTATCCTAAATCAAATTAATGACACCACACTGATAGCAATGTATTTATAGAAATTAATGTTGTAATTTAATTGTAATCCCTTATACATGCCAGTGTAAAATGCTAGTGACTGTGCTACTGTACTTCATCTCTAGTATATAATGTATATTTAATAATTTAAGTGATTCTTATGCACTGCCATACATAGAAGAATACCTATGAATCTAAGGGCTTGTCTATATGGGGAGTTCTGGAATAGCTATTTCTGATTAACTATTCCTGATTAATTTGGAAGTGGATTGAGCTAATTTTGAATACGCCACTCTCACTCTAGAATAAGAGTGTTATGGAGTTAATTAGAAATAGTAAATCCTCTTTAAATTCACACCCTACCTTATTGCAGATTAACTTTCAGTAAATCATAGCCTAACCTTGTATGTGAGAAGTCAAGCAGTCATGCAAGTCAAGACTATTAAACTAGCTCAAGAGGGCAGAGAGTTAGCACTGTATTCAATTTTAACGTTTGCATTTCCTGATATTTTTGCATTTAAGTTTGTATCCTCTATCTTACAATAAATGCAAGTTTTGTATTTTATCAATTTATCCAGAGTGTATAACTTACATGGAGCTATTTCCATCGTCTCTCTTCCTCCCTCCCCACCATGTTCAAGATATATCCAAGTGTTGTTTTCTTGATGACATATTTGAAGTGACATTAACATTAGAAAACTTGAAGCAGAATGATCCTAATTTCCTAATCGCGTTTTCCTGTACCTGTCCTAACAATATATTTCTGAATAATCTGCCCAACAGCAGGGTTAGGCTTCAGGATGAGTGTAAAGAATAAACTCACAGAAATAGCATACGAATATGAAAACAGAGGAGCTTTGTTGGGAAGCAGAGAGAATTTAGCAAACTCCCTTTGGATGTACAGCCAACATGAAAAGTTTTATACATACCTAGTATTAAACCTCCCCTACACCACCCAAAAAGAATAGCCACAAGACTAAATGGGAGGTCTCTAAAGTAGGGTACAATATATGTAACTGACTTCTGGTGCATTGATAAATTGTTAAGGGGGGTTGACGTCCACAGGAGAAATAAAATTATATATAAGGATAGAATATATAGATTTATATATTTTTAAGAAGGGTAAATTAAAGTCTACATGTTTTTGTATTTTTAAACTGAAAAAGAGACAGATTAGGAATTAGATAGAGGAAAACTAAATAAAGCCATTAATTAATTTTCTGGGTTAACTTCCAAAAGACCTCAACAATGAACATTTTGTTTTTGGTTCTGATTTTTTAAGGAGCTAAAATTAGAGCAACTGCATTCTGTTATTACCAAGTTAACTTGCCTCAAGGGCTTCCCAGGCTTGCTTGCCTTGTAGATTTCCAGCTGCCGAACAAAAGTTAGTTCTGCATCATATAGCACTACATATCTTGGTTCCACTTCATGCAATACCCGAGTGAGAGCATAGGGGTCACTACAACCCTGCAATGGATGAATAATAGTTAGTGGGGTTTTAAAGATACCATAATAAGCATCTGATGCTAAATTTAGATGGAAATCTTCAGGTTTGGTTTCCTCTATACTGATTTCTTCGCTGCTACTTAATTCCTTATAGCCCTCCATCTCCTCTTTTATGTTTTCCTCCTCTGTTTTTCCCATCATTTGGGTTAGAGTCAAGTCTTGTTTCTTCATGATTTTGTTTTGTTTTGAGGAGGCCTCTACTTTGGCTTTTTTGGCTTGAGGTCCTTTGTCCGATCTGGCATTTCCTTTGGACTTGACAGCTTTTCTATCCTTAATCCATTCTTCTCCAGCTCTTTCATCCTTCCCAAAAGTTTTGTTATAGAGCCTTATTAAAAGTGCCTCTGCTCCAGCAATAATATACTCTCTCAGTTGTGCACAAGTTCGGTCATCACTGGCACAAATAAGCACTTGCCCTGCAGTCAAGAAATAATATTATGTTTATAATTTGTTACACTGCACTTTTTTATATCCAATTACAAGAATCCTCTTGGGCAGAGATATAAATTGTTTTTAAATGATCTCAGGAGTACGCTTGCCAAATGCCTTTAACCTTTTTACTAGTAGTTGCTCTGGAATTTTGGGGACAGTCTAAGTTGCATGATTTTTTGTTTTGAACTGAACAAAAATCAAAGCACAGAAAGTCAATGGAAGTTCATTGTTCTTTACTCCTAAACTGTCAGAATCAGAAATGTTTTTCTTCTGACCAATTGAAATGAGACAGATGTAGCATATATTGTAACTTTTTTTTTAACACCGTGGAATGAAATGAAAAACAACACATTAACTGAACCTGTTCTAATTGTCAACCGTTTCCATCTGCATTAATGAGCCCAGAACACACAAAAGCGTATAATGATATTGTCGTTTGGAGTCCCTGACTGACTCTCTTTTTGCAGACTAAAGCTTCCCCACAACCTGGTTCAGGTGGACTCCAACCTCAGCAGGGGGTGGGGTCAGGTGATGCTACCATAAGAGCACCAGGGGAGGGAAGAAAAGAGCACTTGTGCCCCCTCGTTGTCTCCCAATAGAATTTGGTACAGTTTAGGGGAAGAATACCAACGAAGAGGTGAGACAGTAAAGGAGCTAGTCAGGAGCAACTATGTGCCACCCCCACAATCCAGCACCTACAGCATTCGGGGGGGGGGGGGGGGGGGGGGGGGGGGGGGGGGGGGGGGGAGAGGTGCCAAGTAAGGTGCCGCACTCTCACAATGGTCTGAGCTTCACAAGATGGAATGAGTTGTAGTTCAACGCCACCAGATTTTAAACCTGGTGCGAGATCATGGTGTGTCCCCCAAACCTGGAAAGGCAGCTACATCCTTAGGAAGTGCAAGTGAGTCACACTCTTGGAGGATTTATTGAGGGGGAGCTCTACTTGTCCAGTGTTTAAAAGTGCTGTAGGACTTCCCCTTCAGAAGGCTGGAGTATGTACAACCATTACAGGCTTACAAATAAGGTATACTAATTCTCATGGTAATTGACATGATCATGTAACAATAGACAAATATAGTTATTTCAAAGTTTCTAGTGTGATACAGCATGGCCAGAAGGCAGCAGGAGAGTGATCTAGGATGAGGAGAAGCCTTATTCCCTGTAGATTAATTAAAAGCACCTGAAACCAATTAGAGCACCTGAAGCCAGTCACCTGATAAAATCCCCCTGCTTCAATCAGCCAGAGGAGGAGCTGGAGCAGAGTGAGGAGGAGCTGGAGCAGAGTGGTTTGGTGGTGGAGCAGAGAGCAGTTTGGAGGAGTGAAGCAGAGTGGATTGGTGGTGGAACAAAGAGCAGTTCGAAGGAAAGTGGAGGAGAGTTTTGAGAAGTGCTGCAGCGGGCTAAGAAGACCAAGATCCTAGGTAAAGGGACACCTGGCTTATGCAGAGGGAAGGCAGGAAGCTCCAGAAGCTGAAGGTCAGGAGAGGGAAGTAGCCCAGGGGAAAGAATCACTGGTACAAGTGGTTCACCTGCTATCATAGGGCCCCTGGGCTGGGACCCGGAGTAGAGGGTGGGCCTGGGTCCCTCCCTCTCCATTCCCCTTCGCTGGGATGCTAGTAGGATAGCTGTTACCCCAGTTCAGGGGCAAGAAATGGCACCCTGAAACCCCCCCCCCCTACAAGAAGAGAAAGTGCGGGACCCATCATAGTAGTGCTGGCAATTTGCCACACTAGTTGTTTTCATGGTGGTATTATGGGGGCAGAGTATTATGCTTGGGTGACCTTAACTGAGTATTGGCATCTCTTGAGTGTTTGGGTCTGGATTTGTTGAGGATAAAGTGGAAGGTTAACGTTGAATTTCCAGGGTGATGTTTGTCTCTTTTTATTGAGAAAGCTATTCTCAAGGATTTTGGGGATGAAGTTAGAGTCTTTAATCCTTAATACAGGTTAATTAAGTGCTTTATCTGGGAAAAGTTATTTTCCACGTATGGCTTAATCATATATCCTCTACCTCACATTTAGCAATGAAGAGAGGAGGAATGTTTTCACCTCAGGAGCCTTTGTCGGGACCAGTTTTTATCAGCTGTACCCTCTTTGAAATATAGATATGCTTGTATGTAAGAGACCTAATTAACTTTGCAGAGACTACACCCCTATTCCATCCCTTCATTGATATTTCACTATATACAAACTATTAGAGGGATCTAAGCAAAGAGTCTGTGTGTCCAGGAAATATCTTAATCTAGGTAGATTATGGGTGGGATTTATAAAAGCACATGATTTGTGAGCACAAGTTCCATTAAAACTCAATGGACCTTGTGCTGCTAAGTCACTTAGGCTATGTCTACACGATAGACTTCTACCAATATAACTGTGTCATTCAGGGGCTCAAAGAGGTGTGAGCCCTAACCAGGCTTTTGCCGGCACAGCTATGTCATAGCATAGAAACAATTATACCAGCAAAATTGTGCTTTTACCAGTATAGCTTTTTTCCACTTGGGCAGGAGGTTATACTATATCGTTACAAACCACTGCCTTGCTGGTATAGCAGTATCCATACTAGGACCAATTTGCTGATATAGTATATCAGCATTCCTCTCCTGGCAAAACACTCCTACAGTAGACACATCTGCAATGGTGCTACCTCTAGAATCTAATTTACTAGGAATATAGGCCTCTAACCTGATTCACTTCACATATGTCTCTAATCAGAAACCAGAAGAGATGAGTGAAGGTGGTGGTTGTTGGAGGAAAAGATAGTCGTGGTAAAAGTTTTAATAGTCTGTACTGTTTTATCCACTTGATTACCATATCTGTGTTTGGTTGGCTTAACAGATACTTTTTTAAGGCAGGCATGCTCCCAGCTTGTAGGTATTTCCTCAAGTTACAGTCCCTGTGTGCATTCTCAGCCTCCTCCAGGTGATACTGCATAGGGTTGCTCCTTAAAGTACTATCTGCCAAAAAGGAGTGGAAGAGAGTCTGACAGGGAGCAGAGTGTGTCCCTACCAGGTCAAACAAGGCGGGAGAAAGGAAAGATTGGGGGAAGCCACCAGGACTAGTGGGGCATGGGAAAAAGAGGCATATCAGAAATGAAATGAGAATAAGAAAATGGACAGTGAAAAGATAAGATGGTGCCAAACATGGCACCAGGGGATAGAGTGGGAGAGGGCTAGGATGCCCACGTGCCAATCATAAAGGAGAAGTCGACACAAAATGTTGGTTGCAACACTGATTTTAAGTTATGGATTTTCATGTGTGAATGTGTTCAAAGGCACATTTCAAGCTCAAATTTACAGTGCTTTCAAAAGCTCACACCTTTTTACTTTACACAGAACTTCTCTCTCAAATTCATAAATATTACACATCTAGTACTTTGGTAAGATATATTTCAGAAACATAAGTGCAATTCTGTTCTCTTAAAAGAAAGATTAACCAAATGAGAAACATTTAGTACTCTCTCACCTGGCCCGCCAAGATCCTCACTGTTCTTGTTCTCGGATTCAATCTCTTTCAATACTTCTCTTAAAGCCTCCCACTTTGGGTTGCTTTCTAAGACCAGTTTCCTTTTCAGTTCTGAGATACAATAAAGAAGAATTAATTTAATATAGCAGCTTTCACAGTCAACATACTCCTAAGAGCTTCAAAATAATGGCTAGATGCTGATAATGTAATGGCTCTTGGCAAATTCAACAACAGCCCACATTTGCAACTTGTTATGCTGGGGGGTGGAGCAAGGCAATAGTTATATAAACCTATTTATAGATAGGGACAAATGCTATTTTGAAGCAAAGATAAACATTCATATTTTACTTGTTTAATTTAAAAACTCTTAATTATAAGATTGCTTTTATAACTGTGACTATACACACACTTATACAAAATGAAAATAACATCAGACTAATAGTAAACTAAACACTTTAGTGACTCAAGAACAATTCTACAGGACCTCCACCAGTGACCTGCTGTGCAACCTGGGCAAGTCACTTTACCTCTCTGTGCCTTTGCTTCCCCACCCATTCTTTGTCTTGTCTTGTCTATTGTAAGCTCTCTGGAGCTAGGACTATATCTCATTGTGTTAGTACAGCACCTAGGACAACAGGGTCCTGATCTCAGTTGGGGTATCTAGGAGATACTGTAATACAAATGTACAGAACATTAGAAACAGCATAGTTTTGTAAACTGAACTGACAAACCAGTGAATTCATGCTGTCTTTCTGAAGTTATGAACCTATCTTTTTAAGTGTACCAGACGAAGAACTTTTGATTTATATTTTGGATTTATAATTAGCAACAGCAGATAGTCCTGCGTGGAGTAAATTCACGCTTCTAGGTAGTTGGCGTGTGCTTTGCCCCTGGAACTCCATACAAACTACTAATGTTACCTAACACCTATATAAGGCTTTCCAGTAGTAGATCACAAAATACTTTAAAAAGTGGCTAAAGTACAACTATCCCCCTTGTACAGATGGGAATCTGACATTTAGAGATGAAGTAACTTGGCTGAAGAAGATTTTTTGAAGGGATCTTTTAGTAAACGTACTTCAGAATAAAGACAAAGTCACTGAATTTGAGTTTTTAGTTCACCAAGAAGTCAGCATTAGAAATGCTCACAATACCTTTTCCCTCTTTTATATCCATTTTTTCAGATACTTTGCTTTTCTTACTTATTTTGTCATCTGAAATGCGATAAACTCTTGCTCGAGCATTTACAAACATTGAAGTACTAGAGTCAAGAAATAGCCATCCTAAGGGTGGAGGAAGACAATATTAATAGTCAATTAGGCATTTGCAACATGCCCACTTCAACCCCCTCAAAAAAAGAAAGCCCAAAATCTTCCATCTGAAACAGTTGTGCTACATGCTTGTTATATAATTACTGTCTTTGCAAGATACAAAAATGCAAGTTTCTGATATATTTGATACATTAAGTAGCAGCAGTTAAGTGGGAGGGTGAAAGCATTAACTGTCAATAAAACCTCCGTCCTTATGGCTAAGTACATAAGCTTAATTAGAAACCTTAGTATGGCTAGTATGGGTTTCTGATTATTCAAAAAAATCAAGGTTTCACTCAGTATTAACTTCTAGAATGTTATCCACCTCATACCTGAATTCTGACCAAATGCTTTTTCGGTTGCTTTCAATGACTCCACAAGGTTAAGAAAAGTGACACAATCATACTGAGTTAGATACTGGAGCAAAGTACGTAATATCTTCAAATCCTGAACCAAAGATTTGGTCTTAGCTCCAAGTTGGTGCCAAAGAGGATCTAAATAGTGACGAATTGTCTAGAAATATAAATTGGAAAGTTAAGTGTTGCAAACACAAATGCACCAGCAGAGCCTCATGAAATTTTTAAAATATTTTTTTTTGTTTTATTTTTCAGGAATTTGTGTTCATTCTTCCCTCCCCTCTTCCCCCACAGCTGAAGGCCATGGGGAGGGGGTATGGTTCCAGCCGCCCAGGGGGGTGGGAGGCCCTGGGGGTGTGTTTGGTTCCTGCCCCAGGAGGGAGGAGAGGAGACCCTGGGGGTATGTGTGTTGATTCCTGCCTCTGTGGCATGAGAGGCCCTTGAAGAGGTGGTTGCAGAGCAAGCCTATGCCCCCACTCATCCTGGAACAGTGGCACCTGTGTTGTAGGGTTGGGCCTGGAATCCTGCTCCAGGTGTTGTTACCTATAAAACGGGGTAGCAGCACCACTCACTCAAATTTGGCGTGACCGCCCTTCTGTCATGAGGATAAAAGGGTGGCCAGGCCAAACCCAAGTGGCGCTGTGGACACGCACACCAGGTCGCAATGCTTGGAGTGGTGAGCTGTGCTCAGCCCTGCAGGACAGGAGCTGCCACTGCAGGGTAAATTTTTCATTTCATTTTGTTTTAATCTTTGTTTTATTTTGTGTTATTTCACATCTGCAAAAAACCATGGGGCTCTACACATCAGCCACTTTTCTTTGTAATAGATTTAGGGTCCTGAATCAATGTCCACTGAATGTTTCCACTAACTTTAATTGAGATTAAACTAGCTAGAGACATAAAGGGTAACAAGAAAACATTCTATAATTACATTAGAAGCAAGAGGAAGATCAAGGACAAGGTAGGCCAGTTATTCAAGGAGAGGGGGGGGAACAACAACAGAAAATGTGGAAATGGCAGAAGTGCTAAATGACTTTTTTGTTTCTGTTTTCACCAAAAAGTTTAGTAGCACTTGGGCATCTAACTTAATAACTGCCAGGGAAAACGAGGTAGGATCAGAGCCTAAAATAGGTAAAGAATAAGTATAAAATTACTTAGACAAGTTAGATGTTTTCAAGTCACCATGGCCTGATGAAATATATCCTAGAATACTCAAGGAGCTGACTGAAGAAATCTGAGCCATTAGTGATTATCTTCGAAAAGTCATGGAAGATGGGTGAGTTTGCAGAGGACTGGAAAAGGGCAAATATAGTGCCAATCTATAAAAAGGGGAATAAGGACAACCCAGGGAATTACAGATCAGTCAGTTTAACTTCAGGACCCGGAAAGATAATGGAGCAAATATTGAAGCAGCAAACTGCAGAGACCTAGAAGATAATAAGGTGATAAGTAACAGTCAGCATGGATTTGTCAAGAACAAATCATGTCAAACCAGACTAACAGCTTTCTTTGACAAGGTAACAAGCCTTGTGGATAGAGGGGAAGAGGTAGATGTAGTATATCTTGTCTTTAGTAAGGCTTTTGATAGGGTCTCGCATGACCGTCTCATAAATAAATTAGGGAAATACAACCAAGATGAAGCTAGTATAAAATGGGTGCATAACTGGTTGGAAAACCATTCCTAGAGAGTAGTTATCAGTGGTTCACAATCAAGCTGGAAGGGCATATCCAGTGGGGTCCTGCAGAGATCAGTTTTGGGGCCAGTTCTGTTCAATATCTTCATCAGTGTTTAGATAATGGCATAGAGGGTACACCTATAAAGTTTGCAGATGACACCAAGCTGGGAGGGGTTGGAAGTGCTTTGGAGGGTAGGATTACAATTCAAAATGATCAGGACAAACTGGAGAAATGGTCTGAAGTAAATAGGATGAAATTCAATAAGGACAAATGCAAAGTACTCAACTTAGGAAGGAAAAATCAGTTGCACACATACAAAATGGGAAATGACTGCCTAGGAAGGAGTACTCTGGAAAGGGATCTGCGGGTCACAGTGGATCACAAGCTAAATATAAGTCAACACTAACACTGTTGCAAAAAAAGCAAACATCATTCTGGGCTGTATCAACAGGAGTGTTGTAAGACACAAGAAGTAATTCTTCTGCTCTACTGTGTGCTGATTAGGCCTTACTTGGAGTATTGTGTCCAGTTCTGGGTGCCACATTTCAGGAATGACGTGGACAAATTTGACACAGTCTAGAGAAGAGCAACAAAAATGATTAAAGGTCTAGAAAATGACTTATAAGGGAAGATTGAAAAGATTGGGTTTGTTTAATCTGGGGAACAGAAGACTGAGGGAGGAACATGATAACAGTTTTCAAGTACATAAAAGGTTGTTACAAGGAGGAGGATGGAGAAAAATTGTTCTCTAACCTCTGAGGACAGAACAAGAAGCAATGGGCTTATATTGCAGAAAGGGCAGTTTAGGTTGGACATTAGGAAAAACCTCCTAACTGTCAGCGTGGTTAAGCACTGGAATAAACTGCCGAGGGAGGTTGTGAAATCTCCATCATTGGAGATTATTATCTCTTCTTTCATATTAAGGACATATTCTGAGCAGAAACTGTACAGCCATCTTAAATCTTTAAAATGCTATTGTGACACAGTGGGTAAGGTAATATATTTTATTGGACCAAATTCTGTTGGTGAGAAAGACAAGCTTTTGAGCTATTTTTCCATCTTGTGTCTCTAATATCCTGGGACCAACACAACTACAACACTGCATACATTAGTACACAGTAACAGATGGTAACTATAAATCTTATTTTCCCATTCGATATAGCTAACTACAAAAAATAAGGAATTAAACATAATAAAGAAGACTAAGTAGCTAAGCTACATAGAAATAATTTAGTCTTTAAAATGTTAAAAATTGCCCCATTATTATTATTTGTATTACCATAGCCGTAGTTATGGAGCAGGACCCCACTGTGCTAGGCACTGTACAAACATAGACCAAAAAGATGGTCCCTGCCCCGAAGAGATTACAATCTAATTTTACAATGGTAACTACACACAATCAACACTACAGATTACTACAATTCTCAATTTACAATGGCAATGAGCATGCTGAAGGTGAAGTTTTAAATTGCTTCTAGTTATTTTTCGGAATTATAGCAGTACATTATTGTAGAGAATGCTAACTAGTAAAATGACCTGCATTCTTTACTGTTACATCATAGCAAACAAAAACAAAATTTACCTTGTCAAAAGGTTTTCCAATAGCATTTTCTAATGATAAGTCTTCTACTTCAAGAGCTGGGTTATAGCGTTTGAGTTCTCTCAGACACACATTCAGGATGTCCAGTATAGAGGTCTGGATAGTGAGCATGGCAGGGGTCATGGATACATGTATTTCCACCACTTCAGGTTTGTGTTTCTCTAAAAATGAATTCACTGCAATATGAAACCTATAGAGAAAATAGCTTATGAAGATTTATATGAGCAGTACAGAACCCTTACAGGCTTAGTGCCACAATTAATTAAGACATTCACATAAAATGAGGTTTAGAATCAGTGTAAGTTAAACCACCAAGCTAACTGACAAGTGCGCTGTGTTCTATAGAAGTGAGGGTAGTTGCCAGTGTGTACGATCAGCCCCAAGAAACTATTTTTGCTTTGATCACACCTGTATTAGTCCTTCTCAAGTATCAATAGAATAACAAAGCTCATACACATAAGGAGATGGAGAATTACAATATTATATACTAGAACCCCATTTATCCGGTCTAATTGGGACTGGGGCCACATCAGATAATCAAAACTCCAGATAAACTGAAGAATGGGAAAATGCAAGGCTGCAGCACCATCTATGGGCTACAGGAGATATCACCCGCTTCTGGCCCTGAAGTCCTGGTTGTTTGGTAAATACGGAGAGCTGGTTAAGGGTGGGCCAGATAAACGGGGTTGTATTGTATTCCACAGAATAACCATGGATGGGCCAAATCCTGCAGTACAGTGGAAAGGATAAATCCCATATAGCAGGCAGAAGAATAGGGTATCTAAGTCCTGTGTAGCCCAAGAATCCACCAATAAATCCTGTAGACCCCCAGCCCTTCATACAAGTATCAGGACCCCTTTATAATGCTCCTCTCGGCTATTCTAAACCCCAGTACATACAAGGGAATTAATATTGATAACGGAGTATAGCATGAGGAGCAGTTGCTCGTCTTGTCTGCCCCCTCTAAACTTAAGTGCACATCTTTCTGACCCACTGAACCTCCAACTTGTAGAGGGGATTTCATGATTTAGAACAGGCCTGCACAACATGCGGCCCGCGTGGGCTCACTGTGCGGCCCACGGGGGGAGGGGTGGAAGTAGATGGGCTCACTGCGTGGCAAAAATGCATAATGCAGAGATTTATCTACAACTGCATTGATTGACTGTTGTGTGCAGTAATATAGTGACCCCTGGGGAGGTAAAGAGGGGAAGGAGGGGTTGTTTCCGTGGGGTGGGCGGCACTGGGGGTGGGGTATTTCTGCGGGGCCGGGGGGTTTCAGCCCTCAGCTGTTTTCTTTGGAGTAATATGGCCCTCGCCGCTTTACGAGTTGTGCAGGGCTCATTTAGAAGCAAGAGAGCATTGTGCACAGCCACTGTTCACCCTTTCCTGCTCCACTTAAGCCCACTTCCGCTCCCTTCTACAACTAAAGCAAAAGCTTCTGAAGATACTGCTTACAATGGCATGTGACAGAACAAAGGAGGAAATGGTGAGTGGACCACTTGATAGAGTGGGCTAAAGAAACAGTAAAGTGGGGTACAAAAGATGACTTTCTTATCCAAAGCAAAAAATGTTCTCTGTATTTTCAATGTTCATTGTCCACCTGGAGTAAGACAAGAGATTTCGATCCTGTTCTGGGCTTTGCTCTGACTCACTATGAGACCTAAAGCAAATCAAACTCCATGCCTTAGTTTCAATCAGACAAATGCAGATATTCTTCAGACGTTATATACACATTTAAAAGAAGATCTTAGCTTTTGATTTAAAGCTGGATGTTGAAGACATAAACCTATGAAAAACTACCACAATCCAAAAAATAAGACTCACAGTTAATAAAAACACATTGTGAAGTAGCAAGGCATCTTACCTTGGCCACAGATAAAGTTTCCGTACAAAGAGATTTCTCATCACTCTTTCCACATGACAAAAGCCAGTATGAAAGGCAATGGCATTGTCTGTAAAAGCTTTGATGAACCCTTTCTTGTTCTTCTGGCGAAAGAGTCGCAAGATAAATGCTTCCTGACAAGACTCAATGATTCTGTGTGCTTTGTATACCAAAATGCCTGGCAGAATAAGAGATTTTCAAGTTACACAAATGGGAAAAAAAAATAAAATATTGTGTTTATTTTTTCCACAAGAATGTTTTATTCTTTTAACATTTTGCCAATTAAACAGCAATAGGAACTTAAATCTTCTATCATATGCTGCAAATATGGAATCATGTAGGACCAGTCGAAACAGTTCTCAAGCCCCATAAAATACCCCCTCCTCCTGAACACTATAGCTATGTTAATGAGGCATCTTTAGACAAAAAATACTAATACTTAAATGGAAAGGAGACAAAAAAGGAAAAGAGTAGGGCTTAATTTGGATTCCTAGCCCTGGTCTACACTACGACTTTAGGTCGAATTTAGCAACATTAGATCGATTTAACCCTGCACCCGTCCACACAACGAAGCCAGTTTTGTCAACTTAAAGGGCTCTTAAAATCCATTTCTGTACTTCTCCCCGACGAGGGGATTAGCACTGAAATCAACATCATGGGGTAGAATTTGGGGTAGTGTGGACGCAATTCGACGGTATTGGCCTCCAGGAGCTATCCCAGAGTGCACCATTGTGACCGCTCAGGACAGGACTTTCAACTCAGAAGCACTAGTCAGGTACACAGGAAAAGCCCTGGGAACTTTTGAATTTCATTTCCTGTTTGGCCAGCATGACGAGCTCATCAGCACAGGTGACCACGCAGTCCCAGAATCACAAAAGAGCTCCCACATGGTCCAAACGGGAGGTACTGGATCTGATCGCTGTATGGGGAGATGAATCATTGCTATCAGAACTCTGTTCCAAAAGACGCAATGCCAATATATATGCTAAAATCTCCAAGGGCAAATGCGAGGTGTTTATTTACAATGCTCACATTCTGCATGGTCTGCTGCTGGACTGCAGGAGCTTGGGATGGCAGAGTTGCAGCGGAAGCGGCGGAGTGAGCAAAACACCATTGCTGTTCCAGATGGCTACAAGTCCTACTGATGAGGATGGCTGCAAGACTTCTTCTCCGGTGACAAAGGAGAGGAATGTGATGCGCCTAAAATCTAAACAGGCCCGCACATGTCCCAGAGTCACTACCCTTTAGACTTGCCTGCAACAGCAGTGGTGATGGAGAGCTGAGTGGGCTCCCGCTTGCAGTGCTATGGCGTCTGTGCGGTTAACTCAGGAAAAAGGCTGAGAAAGGATTGGCTGCCGTTGCTTTCACGGAGGGAGGGAAGGTTGACTGAAACACCCGCGACAAATTTTTTGCCCCAACAGGCATTGGGAGCTCAACCCAGAATTCCAATGGGCAGTGGGGACTGTGGGATAGCTACCCACAGTGCACCACTCCGAAAGTTGACGCTAGCCATGGTACTGTGGACGCACTCCGCCGACTTAATGCGCTTAGTGGGGACGCACGCAATCGACTGTATAAAATCTGTTCCGAAAAATCAACTTCTAGAATATTGGCATAATTTCGTAGTGTAGACATACCCTTAGTTACATTAGAAAATTCTGGAATTTATCCTAAGAATTTAAAATGCTGGTAAGTTAGAAGTTAACACAGTATTATCACACTGCAATGTAGGGATTTTAAAGGTCACATTATTAATTTATCTACAAAAGGTTGTAACCTACAGAACTGAAACACCTGATGACATTTCGTTCAAGCTTCTTTCATGATTAAAGAACCCCTCGAGACACTTTTTTAGCATATTTTCTATGATTTTCATGGATTCATAGATTTTAATGGCAGAAGGAATCACTATGATTCTAGTCTGATTTCCTGCAAAACACAGGCCATAGAATTTCACCAAGGTGATGTCTACGCTACCAAAAAAGGTGTATTTCTAACAATTGTTAAAATGCTAGGGTAGACAAGGCAAGTTGTACTTTTAATATGTGCTAGATGGTTGAGGTAAACCATACGGCTGAGCCTAGGGATTACCTCACCCAGATAAGACCAATTGAAACTACAGCTTACCTTGTCTACACTAGGATTTAAACCCATTATTTAACACACATTAAAAAGTATTTTTTCCTAGCGAAAACAAGGCTGGTTAAGCTACAGCATCTCTTTTAGAAAGACATCTAAATCTTGGTTTAAGGACTTCAAACTCCAGAGAATCCACCATATCCCTAGGTAAGTTGTTCTAATGATTATCTTGTTATGCCTTTGTATGATTACATTAAGTTTTCACACTTCTAATCATTCTTCTAGTACTTTTCTGAACTCCTTCCAATTTTTCAACTTCCTTTGCAAAGTGTAGGTCCCAGAACAGACAGTATTTCAGTAATAGTCTCACTAATGTTGTGCATAACAGTGATAACACCACTCACCTACTTTTATTCCACATTCCTCTGCTTAAATATGCAAGGATCACATTTACTCTCTTCCATTACCAAGTCTCATCGGAAGCTTATGTTCAGTTGGTTATCCACCATGATCCTGAATTCTTTTTGAGTCACTGCATTTCAAAATAGAGTGCCCCCAATCTTATAAGTGTGACCTACATTCTTGGTTCCTGAATATATGACTTTGCATTTAGCTACATTAAAATGCATGTTGTTCAAATGAGCCCATCTTGCAATGTGATCCACATCACCCTGCAGATCTGACCTGTGCTCATTATTTACCACTCCACCAATTTGTGTTATTTGCAAACTTTATCAGTAATGATTTTATATTTTCTTTCAGCTCATTAATAAAGATACTGAATAGCACTGGGCCAAGAATCTGTAGGACCCCACTAGAAATGCTCCCACAGGATGTGTACTTACAATTAATTTGATCTCAATTGGCCAGTTTTTCATTAATTTTAATATATGCTACATTGATTTAAAGACAACTACATTACTATAAACTGCTTAAAAATACTTATACGTTTCATTGTTCAAGCAATGCTGATTATATATCATCTATTACTAATGTGTGAAATTGTAATAACATTTCTTGTGTTCTCTAGCAATTAAGAATATAAGCCATATTTTACAACAGGAGGGGACTCTATCCTGGGGAACAGTGACTCTGAAAGAGACTTGGGGGCATGGGGATAATCAGCTGAACACGAGCCCCCAAGTGTGCTGCTGTGGCCAAAAAGGGCTAATGCAATCCTTGGATCGGTAGACAAGGGAATATTGAGTAGGAGTAGGGAGGTTATTTTACCTCTGTATTTGGCACTGGTGCAACCACTGCCAGAACTCTGTGTCCAGTTCTGGTGCTCACAATTCAAGGATGTTGATAAATTGGAGAGGGGTCAGAGAAGAGCCACAAGAACGATTAAAGCATTGTAAAACATGCGTTCTAGTAAAAGATTCAAGGAGTTCAATCTGTTTAGCTTATCAAAGAGAAGGACAAGAGGTGACTTAATCACAGTCTCGCAATACCTCCATGGGGAACAGAAATTTGAAAATAGAGGGTGTCATTGTTCCTGAAGAAACTGCACCTCTGACCCTTTCCTTAAAGGCACCTGCTTAAGACTCAGACCTCTAGCTGTCACCTTTCTTGGAGCAAACTATTGTGACTCTCTCCTTCTAGATTGGGTATTTAGGCTACAATTCCTCCTTCATTTCAATTATTCCAGCAGGTTTGAGGTTATTTCAGCACTTGCAACTCTTCTCTTTCACAGGGGCAATGACAGGGTTAACCAGTGACCAGGCAGCTTTCCTAAAGCAAAGTATTATTTATTCAGAACACAAACATTACAGAGAAAAATAGATCTTAAAAACAATAAACCATTTATATACAAAAACAACAAGGAGTCCGGTGGCACCTTGTTGTTTTTGTGGATACAGACTAACACAGCTACCGCCTGATACTTGTCATTTACATGCAGTCCTTAGCTTAGCTGGCAGTCATCCATTTCCACATGGAGACCATGGCAGGTTTCAAAGTCTTCAAGGCCCTTTCCACAGGGCCTGTTTCTCATCATCACAGCATCATGCCAGTTCTTGGATTGGGTAAGAGTGAACCCTGTCTCCATGTCAGGGTGATCACATTATACATTTCTCATGTCTTTGTTTACCAGGCTTCTTCAATCAGGTCAAACTAGAATAGGCAATTTCCCTCAAGGGTAGGGTGTGTGAGACTCCTCTAGACTTCTTTATCTGCCTAGGGATTTACATTTATTACCCCTCCCTTACCACAAGTTACCAGAGATTTTAGTTCTTGCAGGAAACTCCTGTAACTCCCCCATGGGACCAGAATATAACCCAAGCTCTTCAAAATACATATAATGTATACCAGCGGTTCTCAAACTGTGGGTCAAGACCCCAAAGTGGGTTGTGACCCCATTTTAATGGGGTTGCCAGGGCCAGCATTAGACTTGCTGGGACCCAGGGCTAAAGCTGAAGCCCAAGCTTCTCCCCCCCACCCTGCCCACCCGGGGCAATGGGGCTCAGGTTGCAGCCCTCTTTCCCCTCACCCAGGGTGGCAGGCTCAGGTGCCAACCCCCCACCCTTCTGGGGTCATGTAGTAACTTTATTGTCAGAAGGGGGGGGGGTGTCGTGGTGCAACGAATTTTGAGAACCCCTAATGTATACAGCTGTGGAACTAGATTCTTCTCTGACACAGTTGATACAATAGTCTTTGAATATCTCATGTGTTCATAATATCTATCACAGAGGTTTCTTCAGTCTAGCAGACAAAGGTATAACAAGATTCAATAGCTGGAGGTTAAAGCTGGACAGATCCAGACTAGAAATGAAGAGCAATTTTTTAAGAGGGAGTAATTAACCATTAGAACATATTATCAAGGGTTTTGCTGGATTCTCTTTCATTGGAAGTTTTTAAATCCCAATTGGATGTTTTCTCTAAAAGACTTTCTCTAGTTCAGCCATAGCTATGGGACTTGAAACAGGAATTAAATTCAGCTAAATCCTCTGGCCTGTGTTATGCAGGAGTTCAGACTAGATCTCAACTGTCCCTTCTGACCTTATAAGCTATGCTTAGATTGTAAAATGTAAGATTTGTTTTCATAAAAGAAATGGATACATTGTTTGCATGTCCAGAGATATTAGATACATTTAAAAAGGAATGAGAACTTCACATACATATTTTTCTAGAATTATTCTATCCTTTGCATTATATCCAATACCATTTCTAATATTCCAACCAATGTGTATAGCAGGAAATGAAACTATAATGGTTATGGCCACACTGAAACTATAATGGTTATGGCTATTACCACTAGATGACATCTAGTGGTAATAGCATAAAAAGAAAAGACCAAGTTATAAATGACCTGCAAATGATTTTTTAAAAATTGGTTTGTGCCTTTTTTGTTATTTCTTTTGTACAGAAGGCCTAAAGAACCTCCCAGCTCCCATCTTTATTTGTTCTTCAAACTAGAAATATCAAGAATGTCAAGACTCATCTACCCCGGTTTTGCTGTAGGACCTCTTAAAGGTTCTAACATAGTGGGAGCTCTCGCATGTTTATTGAAGGGGTGGAATATTGGATAACAAAGATTCACTTTCTTCAAAGTGTTCATTAATCAATTATGTTCAAGCATTAACAAAATCCAGAATTTTATTGTCTGGCTAAAAATTCCTTCCCCTTCTCATTTTCAATTTTGGGGGTCTTGTGTAATTATTGTACTAGCTCTCCAATTACTAGTGTGTCTTCTAGGGTAGACAAGATCTAAAATTCTAATATTAATAAAACAAGTAGAAAAACACAAAACAACCTTCAAGTCTAATTTATATAAAGCAGAATAAAACACCACTAGCTTTTCACATCACCTTTAACACAGGCATTGTTACTGCAACTTTCATAAAGGCCTAATTCTTCAGCCCTTACACCCGTCAATTGGACTACCCATAAGTAAGGGTGCGGAACTACTCCCTGTGTGTATAGGTGAAGTAAAAGGAGTATAAATAGAAAATTTTTAGCTTGCTTTCACTAAACACTTACCAGTTATAAGATTTGAAGGAATTCTATCTGTCAGGAAATCCACCACAAGAATTCGACTTGTTGCGAAGAGGACACCACCTTGTGTGTAAACTTCATATCTACAGTTGCTTGTAATTTCATTGGTAACACGGCGTGGAAGATGGACAACTCCATCTGACCTCAGCTGATCAATAAAATACTCCTAAATCAAACACATGATTAGAAAACAGTACTTCACCAGGGTAATTGCTTTGATTAAACAAATGCAAAAAAATTATAGATTTCTATATTCTTTGTTGATTTTTCAGGGGCTGCCATCAAAAATCTACAAAGTAGTAGTCACAAGCCATGGTTACCTACATAGCTAGAAGCAACATATATTTTTCTGGTCAAGTATTATGGGTAACATTTTCAAAAGCATCCAAGGGACTTAAGACCCTAAGTCTTATTTTAAAAGTAACTCAGATAATTAGAAGAGTGAAGGACTGTCTTTCTGTTCTGTTTGTACAGTGATTAGCATAATGGGGTCCTGATCCATGAGTAGGGCTACTATCACAATACAAAGAATATATTTCACCACATAGCTGCATTTTAGCAGAGAATAAAGTGACCTGTTTGTGTAGTCTATGTATCTGTTTTAAAAAGAATTTTAGGATCCTTAGGATGAAAAGCCCTATATAAATAAGATCATAATCATGTTATTCTGTGGTTACGTATTAGAATATTACATTTGTCTGAGGCCCTTCATCCTAAAGGATCTCAAAACTCTTAAAAATAGACACACAGTGTAGACAAAGCCTCAGTCTACCACTTTTGTTGGTCAGGGGTGTGAAAAAACCACACTCCTAACTAACATAAGTTTCACTGGCAAAAGAACTGGTGTGGACAGCACTATGTCAGCAGGAGAGGCTCTCCCGTGGACACAGCTAACGCCACTCATTGGGATGGTTTAATTATGTCCGCAGAAGTGCTCTCTCCTGCGCGCAAAGCACGGCTACATGGGAGACCTTACAGCAGTACAGCTGTCCCCCTGTAAGGTCCGTAGCGTAGACATTGAAAACCACTGGTTTAGGCTATCTTTTTTCATTTGCAGACCCCTAAAAAATTTTGAATGGAGGTGTGGATGCCTTTGAAAATCTTAGACATAGTCTGGAGACCAGCAGAGGTTTGTGGACCACAGTTTGAAAACCAATGGACTAAACAAAAGGGTCACTTTATTCTACACTGAAATCCAACCGTGTGGTGAAACGTAGTAACTAATTAAGAGCAATCAGCATCATTACACAACATAAAAGGATGGTAAGAAGAATATTTATTCAACTAAACTGAAGGGGAAATCTCCACAGGTAGAATGCAATTACTTGGTTTAGAATTGGCCCAGTTTCCCAGGATTAACAAATCTACTCTTAAAAAGTGCCAGCAGATTTCCTCCCTGTCTTGACACATATCTTTGCCTTGTTTCAATGAAGTAAAAAGATAAAGTGACAGAAAAAACATGTTCTATACATAAAAAAGGGAAGAGGTCAGAGAGAGCAAACAGTTCTTTAATTAAACGAAATATTAGAGATGGGCAATTTTATTCATTTATTCAACAATTTTATACTCTCTTTCTGCTCATTAGTTTTTCACAAATTTCCATTGTCCAAAAAACAGTTTATCCAAATATATTTTAGCATATCGATAGCTTGCTAATTATTCTGTGATTCATGCTGTGTGATTGGTTACTTGGACCCTGATCTGATCCTGCAAACGTTGACTTCAGTAGGACAATATTTACACTTAAAAGTTAAAAAGTTCCTGAGACTATGCTGTCACTAGAAATACTGCTGCTAACGCAGTGTTGCTCGGGACAGCTACAGGAGAAGTTCTCCCATCACTGTTAAACCACCTCCCCGAGAGGGTAGTCAGGTCAACAAAAGAATTCTTTAGTAGATCTAGGGCTGTGCACATCAGGGGCTAGGTCAGTTTAACTACTTTGCTCAGGGGGTGTGGATTTCTCATACCCCTAAATGACGTAGCTGGGTCGACTTAACTTTTTAGTGTAAACCTGGCCTTGCTGGATTAGGACCTACACACTCGCTCTCCTGTTGGCACAGCATGTCTTCACCAGACGAGCTGCAGCTGTGTCGATGTAGTGCTGTAGTGTAGACTTGCCCTCAGTATTGTTTCTGTTACTTGACTGGATCACTCCCAAATGTACTGAGGGCTTTCAACACAGTGTACAAAAACATGCAGATATATATGTATGTGCACAAGTATTCAACACTCTCCTTCCACCAAGAAGTAGGTGCTTATACAAATGTTTACAGGTAGTTAGTAGGTCAGGTTGCTAATAGTAAAGCAAACCAAGTTTTTATTTGATTGACTGTTCACTAGTACTTGGTTACAGTATTTGTTTAATTCCGTTCAACATACGTCGCCATCAGTGAAACACAATCTTTAATAACCACTGATCAAGACCTAAGTGTATTGGCAACTTCAGCAGCACCATATCTCCTACCATGTTGCTGAGGCATTGGTTCAGTACCAACTCCTCAAGGCAACTCTCCCTCCCCACCACAACTAGTTCTAGGTACCAAGATGATTGATAGACCCGGTCTGGAAAGTGGCCACCATTTGAAACTTCAAAGGAAGGAGAATGCGCTCTGAATATGAGGAAACACTGGGGGCAGAAATCGCACTCCAATCCCTTAAAGGGGCATTTGGGGCAGGCAGGTGTGTATGTGGGGGAGGGATTTAAATCGCATCCCACTCGCAGTGAGGGGGATTTAGGGGACAGGAGTGTGTCTGTGTGTGTGTCAGGACGATCATATCCCACTCCCCCCGAAGGGAGGGGAGGAAAGATTCCCACCCCCGTGAGAGGTGGCTGGGGGCAGGTGGGGGGAACTGACCCCCAAGGAGAGAGCTGAGGGAGTGTCCTCCCGCCCGAAGCAGCAGCTAGGGAGCGACTCTCCCCACGCCCCGCACAGCAGCCCCTCACCTCCTCGGCCGGGCTGGTGTTGAGCACCAGCACCAGGCTGGCCGGCTCGCAGTAGAGGCGGAGGAAGCGCAGCAGGATGCGGTCGATGCCCAGGCCGCGGGCGCAGATCACCAGCCCGTCTTGGTGGAAGAGATCCAGGAAAACCTGGTTCTCGTGCTCCAGCGGCGCCGCCATGACCGGCGGGGCTGACAGCCCAGCAGCCGTTGCGCTCCCAGGCCTAGCAGAGCAGCGCATGCGCGTTAGCAGCAGGGAAGCCGCTGCCTTCAACCCAAACGCCGGGCGAAGGCTCCTCGCGCTAGCTACGGGCGCTAAGCCGCTGCGCTAGCGCCACCTTCGGGATGCAAACGCCAGAGGGGAGGGAGCCTCTCGCGCGAGAGAGGAGCGGCCCAGCTCTCCCGCACCGTGGGGCGTGTCCAGGGTCCTCCCGGGCCCCAAGGGTGTAACTCCCACCCCAGCCTGCTTCTTAGTAGGGGCAGGAGGCGGCGAAGGTAAAGCCCCAGCCGTGTTCATGTGCGAGCAGAAAGAGGGGGAGGAGCCTCCCCCCATCCCCAGTCCCTACAGGAGAGGAGGGAGAGAGAAGTGACACCCCTCAAGCCTCCCTCTTGGGGTACTGAGACCCTTCCAGTCCCCTTCTTGCAGTGGTGATCCCTGAAGTGCAGGAGACAGGTCTCAAGGGCATGACTGTTTTAAAGATGAAACCCTGGATTTGGGTTTTTGAATAATTACAGGTAGGAGGCTCCTCACAGCTTCCCTCCTGGGGAGAGGGAGAAAAGAGTAAACAGAGCCACCCACAGCAAAGGAGGAATTAAGGCAATCTGGAGACCTAGGTATGCCCCAGGTGCCCCCCCCCAAGATGGCAGCAAGTTGAAGAGTTAAGATAGTTGAGGCAGTTCACACCGCTTGAAACTATTGTTTCAGGCAGTCTGCAGACTCAGGCATCTTGAGTCATGTTTTCAAGTTTTTATGAGTGTGGGGTAGAAATATATTTTTAACGAAAGCTGAGATTCTGTTTTTGTCATGTGACCCCAATATATAGGGTCCTGGGCCAACAGTACTTGTGCCTCTCAGTCTCTGATCTAGGGAGACACAACTGCTCAGACTGTCCTTCAAAAGTAAGAAGACTCCCTCCAGAACTGCCTTTAGGGGGACTGAGTGGGAAGGAGTCTTCTTAGAGTTGCCACAAAACTTAACATGGTGAGGGGCAAGGGGAAGCTACAACCTTGTCTCCAATCTCCTGCAAAAGAAGTGAAATTTTCTAGACCTTCCCCAAATCTCCCTCAGTTGTGAAGGCATCTTCTCCAGACTTGCCCAAGTCTCCCTCTGGGAGTGTGGAAGGAGAATTGTGACTTAGCATAGGGTCATCACCTAGGCTTCTTTGGGCAGATGGACAATCAACACACCTTATTCTACAGCTCCTTCATTTATATGAAAGTGTAGGAGATGCCCCAAATCTTCCATATCTGAAGTAATCCTCCAAACTTGCCCCAAGTTTAGCTCTTTCTCCTTCCTTCAGGTGGCATTCATTTATCAAACCTTCTGGAGGAGTTGTCTGCTGTGATCTGGCAAATCCTAATATTGTGTATTCCAAACTGTTGCATATTACCAGCTCTGCGGTAAGTGGGATTTATTTTTTAATTAAATAAAAAAATCTGTTTGTGTAACACTGACAGACCCCGGTTGTCAGCGGGCAGGTTCGAACTTGGAATGTCTGGAGCTAAATGCATGAGCCTCTACTGCATTAGCTAAAAGCCATATGGCTCAAACTCATTAATATCTAAATGGTTTTGGTGCCACTAGATGGGACAGAAAACCACACCCAGAAGGTGTGTGGGTTACACTTGATTTTCTCAGATTAGTTCCCTACCATACTCCACTTTTGTAATTTACATATTAACAGAGATGTACCTGCTCTTTATTACACCAATGTTGGTATTTTTTGTTACCAGGCCTATACTACAGTATATGATCATTTAAATGAAGACATTTTTAAAATTATTTTAAAAAATCAGTGTCTTATGTTAATTTACATTGCCAAATCATTTACCACAAGAGGGAGGGAACTGCAAAATAATTAATCTAAAACACAGATATTTCCCTCCAACTGTGCAAGATTGGTAGGTCCATAGTACAGATCTTCAGACAATGATTATGTCTGTGACAGATGGATGAGTGAATGAATTTTAAACTAAAGATCATCTGCTGTTGTTGAAGGAAAGGATAGCTACATACCTTTCTTGGTTAAGAAAAGAATAGGATGGCTGGTATTGTAAGGTAGCAAATATCTGGAGAGTTTTACAAGAGTGCAGAGAAATGTCAGTTTAAAATGAGTGAGCCCATAAAAAAGAGTGAGATTTTAAATGTCTCATTGAAATGAATTACAAATGTCTTCATTAGCAGTGTGAGATCAAAGTTGGTCTTAGGCATATGCAGCAAACGCGGCTGCGTAGGGTACCCAAAAATTTGGGGCACCATTCCCCTCACTGGCTGCAGCTGGAATCCTCTCTTCTCCAGCCCCTCCCCCGCGCTGGGCTGGTGGGCTTCTCCTCAACCCCAACCCTGCCCCCTCCCTCACTTGCTCTTCAGCCGGCCAGTTGAGGGCTCCAGCCTCCGGCTCTTCCGCCCCAGCCCCGGGGAGCCCAGAGTGGTGCGGACGGTCACTGGCGGCGGAGCGGCCCGGCCCACTGCTGCTCGTAGCGGAGTCCCTCCCTGGACCCTGCCTGCCTGCGCCACTTGGTCTCCAATGGGGGCCGGGTTGGGGCCAGGACAGGAGGAGCCAAACTTCCACGTGAGTCAGCGGGGGGAGTTGGGCTTAGCGGCGGGGTTGGGGGGACTTCAAGTGACAGTGCGCTCACTGTCTCTCACACTTCCCTAACACACACACACACACTGGCTCTCACACCCACATACACTCTGCCTCTCACGAGTCACAGTCCCCCAATACAGATTGTCACACACACACACAGTCTCACTCTCCCCAACACACACACTGTCAGACAGTCACACAGTCCCTCAACACACAGTCTCTCTCTCTCTCTCTGTGTGTCTCTCTCACATTGTTGTTATTATTACTGTTTGGTACTTCCTGTCAAAATGCTCATGGTGAGCCAGGAGTGGCGAGGGGCTGCAGGAAGGCCATGGGCTCTGGCAAGATGCAGCCCCCATGTGACAGTGCGAAGCCTGCCTTGAGCCACTGCCACAGCATCTGCTACGTACAAAGCTCGGTGTATGTGAGCAATGGGAGGGTTCTGGGGGGTCTTTTGGGTGGGGTGGTGGCTGTGCCCCCTCGACACACTGGGGTCAGTGGCACTGTCTGGGGACCGCCTTCAATGGAGCATAGGGGCACCAGTTTAATAATACTGCATTGGGCCCCATAAATCCTAAGGACGGCTCCGCATGATATTCTTAAAATTTACCAAGTATCAGAGGGGTAGCCGTGTTAGTCTGGATCTGTAGAAGCGACAAAGAGTTCTGTGGCACCTTATAGACTAACAGACGTATTGGAGCATAAGCTTTCGTGAGTGAATACCCACTTCTTCAGATGCATGCCATAAATTAAATTAAAATTTACCATAAATTAAGCCAGTATGAGTGATAAGTGGTAGGTCTGCTTATTTGCTCAGGGCAAGGCTTCACATAACAGGGCATTCTTTCTTATGAAGAGTAGAAGCTACACAATGAATGACTACTTTTTTGTTGCAAGTGATACTGGTTTCATGGATTGCGTTTGAGCGTCATTAACTTTCCTGAGCGTATTCGAAGTTTTATTACTGCACGTGGTAAGACACCAGAAAGTTTATACGTGTACATATTGCACCTCAGTTTCTAAACTGATTTAGATTTAAAGTTGCAAAACCTAAAGCTGCAAATCACAGAGCTGTCTGCATCTGTGTGCCTGATGCTAGACCTTGCAGATACAGGACTCTTGTACAGAGTAATCCTTGTGTCAGGTACTTGAACTGTGTATATGGACGCAGAGCTAATTTTGCTTAGATACTCTGAGGCTAGATAATCAGTGTCCAACTTGCTCCACTCTAGGAGCATAAGAGGACTTGGAATGTGTCTCTGAGGCACAGGAATCTCACGACAAAGGCAAAGAAAAAGGAAACCCTAGGAACATCCACATTTGGGAAAAAGTTTAGGCTGAGGTTTATATTTTATGATTCAAAAACAAAGAAAGGGAGGGGTCAGTTTATGGATGTCCTTATTTCAGAACATTTTGGGAGCACCACTTACTTATATTACCAAATCAACATTTTAAATGTGAGCTTAGGCCCCCTAAGATGAGCAAGTGAAACTTTAAAATATTTTATTCTCAGTCACTGCATAATAAGGAGTTTTGAATTATTGTCTTGTTTACTACAGGCTGGATAACAATGGATGATTAAAAACAATTTATTTTTTATTTAAATCATATTTTTTTAAACTTAAATCAAATACAGGTTTATATTTTAAAAATACACCTGTTTAAAAGTAAATTTGAAATGATAACCTATGTTAAGGTTATTATAAACTTTTTATAATCTATTAAAATAATTTGTTAAATACAAAAATAGTATTAAGTGGTACATGTTTCCTGCTAGAGTTTAAAAAAAGTCAAACCAATATACTGGTGAAGTCACTGGCTAAGTACCTAAGTTTGTTGAACAGTTAAATGAGCTTTTGAGAGCCCATGCTTTCTCTGCAGATACAGAGGACCCCCGCTAGAACGCATGTCAACATAGCGTGAATTCAGAATTAGCGCGGGGGTGACCATGGATCCCAAAATAAATTATTTACATTGGGATCCATGGTAATGCGCCTCCCCGCTATAACGCGGTCCCCGTATTAATGCGGTACCGCGCATGGCTCCCAAACCCCGCGTTCTAGCAGGGGTGCGGTATTTTCTTAAGTTCAGTTTATTCAGCTAGTTCAGTTCAATGACTAAGTTAAGAAACCAACTGGGAGTTGGAAAACTTGTTTTTCCTCTTCCAATCTATGAATAAAGACTAGGTGTGAGAGGGTGATTTCTACTAGTTCTAAAATCTTGAAGGATATGGTGACCAGAAACAAACAGTTCAATTCACTAACAGGCTAATACTTCCTTTGTTTAATAATTCAATTAGTTTTAAATACAAAACATGTTTTGATAAACTCTCTTTTTGTTATGTATCAAGTACATTGAAGGTAGTTTTATTTTTTTTAAAAAAAAGCTGAATTTGAATTTCCATCCAAACAGAGCTTGACACAAATCACAGGTAAAAAAACTAATCTCATCTAGTAAATAAGAAATGCATCATTCACTATTTTCTAACACAATAAAAAAGTAAAAATTAAGAATCTGAATAAATGTAAATTGAGCCACATAATTTCTTAAATAAATGTGCATAGATATTGTGTATCCAGCTGGTTAGCAAAAAGTAGTACTAAATTTAGTGTAAAGGATATATTTATTTGCAAATCAACTAATGGTTACCAACAAATGAGAATGTATCCTTTCCTTAGGAAAATAACTAAAAAGTACAAAAGCAAAACAGTATTAAAATTGATGATTTAAACCATGATTAAAATCTGTGATTTAAATCGCTTTGATTTAAATCAACACATCCTGCTTTACTAGTCTCAAAGGGTACGTCTATACTACAGAATTAGGTCGAATTTATAGAAGTCGATATTTTAAAACCCGAATTTATGGAATCGATTGTGTGTGTCCCCACTAAAGAGCGTTAAGACCATGAGGTCGATTGACTGTGTCCACAGTAGCGGGGCTAGCATCGACTTTCGGAGCATTGCATTGCGGGTAGCTATCCCACAGTTCCCGCAGTCTCCGCCGCCCATTGGAATTCTGGGTTGCGATCCCAAAGTCTGATGGGGCAGAAAACATTGTCGCTGGTGGTTCTGGGTACATGTCATCCCTCCCTCCCTCCCTTCCTCCGTGAAAGCAATATTTTTCGCGCCTTTTTTCCGGGGTTTCCGTGTTTGCTACGGAAGCCTGCTCAGCTCACAATTACCGTACATCTCCAGCGTACGCCTGGACATTAGGTCTAGTGGGGATTCAGTCACACTATAATATGGGCAGAGGGATAGCTCAGCGTTCTGAGCGTTGGCCCGCTAAACCCGGGGTTGCGAGTTCAATCCTTGAGGGGGCCATTCCGCCTGAGGCTGGTAGTCGTGGGACTACACAGCAGAAGCTCCTTGCCTTCTAGCTGCAGATGGTGCAATATGCCATAAATGGTCGTGGTCGCGGGACCATACAGCAGAAGCTCCTTTCCTTCTCGCAGCAGATTGTACAATATGATTGGTATTCGTGTGCTCCTGGCCGGCGGCCTATGGTGTGGCTGGCCGGGGGCACTTGGACATAAATGGGAGTGACCAGAGTGACTCTGGTCATTCTCTTTTTTACGTTTTGTTTAAGGGAGATTCAGTACTGCCTGGAACACGGGCGGAGGGATAGCTCAGCGGTCTGAGCGTTGGCCCGCTAAACCCGGGGTTGCGAGTTCAATCCTTGAGGGGGCCAGGAGCTGATGATGGATATCAAGCATATTGTACCATCTGCTGCTAGAAGGGAAGGCGCCTCCTTGCTCACCGCATATTGTACCATCTGCAGCTAGAAGGAAATGAGCCTAACCCTTGCTCCCCCCTCCCTCCGTGAAAGCAACTGAGGGGGGAGCAAAAAATCCTTTCGCGCCTTTTTTCATATGGGCGCCATATTGCTGACTCCATTGTTATCCACCCGCTGCTTCTGCTGCCACTCTGCTGTCCTGCAAACAGCATACCAGGGAAAGCATGGAGCATGATCAGATCACCGCGGCTGTTCTCGCCGTTATGAACACCACGCGCATTGTCCAGGAGTATATGCAGAACGAGAACCAGGAGCTGCTAGAGCTACAGCAGGCGAGGAGGCGACAGCAGCGCCCTGAGGACAGTGATGAGGACATGGACACAGACCTCTCTCAAAAAAGGCCCCCCCCGCAAGGTGGACATCATGGTGTTAATGGGGCTTGTTGATACAGTGGAACGCCGATTCTGGGCCCGGGAAACAAGCACAGACTGGTGGGACCACATAGTGCTGCAGGTCTGGGATGAATCCCAGTGGCTGCGAAACTTCCGCATGCGTAAGGGCACTTTCATGGAACTTTGTGAGTTGCTTTCCCCTGCCCTGAAGCGCCAGAACACCAAGATAAGAGCAGCCCTCACAGTACAGAAGCGACTGGCGATAGCCCTGTGGAAGCTTGCAATGCCAGACAGCTACCGGTCAGTCGCGAATCAATTCGGAGTGGGAAAATCTACAGTGGGGGCTGTTGTGATGGAAGTAGCCAGGGCGATCACCAAGCTGCTGGTACCAAGGGTTGTGAGTCTGGGAAATGTGCAGCTCATACTGGATGGCTTTGCAGCAATGGGGTTCCCGAACTGTGGTGGGGCGATAGACGGAACCCATATCCCTATCTTGGCACCGGACCACCAAGCCAGCGAGTACATAAACCGAAAGGGTTACTTTTCAATAGTGCTGCAAGCACTGGTGGATCACAAGGGACGTTTCACCAACATCAACGTGGGATGGCCGGGAAAGGTACATGACGCTCGCATCTTCAGGAACTCTGGTCTGTTTCGGCTGCTGCAGCAAGGGACTTTCTTCCCAGACCAGAAAATAACCGTTGGGGATGTTGAGATGCCTATAGTTATCCTTGGGGACCCAGCCTACCCCTTAATGCCATGGCTCATGAAGCCATACACAGGTAGCCTGGACAGTAGTCAGGACCTTTTCAACTATAGGCTGAGCAAGTGCAGAATGGTGGTGGAATGTGCATTTGGTCGTTTAAAAGCTCGCTGGCGAAGTTTATTGACTAGGTTAGATCTCAGCGAAACCAATATTCCCATTATTATTACTGCTTGCTGTGCGCTCCACAATATCTGTGAGAGTAAGGGGGAGACGTTTATGGCGGGGTGGGAGGTTGAGGCAAATCTCCTGGCCACTGGTTATGCGCAGCCAGACACCAGGGCTATTACAAGAGTACAGCAGGGTGCGTTGCGCATCAGGGAAGCTTTGAAAACCAGTTTCATGAATGGCCAGGATGCTGTGTGAAAGTTCTGTTTTTCCCCTGTAATGAAAAGCCCCGCCCCTTCATTCACTCTACTTCCCTTTACCCAAACCGCCCTGCCCTCCCCCCCTCGATCACCGCTCGCAGAGGAAATAAAGTCATTGTTGCTTAAAAATCATGCATTCTTTATTAATTCGTAAAACAAAGAGGGGGAACTATGGGGCTAACTGCCACAGTCTCCCGGGATAGCTGGTGGAGGAAGGGAAGCACCAGGATGAGTGGTGGAGGAGGGGATGAGGGAAGGACAAGGACACACAGCACTTTAAAACTTATTGAATGCCAGCCCTTTCTTGCTTGGACTGTTCTCTTGACTTGAGTGGTTGGGTGCACGGAGGCCGCCCAAACGCGTTCTTGGGCATCTCGGGGATGAGGTTATGGGACTCGGGAAGGAGGGCTGTTGGTTACACAGGGGCTGTAGCGGCGGTCTGGGCTCAGGCGGCCTTTCCTGAACCCTACGCCTTTCCTCAGCCATAAGCCGGAGGATTTCCGTTTGATCCTCCAGTAGCCTCAGAATTGCATCCTGCCTTCTCTCTGCACGCTGACGCCACCTACTCTCTTCATCCCGCCGCTGTCTCTCTTCATCCCGCTAGTCATTGTCTTCAGCACGCCACCTGTCCGCACGATCAAATTCTGCCTTCCTGGACTCCGACTGTGTCTGCCTCCACGCATTCTGCTGGGCAGCTTCAGTGTGGGAGGATTCCATGAGTTCTGAGAACATATCGTCTCGATTCCTTTTTTTTTTACTTCTAATCTTCGCTAGCCTCTGGGACGGTGATGAAAGGGGTGGCGTTGAAACATTTGCAGCTGCGGGAGGAAACAAACGGGAGAGGAGTAGTTTAAAAGACACATATTAGAGAACAATGCTCCAAACATTACATATCACATATGCATTTGGTCCAAGGTTGCACTTTGCCTGTTATATTGAGGGTCTGCCGGTTTGGTGTGAGAGATCACACAAGCAGGTCCGGCGGGCAACAGAATTCGGCTTGCAGGCAGCCATGGTAAGCCACAGTCTATAGGCTTCTTTAACCTTCATAACATGTGGGAATGTTTTCAAACAGCAACCCCCTCATTTCCCATAACAAACAGCCTTTGGGCTGGCAATTTAAAACTGGTTGGCAATTGAAAAGGGAGGGGCGGCGGTTTTCGGGTTAACGTGCAGCGCGAACCTAATCGACACCCCCCCACACACACACACACAGACACACATCCAAGATGTTCGCTGTTCCCCCTCCCCCCACACCGCGTGGGTCACAGCGGGGAAGATTTCCGTTCAGCCACAGGCAAACAGCCCAGCAGGGACGGAGCCCCTCTGAATACCCCCTTAATAAAATTCCCCTATTTCAACCAGGTGACCATGAATGATATCACTCTTCTGAGGATAACACAGACAGATAAAGAACGGATGTTGCTTGAATGCCAGCAAACACCGGGACCATACGCCGCCATGCTTTGCAAAGCAATGATTCCAGACTACATGCTACTGGCCTGGCGTGGTAGAGTGTGTTACCACGGAGCACAGGATAAGGCTGCCCTCCCCAGAAACCTTTTGCACAGGCTTTGGGAGTACATCCAGGAGATCTTTCTGGAGATGTCCCCGGAGGATTTCTGCTCCATCCCCGAACATGTTAACAGAGTTTTCCAGTAGCTGTAGCTGTACTGGCCGCGAATTGATCATTAAACACGCTTGCTTATAAAACATGTATTAATTAACAGAGGTACACTCACCAGAGGCACCAGAGGTCCCTTCTCCTGCATCGAGCACGCCTTGGGTGGGTTCGTAGGGTACTGGCTCCAGGGTGACAAAGAGTTCTTGGCTGTCGGGGAAAAGGGCTTCTCCACTTCCTTGCTGTGTCTGGGCGCTATTTTCAGCATCATTATCATCATCATGCTCCTCTGTGGTTTCTGATGATCCACATACGGAGTCATACCACATGGGTGGGTCAGTGCTGGCTGCACCTCCTAGAATGGCATGCAGCTCATCATAGAAGCGGCATGTCTGGGGCTCTGACCCAGAGCGTGTGTTTGCATCTCTGGTTTTTTGGTAGGCTTGCCTGAGCTCCTTAATTTTCACGCGGCACTGTTGCGCGTCCCTGTTGTAGCCTCTGTCCTGCATGCCCTTGGAGACTTTGGCATATGTATTGGCGTTTCTTCTTTTGGACCGTAGCTCTGCTAGCACGGTTTCGTCTCCCCATACAGTGATCAGATCGCGTACTTCACCATCGGTCCATGCTGGAGCTCGTCTTCGGTTCTGGGACTCCATCATGGTCACCTCTGCTGATGAGATCTGCGCTCACCTGCAGCTCACCACGCTGGCCAAACAGGAAATGAAATTCAAAAGTTCGCGGGGCTTTTCCTGTCTACCTGGGCGGAGCATTCGAGCTCAGACTGCTGTCCAGAGCGGTCAAATGTTGCACTGTGGGATAGATCCAGGAGGCCAATACCGTCGAATTGCGTCCTCACTAAGCCTATATCGATTCGGCAATATCGATTTAAGCGCTAATCCCCTCGTTGGGGGTGGAGTGGCGAGATCGATTTTAAGAGCCCTAGAAGTCGATGTTAAGGGCTTCGTCGTGTGGACGGGTGCACGGATCAATCGAAATAACGCTAATAAATTCGACCTAAACTCGTAGTGTAGACCAGGGCAAAGTTCAGTGTTGTTGAAATACAACTAGTGCTGCCTGGGGGAAATCTCCCTCTGATTGGCTGCTTTCCCCACTTCTCTGCCTCTTGGGGTGTAAGCACCCAATCATGGCTGCTACAGGAAGGAGACAGAGCTCTCCGGGAGTGGGGAGGAGGGATCAGAAAGCTTGGCAGCTCTTCTTTCCCCTTCCCTTCTGAGAAACTGGCCCAATCCTCTGCTCCTCACCAATCCCTGTAACACCTGGTTTGGGAAGGGGGAGTGGAGATCTTGCTGTAGCCTTGCCAACTAGGCCTGGGAACATGACTAAATTGTGCTGTTATTCTATCTACACTGCAATGTCATACTATTTTAACTGTCAGGAGGTACTCTAATCAGATTTCCCATCCCAATATTTTTGCCAGGATTCCAGATGAATTTAGAAAAACCTCTATATAACCAGAACGCACCATAATTTATTTGTAGACCCTGATTTGGCTTTTACTGTCAAAGATATGACTGAACAGAATATTTGACAGTTCATAGATAGCATTTTTCTGCTCCAGATAGGATGTTCCATGAAACAGAAAAGCCTATTGACACACATCAGGGCTTTCCTAAGTGTAGCTAGACAAAGAGAGGGCTTTGGTCACAACATGCCTTTTCTAGGCTCATCTGGAGCAAGAAAAACATATTTGATGACCTATGGGGTTGGGAATACATGTTAACTCTCCCGGTAGGGCACTGATTCTGGTCTAGTTCTAGCCAGGGAAAGATTGTGGTAGGGTGACTACATGTGTATGTAGATCCCTAAAATCCATCTGTAGTCTATTATAATTTCTATATTCATACTTGCTAATATCCCCTAACCAAAAATCAAAATATATTATTTTAGGATTTTATGCTGCCCATCACTAATATTTGAGTGCCTTCCACGTAAAATCAATAGTGATAGCTAAATCCTTTGTGGACTCCATGGACCTTCTGGCACTTCTCCCTTTTCAGGGTAAAAACTGCGCTTGGGTAGGGTTTTGTTTATGATATTGATATTTTAGATGATTATTATTTTATTATTTATTATTTGACCTAATTGATTATTTAATGCAATATTTTATTTTATTATTTTTGATTAGATTATTAATTTACTTTGTCTAGGCTGATTTATTTCAGAGTAATTTTTTAAATTTTGATTGGTTGGGGGTGATTTATTGAGTAGAAGAGGGTGTTAATGTTGTGTGTGTCAGTCTTGCGGGGGAAAGGCAAAATTTTCAGAAGCAAGTGTCTTCCCTTTTTAAAAGATATACTGGAAAGTTAGGAAAACCACCGTTATAGGAGGATAATTGCATACATCTGTGCAGAACCCAGCGTGTTTGATAGCTGCCACATAATATATACATCAAGTAATAAAAAAGTAAACTTCAAGCCTTTCTTCCAATATTATTTTTATCTCTTTTTACGGTGAAGAGGCCAAATAAAATGGGGGGGGGGGAAGGCTTGTTGGTAATTCTACCTTGCCAATTAATTTTATCCAGAAAAGCCAAAAGAGAATGCATCAAGTCATACCATTTTAACAACATTTATTAGTGTCCTTAGAAGAGCTGGTGATGTATTTTTAAGGCTGAACACTGAAAAGTGAGACACCCAAAAATTGCATTCCCTTTCCCCCCCGTGTGTTTGCTGACTCCAAGTTAACTTCAATAAATTTTCATATCACGTTTCTAACTTGAGTCGGATCATGTTAGAAATGTAGACGTGTTTGCTTCGAGTTACGTTTTCAGAGCATCTGTTGAATCCGTCAGTTTGGATAATCTAAACTGAGAAAAGTCTTCAGATCAGAAGATTACTTTGAAACCGCTTTGTTCCAGAGCCATTACTTAAATATACACAAATTGCTTACCAATTTCTCATGAAATCATTCCCAACACTGGGCCCATCATCATTACAAACACTAGATTATAGATTTTTTTTATAGCTGCCCAGTTTTATAGCTGCCCAGTTCACCCACAATCATACAGGACAACAGGACTGGTTTTAAATACTGCCTTAACATGTGTGTACATGTACATGAAAGAGACATCATTCCAAATGTGAAGAAGTGAATTTATTCTTCTGCCACTGACAGTATTTATGCTAAGTGTGTAGGAACTTTATATTTAGTCTACTCAGCGGGCCACTAATGATATATTTTTCAATATAACATAATATGGTGGAGAAATGTGGGAATATTGCCCATTATAATTTAGGCTTTATATTCAGCCATTTCCCTTGGTCTGTCTGTATTAGAAATCAGATACTTTCCTAAGTGGCCCAGATACAATAGTAGACTAATTTAAAGGCATGAGCATTTGCTTTGATCTATATTAGACATTACATATTCTTTCTTAATTAGCCCAAGTACAGTACTAGAGTATGGTTTGTTAGTACATTATAGCTTGTATGCTCATACATGCATTTAGCCACTCGAGGGCTGTCATTTGCTAGATTTGTTAGAGTAATATCTAGGGCTAAAATATTTTGTTCTGTTTTTGTGTAATTATTTTAAATGAATTATATAAAAAACTTTATATTTACTTGTTTTTAAACTATCACTATACTGCATAAGTGTAAGAAAAAGAAGTAGTAGGAAACAGAGCAGATGAAGTGGCAAGAGCATTATATTAGTTGTGATGTGTAAGTAAGGATTCAAAGGCAAGGAAAATATTGGCCAAGGGAATACAGAGTTATATAATTCTGTATTTTTCAGCAAATTCTATATATATCAAAAACTGAAGCCTCTAAATTAAAGCTCATTTTGTATGCAACCAGTAAACATTTTCATTAATAGCTACATTAGATTCATTCCATATAAAACTTATTTGCAAAAACTAATTGTTATTTTGTTGCATTCCAACTACAGAGTTGCAAAAATATTTTGTCAGGTAGAGAAATACAAGACAAGTACCAAGAAAAATACCATACTGCTGTATTTATTAATATTTATATTATAGATGTATACAAAAATAGCTGAACAGAATTTCAGTACATTTTAGTGTTTATGTAGTTTTAACTACATAACAGAGGTGCCTAAGCTTGTGAATCTTCCCATGGGGAGCGACATCCCTGAAGTTAAATGTGATACTGTAAAGCCTTACTCTTGTAAGTATCCGGTTTTATATTTCTTATTAGCATTAAATTAATAGATTTCTAGCAATTAGATGATATCTGTGATACTGTAAAGCCTTACTCTTGTAAGTATCAGGTTTTATATTTCTTATTAGCATTAAATTAATACATTTTTAGAAATTAGATGATATCTGACTAACAGGTTTCTAATACAAATATGATTATTTAGGAGCTTTAAAATGAAAAAGTTAGTCGTATTTCCACTTTAGTTTCAAAATTTCCCAGACATTATAAAGTCTCCTCCAATTCATACTCCCCCACCCCCGGTCTAATGTACTTAGGGTAGGTCTTCACTAACCGCCAAATCGGTGGTCGGGTTCTGTAGTTTCCGCATCGGAGTGTTGCTGTTCTAAGACTTCTAAAAGCATGCTCCACACCTCGTCCCTCTCAGATTTTGGAAGGCACTTCAGATTCTTAAACCTTGGGTTGAGTGCTGTAGCTATCTTTAGAAATCTCACATTGGTACCTTCTTTGCGTTTTGTCAGATCTGAAGTGAAAGTGTTCTTAAAATGAACAACATGTGCTGGGTCTTCATCCAAGATTTCTATGACATGAAATATATGGCAGAATGCAGTAAAACAGAGCAGAGGACGTACAATTCTCTCCTAAGGAGTTCAGTCACAAATTTAATTAACACATTATTTTTTTAATGAGTGTCATTAGCATACAAGTATGTCCTCTGGAATGGTGGCCAAAGCATGAAGGGGCATACGAATGTTTAGCATATTTGGCATGTAAATTCCTTGCAATGCCAGCTACAAAAGTGCCATGCAAATGCCTGTTCTCACTTTCTGGTGACATTGTAAATAAGAAGAGGGCAGCATTATCTCCTGTAAATTTAAACAAACTTGTTTGTCTTAGCGATTGGCTGAACAAGAAGTAGAACTGAGTGGTCTTGTAGGCTCTAAAGTTTTACATTGTTTTGTTTTTGAGTGCAGATATGTAACAAAAAAAATCTACATTTGTAAGTTATACTTTCACAACAAAGAAATTGCACTACAGTACTTGTATGAGGTGAACTGAAAAATACTATTTCTTTCGTTATTTTTACAGTGCAAATATTTGTAATAAAAATAATATACACTTTGATTTCAATTGCAACACAGAATACAATATATATGAAAATGTAGAAGAACATCCAAAATATTTAATACATTTCAATTGGTATTCTATTCTTTAACAGTGCAATTAAAACTGTGATAAAATAATTTTTTAATCATGCTTAATTTTTTTGAGTTAATTGTGTGAGTTAACTGTGATTAATTGACAGCCCTAATTTTTAATGTGCATTATTTGCTAATTGAGAAATAAGAAGCATGTTAACTAATTCTAACTTTATTCTATATCCATAAATAAGAAAATTTAAAGCAAGGCTAAGTCATCAATTAAATTTAAAAGGTAGTGTTTTCTTTTCATGTATTGGTCTTATTTTCTTATCCATTCCAGTACATACCCATTTCTCATGTTTTTTAAAAGACTGCTCTCTTTAAATAGTGAAATTATGTTTAATTTGAGTTTCATGCCTGTGAAAGGTGCTAGATTGATAGCCATGTGTGCTGAACTACTCGTTTTAACTACATAATAAATATGTGGTACAGAGAAAAATAGCACAAGACTGCTCAGAATGTCCTGACAATGTGCCTCACATCTTACTTACATTTACACATCCATTAGGTTTTTGGCTTCACTGCTGAGATGGCCAATGTGGTTGCCTAGAAGTGAGAAAATCTGGCAATTGTTTTCTTATGGGAAAATCTGACCACTGGGCTAAGAACACAGAATTCCATTGACATAGTGTCTTAATGGTGTCCTTTTTAGGCCCTGATCCCCTAAGAAGCCCCATGAAGGTCTATCTGCACGGTGTTTTGTAAGACACTAGACTGGCTAGAATGTCCAAAGCGAGACAGGCAGTGTAGTCCATTACCAATATACCAAGGCAGGCATCCACTTACTCAAATAGCAGTATTTACCTCATTACTTTAACATTCTATGAAAATGTGATCACCTGCATAGTAATGTGATATGAGTCAGTTGAAGATAGGCTTATTATCTGGATCAGTAATTACTGGGGGGAATCAAAGAAAAATGTTAATCTTTAACACTAATCTTCTCTTGAAGATATGTGCTTTTGACGACTAATTGTTTTTATATTTTTGACTTTTTACAAGTTATTAATCATTATGAGAGAAGAGAAAAGATGTAAGCAAGAAGCTGAGAATAAAAGTCAATTACCTACACGTCTGTGTAATGACAACAGTTTTTCCTGAAAACTGATAACAGTTCTTATATATTATGCAATTAACCTTTTGTTACTGATTTGCAAAGAGCTGAGGAAGGCCTCCAATAAGAAAAATAATACTTTAGTCAGACAAGCTTTGCAGAGCTTATTTCATATTCTTTTAAAATGAGTAGACATTTCTTTTGTATTTCCTTCCACCACCCTATCTGGGGAAAATTCACTGTCAGAGCTCAGTACTTCCAGCAGAGAGAATGGGGTGAGTGGCTCTTTGTGAAGTTAGTGACAGTGTCATCTGTATTCTCCTCTCCTGCAGTCTGGATAATGCTGATTATGCCTCTGTAACATACTCATCCTCAGTTGGCCTCAGATGCAGAAGTCACTTTTGTAACTGAATTCCCAGATTGCAGAGCTATGATCTGCTTGATCCATTGTCACCTTATTATGATTAAACATGCTTATTATGGTAGTGCCTAAGGACCCGCCAAGAATGGGGGCCCCATTGTGCTAGGCCCTATACAGCGTGGCAACAGTATCTGCCCCGAAGAGCTTACAGTCTACATAGAGAAGACAGAGATATGTTGGGAAAAGAGGTATAGTACACAAACTGAGTAACAATGTGATGGCAGTAAACTTCATGTTAGTTCTACGGTGGTGGTTTTGTGTGTGTTGTTTTGTTGGGTGGGTTTAGTTAGGAGGGGACAAGGTAAATGGAAAGAAACTGAAGGGAAAGGGGACATGGAAGGGAAGGTGAGGGGGACAAGGCAGGGTAAGAGGGGTAGATGGAGTGAAGCTGACATGAACAGACTGAAAGGGAGGATTGAAGTAAATAGTCAATCAGCAAAGGGCACAGAAATGCAGTCAGAACTATAGAAAGTCCCCTGAATGTCCAAATGTTCCTGTTTTTGCTGCTTCTGCAGCTGTTCTTAGTGATTGGAGTATCTGGGTGATTTTTTTCCTGCAGTTTTTCCTTAAGGCCACATGTCAGGGGAGATACCACGTGGTAGTGCCATTCGTGTGTGTGTGAGGGGTCACCTCTGCACAGTTCTGATGCTGGGAGCCTTGCTGGGCTCCATTTTACCCCCTCTCTCCCAGGGCAGTGGTCCCTATTTTGGCTGCTTCTGCAGCTGCTCCTACCGATCTTAGGGCTTGTCTACACTTACAGTGCTGCTGCAATGCAGCTGCACCACTATAGTGTTTAGTGAAGATGCTGCCTTCACTGATGAGAGAGCTTGTCCCATCAGCGTAGGTACTCCATCTCCCTGAGAGGCAGTAGCTATGTCAACAGGAGAAACCGTCCTGGATTTTCCACACCCCTGAGTCACGTAAGTTTGTAGAGTAGACCACGACTGAGAGAGGCAGGATGGGTGAGGTAATATCTTTTATTGGACCAACTTCTGTTGGTGAAAGAGACAAGCTTTCAAGCTACACAGAGCTCTCCTTCAGGTCAGAAGATCTGAAGAAGAGCTCTGTGTAGCTCAAATGCTTCTCTCTTTCACCAACAGAAGTTGGTCCAATAAAAGGTTTTACTTTACTCACCTTGTGTCTCTGATATTCTAGGATCAACATGGCTACAACAGCATTGCAACCTGCTATTTCTTGGTTGTTTGGTTTTCCCCCCATTTAATAACAACAGAAGATCCGGAAAGAGAGGATAACATTGCTTGTTGAATAGATTAAAAAAGTCATAGTGGCTATACTTTTTAAAGCATAACTAGTTATAATGCCTATTCCTTCAAAACTCTACTGTTCTGTGCTCCAGTGATCCCCCACCACTAGACAGTCTGTCAGAGGACATCACTAATTTAGGGTAGCCCTGAGACAATTTTAAAGTTGCACGGGGAGCTGAACTTGCCTCAGGATTGCGGGACAGCAAATTGAGTTTTAAGTCCATATCAGGCTTATGTCTACATTACAGCAACACAGCTACAGGTCTGCAGCTCTGCTGTAGTGCAGAATTTTCCTACATTCATGGAAGGGGTTTTTCTGTCATTGTAGTTAATCCACCTCTGAGATGTGGTAGCTAGGTCAGTGGAAGAATTCTTCTGTCAACTTAGCCATGTCTAAACGGGGTTTGGTCGACTTAACTACGGTGCTCAGTGTGCAAAATTTTGAACAGCCCTGAGTGACGTAGCTTGGTCCATCCAATTTTTAAGTGAAGACTGGGCCTCTCCGTCTATAATGTTGGCTCCATAGATCATAAACCTGCAGTCCTTACTCCAAGTAATCTTCACTCAAACAGTTAGTACCATTGAAGCTATTAAAATATTTCTGAATGTTTTCCTGTACAAATGCTAGCTTTAAGTGGCAAAACCCAAATTATCTATACAGGGACCCAATCGTGCTCCCATTGAAGTCAGTGAGAGTTTTCCTGCTGACTTCTGTAGTTGCTGCTCCAAACCAGAACCCAGATGTTTCAGTGCCGCTGTCAGGTATAGAAATATCTCCAATGTGCCCAGGGCCAGCCATAGACCAAATGGCTCCCGAGGCGAGGAGTGTCTTCTGCGCCCCCTCCCCATTTAAGTACCTTATTTTTTTTATTGCATTTGTACCCCATTTCATGACTTTGATGCACGATTTGTCATATAAGATGATAAATTTGTACACCAGGATCTGTAAATCTGTATTTATTCATGCCTTATATAAGCAAATAAAAACAATAATTTCCTCTAAGTTTATAGAAACTTTTTAATTTTAAGAATAACTGAAATATACTGACATGAAGAAATTGAACGTTGCACCATTGGTTGGACCAGTAGTGTTACAGTTGGTTACAGCCTTAGAATGTTAACCCTAAGGTCTTTAATTCAAAAGGTTGCTTTTCTTGCCTTTGCCCTTGCAAACTGAAGCACAGTGTCCGAGAGATCCAAAGACTGGCCAATGGCATTTTCAGGCAATAAAATAGCAAATGATGTCAGTCTCTCATTGGCCATCGTCGATCAAAGATACGTTGTATTGAGCTTGAGCTTCAAAAACCTGCGCTCACCACTCGCAACTGTGACCAGTAGTGTGAGCAGAATCCTCAAAGCTATCCACACATTTGGACAAGTGTCCCTCAGCTGGGTTTCAGGAATGAATTGGAGAACTTGGAGTGAAGAGTGCTTCCTGTGTGGCAAAATATGAAGGATGTTGTCCAATTTGACATAGAGGTCTTTATTATTGATGATAACATTCCCCATGTGTCAGCGTCTGGTGAAGGTCTGTATAATTGTTCAAGAGTGTTTTCCTATCTGACAGCAGCTTACTAAGATCATACACTCCCCTCCCCGCCGCCCCAGTTTGCTTCATTTGTCCAAACCTTTCTTCAATGGATACTTGAGCAGTGTCAATGAGCGAGCAAAAAAACTCCCTTTTGCATTTTTCCTCTGAGCTTCCCATCACCTCATCTCGGCACTTGTAACCAAACTGTTTCTTCTTCCAATGAATAAGCGTTTCCTTGAAGACAGGCCCAACTCCTAAGTTTTCCACCATCAAGGCAGCTTCACATCAAAGTAGTAGCAGTTGTGATGTCCATTTACTAAGTTGGAAGCAAGGCATTACAAATGTTTACATGGAGCAGGATATCATGCCAAACCACAATTGAGACCAGAAATTTGAAGTTCGTGATCTGGTTTGCCAGGCATTGCGCCTCCTGTCGGCTTCTAGCCTCGGCTTTACTCAACTACGCCAGTTCCATCAGGGCGTTGTAAACCTCCATCACTTGGTACTTCACTGGCCTTATGCTGTCAATGCGGCTCTCCCAGCGAGTGTCACTTAGTGGCTACATGATCAGATTTGTAACATTATCCAAGAGGCTCTTCTACCTGATAGTTGATGCTGAAAATAGGAGATATATCCTTTGCAGTATCTCTCCCAAGAGAGATACTAAATCTAAAGAAGATGATGTTGCATCTGACACAACAAGGTTGAGGGAATGGCAGTCACAAAGCACGAAGAAAGCTCTTGGATTCAGCGCAAGGATCCTTACCTGGATGCCACTGTTTCTTCCCTTCATGTTTGCGCCGTTGTCGTAGCCTTGGCCATGGCAGTCTTAAAGCTTTATTTTATTCTCATTCAAAATATTTATAAACAGTTCTGTTAGGCTTTTCCAGTAGAGTTGTCCACCGAAACAGATAAAGTGATCCTTTACTTGGATACAGCCATCCTCATCAACAAATCATACTGTAAATGACATGTTTTTACTGTGACTAATGTTGGGAGTGCAGTCTATTATTCCAGCATAATACTTCGCTTTGACAAGTTGTGTCAATATGTTATCAAGCACCTTCCTTGCCATAAGGCCAGTCAATTTATTTTGAATTGTTTTGCTGCAGTAATGGTCCATAGCTTTTTTATGAACTACCTGCCGTAGATGCTCACACATAATATCATTGTATTTCCCAAGGAGCTCTACCAAACCAATGAAATTCCTGTTGTGTTCAGTGAACAACTTATCTGATGAGCTCCGGAAAGCCAAATTATTATTTTCAAGGAAGAGAGTAATTGAGATCCGATGCTCAATTCCTCCAGTGCTGGGTTTTTACATCAATAATGAGCTGGTTTTCTGTATGTATGCATTTATTCAGCTTGAGCTTGGACTTGAGCTCCATCCATTTGGTGTAAAATGGCTGGATGACTTTTCATGTTGCTTCAGAGCATCAGCTAAGTTATGTCAGTAATTGTACCTGGAAAGTGCAAGCAACGATTTGGCATTCATGTCAAATATTTTGTGACAAAAACAGAACACTTTGTGAGTTGATTTTGAGTAAACTAGCCAATGCCAATTCAGTTTCTCACCATTTTTGAGCACTCTTTTGCAGTGTGACTACGAGACGTGTTGCTTCTGATCATTTACTGGAAATGTCATATTCTTGATTTTGCCTGGCCCATTCAAAATTGTCCAATCAATATCGGTTCAGGATCACCAGCCATAAACCAGGATCTGATGTATCGATTTGTGGTGTGCAGTTTTTCTAACTGTGTTTCTGTCATCATGTGAGGCTGATTCTTCTTTATCATGTCTCTCCTTTTCATGTAAATAGGGGTTTGATAGATATCTCTGGCATCTCATTACATATGTCTTTTATTAGTTACTACTTACACTGTTCAAGTCTTAAAACGCAAGTACACTTTCGCAATTACACCGTAAAACAGGGTTGACAGTATCACAGCTGGGCTCTCACTTCACTTCAGTTCGTTCTTACATCTCACTAACTGACTGGTGATGTCCTGTCCCTTATATACTCACAAAGGCATAACTGACAACATTCTCAGAGGTTCGAGGAAAATATAGTCTCAGAAAGTCTTGAAGGTTCCACGACATTCTACAAAGGTCTAGAATGTTCTAGGAGGTTAGTGAAAAATGAATCCACATCCAGAATACCTGAAACATGTTATTTCAAACATTCTATTTTCCATTTTGTCGCGAACAATAAAAACAGCACTTTGAGCCTGGGGCCCCAAAGCCCAGCATCCCAGGCAATCGCCCGGGTCACCTGCCCCTAAATCCGTCCCTGAATGTGCCTGACAACTGATACAACCACATTCTCAGGAAGAGCCAGAATAATCTGATAGGGTTTTGCAACTGAGTATTTTAAGACTTAAAAATACAAGACACATTCAAAGAATAAAAATGTGCTTTGTAAAATGCAGGCAAATTAGCCAAATATGACACAGACGTTTCTTCTATGAATGCACTGTAAGCAAGTCTTTGGTACCATTATTTAGATATCCAATCCTGCATTCCCTTACACAAGTAGTCCTCACTCAGGCAAGTAATCCCATTGACTTCCATGAATCACAAAAAGGTGAGTGGACTCAGCACTTCAGCATAATTCTCCCAGTCACTTCCACCTGTTTCTCATAGACTTAAATGGCTCTTGTTGATTAGCTATTGAAGTTACACCTAAGAAAAACTCAGTGCCCAATCCTGCAAGCCTTTATTCAGGGAGTAGTCTCACTGATAACAATGGGACTGTTGAGCAGAATTGAGTACTTGAAGTGATGAGTTCTCCTTCATGGCTGTAGTACAATTTTCTGCTTTCAGGTCCAATACGAACAGTATAAGCTCTTTTTTGTTCTTTTTCTGATGGTTGATGTAACTTTGCCTGTACCTTGACCTCCACTTCATCCTTCCTCTGAGATAATTTATTTGCTCTTGTACTGATTGCAGTTTGTCCCCCTATTGCCTATTTTGATTGTCTGTAGGCTCATGAGTCAATTTTTTATTAAGTCGATAAAAAGTAATTCTTATTAAGAATCCAAGATCTTATTAACTTTTTCAAGTAACCTCCTTGATTCCACTAATAACCCTCTCTGCCCATTGCATGGTGTGACGGGGCAGGCTGGCCCCGCACTGGTATTGAGAGGGTTAACCCTTCCCTGCTGGTAGAGGAAGTCCTGCCCCTGAGGCTCTGCTGGGCATGCTCCAACCGGGAGCCAAGTATAAAAGCCTGCAGAGCTGCTCAGTCAGGGCTGGCGGCTGAGGGAGGAGGAAGCCCAGCGGAAGCTCCAGCCCAGGAGCAGCAGTACCTCGTTCAGGAGGGAACTGAGAGACCGGGAAGTAGGACCAGAGACTGGCAGCTGTCAGAACCCCAGGGAGCATTGGGGGCTGAAGAATCTGAAGACCCTGAGGACCCAGGGACTGCTACATCCGGAGAAGGGGTAGGAAGTGACCCAGGGAAGGGAAGGGAGTGGTATCTCCCACCACTCTAAGGGCAGCGTGTTGCGGTAGGATTCCCCGCTGACCCGGGGAGGACCACGCTGTTAAAGACAGGGCCCTGGGTCGGAGCCCGGTGGAGGCGGGTGGGCCCCGGGCTCCCCTACCGGGGGTCTCTGAACCCCAGTCTCCATCAGTGTGGAGACGTACTTCACCCACCCCCCTCGTAACTCGAAGGAGATAGATGGACTCCGGCCGCTAGGCCCCGTGATCCCCCGGGGAGGGGATTTAGAAGGACTTTGACCATTGGGCCAGACGGCCCTGACTACCGGGGAGGTAGTCGAACTGCCATAAGCGCAGGGAGGCGGGGTTAACCTCGTCCCCCCCTGGAAACAAAGGGGTGACGAAGTGCAAAGCCCGCCACACATGGTTTGAAGCTAGGTTTAGTATTGCCAGTAGAAAGAAAAGATGCAGCAGAGCTCTGCTCAATTCAGCTGATGAATAGGGACAAATGTAGTTCAAAACCATCTTTGCAGTTTCTTGATCTTGCGGCCAACTGAGGGTTGATTTGGTTCACGGCTGTGCCATGTAGCACCATCTGCAGTGGCATCCATGAGACCATTATGCCTGCTGGGCAATACTGGAACACATTAAACCCAACCTAGCTTGCTCTTTAAACTGTCAGATGAAGGGATGGGGAAGGGCCACACATCTGAGATTACCCCATACCAAGGGAGTCCTCAGTTTGCAAGTTGGATCGGAAAGGGGATATTGTGCCCTCTTGTCCCTCTTTGCTACACAGGATTTAATCAAAACCATTAGAGGGACTTTACAAATACTCTTGTGGATTGAAGGGAATGGGGTACTAGCTTGTCGGTCCACTGATCTACAGTGTCCCTTTAAATAAACTAGATGTACAAACCTCGTATTGGTCCTTAGATTAGATTATTTTTGTACAGCACAGCTCATGCTACATTGAATATGACATTCAAAATAATTATATCACATCTCATCTAAATTTTATTTGCATGTCTATTAAAAACAATATTTAATAAAATGTTTGTGCGAGGACTAGGTTTAAGAAGCAGAAAAGTCTCAAATTTTGTACTATGAGTTATTGAGCATCCTTAGAAAGTCATTTGAAATTAAACCCATCACACAGCTTTAGTTGTGCAGGACAAAGCAGCCTTTACTGCTGCTGGTTCATGGTAGCTTTGCTGTCCTCCTGTTGCATGTAGCTGCAGATGTTGCCTCCAATTTTAAAGGCTAGCCACTATGTAATTCCAGTTAAGGCACCATGAATGCTATCTGTTATACATATGGATATTTATTGAAATTGAGCTTATTGAGTTTCGTAACTTCTTAATATAGGACAGCTTATTCGCCTACTGACTGATATTTAATAATGGTAGAGGCTTAGAAGTAAAATAAATAAATAAATAAATGGAGATATGCCAATCTCCTAGAACTGGAACGACCTTGAAAGGTCATTAAGTCCAGTCCCCTGCCTTCACTAGCAGGACCAAGTACTGTCCCCTGACAGATTTTTGCCCCAGATCCCTAAATGGCCCCCTCAAGGATTGAACTCTCAACCCTGGGTTTAGCAGGCCAATGCTCAAACCACTGAGCTATCGCTCCCCCCCCCCCGGTGGAGATGATTAACAGTGAGAAGGTCAAATGCATGATACATTGCTCCATTTCCAAAATGGCTCCATTTCCAAAATGTTTGTAAAATAGTATTTCTGGTGACCTATGGCATATGGAAAGTATATGATAGTGTGATGTGGCATTAAGGTTTTATTGACACTGGTTTTGGATGACCTACATGACTTGTGGCTTTGCCATTTATGAGTAAGGCTAAGATTTACTCATGGTTATTTTTAGTAAAAGTCGTGGACTGGTCACAGGCAATAAATACAAATTTCTGGCCCATGACCTGTCCATGACTTTTACTGTATAAATAACCCTGACTAAAACATAGCAGCTCCTGGGGCCCGGGCACTGCTGCTCGAGAGGCCAGGACACCACTGTTGTGCGGGCCCCAGGGCTGATGGCTAGCCCCTGCACTGGCCGCAGGGTCTGACTTCACCCAGCCACCCCTGCTCCGAGGCCCCAGTGACTGCTGCTTGGGTACTCTCTGGGGCCACCCCCAGGACCACTGCTTGGGCACTTCCCGGGGCCAGCCGCCCTGGGACCGCTGCTCGGTGCTTCCCCCAGGGCCAGCCGCCCGAGCAGCAGCCAGTGCAGCTGGCCCCAGGGCTGCCCCCAGCACCACTTCTTGGGCGCCCTGCAGACAGCCACACTGGCCACTGCAGCTGTGAAAATCATGGAGGTATAGTCATTCTGAATTCATGCTGATAAAACAATTACACCACACTAACATGGATTTTCACTGCAGATACACGCACACTTTAAAGCTTAATTGGAGAAAGTTGGTTTATTCAGTACTCAGATAGTGAATATCATCTGCCATGGTACATTCTGAATCTTCAGGCTTTTCATCTTGCTTAACCCTATTTCTGAACATTAATTCCCACAAGGCAAGCTGTATTTACTACATTAATCTACTTCAGATCTTAATCACTTATTTTGGTGAGCTGTCTCTAAGTAGATTTATCTTTTGACTATCATCATATTAGCCCCTAAACTCATTAGTGGAAGAATCTTAACAAACTAGCAACTCTGAAGTCCTGCAGTTAATACTATCAAAATAATTTCATATCATTACAGCAATGGCTAAGTCTCCCTCTAGTGAGTATGCTCCCTCCACTGGAAATAATGAGCTGTTTTTACTTAGGGAATTAGTATTTATTCAGATGACAGATCATTACAAAGGAGGATAAAGATCATCAGTGATTAAAGGTTAAGACTACAGTAGCAGCATAGTTACAATTAATTTTAAACTTAATTATGAAAGTTCCCCATAAAAGTAAGCTTTTATTAAATATTGACAACATTTACTTTAAGATCAACAAAATGAGAAGGGTTTACTGTACATACAAATATAAAATAAAGGAAATATATCTGTAAATTCAAAAGCTATATGCCATTTGTCTTGAGATTTATTATAGATCCTCCATCTCCACACTCTTTTCATGTTCTCCTCACTTTCCAGAACATTTGGCTTAGGGACTGACACTTTCCATAGTTGACATGTGCCTGAAAGTGATTTTCCCTCCCATGTTTGAGTAAAGACTATTCACATGATTTTTCATGAAGGAGAGTAAAAAATTACTTTTCTCCCTATACATAAAAAAATCTAAATTTGCTTTTTAGGTAAGACTACAGCAAAAATAGCTGAAGTCTCAAACATAAAACTTGGCATGGATATAGTAAAGTGGGGACAAGTACCTTTGCTTGGTTAAAAAAAATTATGATTAAAAAATCAGTTAAATAGTAGGGGAAGCAGTATGGATAGGGCCCTTGAACTGGGTGTCAGGAGACCTGGGTTTAATCGTAGCTCTGCCATTGATATGCTGTGTGATCCTGTGTAAATCACTTTAGGCTAGAGCCACAAAGGGATTTAGGCACTCCCTCTCTACCTGATGCAGAGCAGGGACTTGAACTTGGTCTCCCCACATTGCAGGTGAGTGCCCTAACTGCTGGCAATGGGGTATGTTTTAATCTCTCCTATTGAAGCTGAGTAATTTTGTATGAGTAATTAAATATAGGGACAGAGAAAAAGTGAGAATGACTTTATAAACCTGGTGATTACAGCACTCACTGGGATGTGGGAGACCCAAGTTCAAGTGCCTGCTCTAATGACTATTTAGGCATTTTATATAACATGGAACCGAGTAGGTGGGGCTCATCAGCCTTGGAAGGCAGCCCACCTAGGAGAAGGAAAACTCTGATTTAAAACCTCCGCTGCCTTGTGGCAATACCCACTCATGGGAAAGGCTAAGGGAGTCAACCCTGAAACCAAATCCGGTGTCGGAGTCCCGATGGCAGTCTGACATTGTCCTCAACGTCATTCCGGCAACTCCTGCGACGCCACTGGTGCCAAGTTATATCGACATTGTCTTTCCCTTGGATCCATCAGTTGCGTGGAGAGGGGGGTTCTGCTGCATGGGCAACAGCTGTTCCTCCATATCACCTTGCCCTGGCTTGCGCCCTGGAGAGGACACTCCAGCTTCGCTTTACAGCTTCAACACAACACGGGAAGCAACAGTTTACTGGTTATAAGCCCCCTGCTCGATTGGCGTAGAGCTGGCGCCAGGGGTTGCTTCCGACGGTGGGAGGGATCACCATGTCTCACTGGACAACTATCGCCCGCCTCAAGCTGGGCAGCCCCCAGCCAATAAGGTGTTGTCCCGCCACAGTTCACCTGCTTCACTGGGTGCGTGGGGCTTAGTGTACGTGAGTACCCGACAAGTGGACTGCGAACCATGCACCAGGCAACAACAAAAGAAAACCAACATTTAAGAAACCAGCCCTCAAGTTAGGATGCTGGAACGTATGGACCATGACACTTGGCCTATCACAAGACCTTCAGGCAATCAGCGATGTTCGGAAGACTGCAGTCATCAACGATGAGCTAGCACGACTCCAAATCGACATAGTCGCTTTGCAGGAGACACGGCTGCCAGACGCTGGGACTCTCAGGGAAAAGAACTATACGTTCTTCTGGCAAGGGAAGAGTGCCGAAGAAATCAGAGAGTATGGTGTTGGATTTGCCGTGAGAAATTCTTTACTGGGGATGGTGGAACCTGGTCAACAAGGAACTGAAAGACTGTTATCACTCCGACTCCACACATCCACTGGACCCATCAACCTGATCAGCGTGTATGCACCAACACTCGGCGCCAACAGGGATACCAAGGATGAGTTCTATGATCAGTTAGACACGATCATCAGGAGTATCCCTAAAGAAGAGCACTTGATACTACTGGGTGACTTCAACGCCAGAGTGGGCGCTGACCACGACTTTTGGCCAACCTGTCTTGGAAAGTTTGGCGTTGGAGAAATGAATGAGAATGGACAACGACTTCTGGAACTGTGCTCGTACCATGACCTCAGCATCACCAACTCATTCTTCCGGACAAAGCCTCAACACAAAGTGTCCTGGAGACACCCTCGCTCCATGCACTGGCACCAACTCGACCTGATCATCATCAGGTGGTCTGCCTTGAAGTGCGTCCTGCTTACTCGCACCTTCCACAGTGCTGACTGCGACAGTGATCACTCGCTGGTGTGCAGCAAGATGAGGCTACAGCCAAAGAAGATCCACCGCTCTAGGCCAGAGGGCAAACCCCGCATCGATGTGAGCAAGACCGCATACCCAGACAAGGCAGAGAAATTCACCCATGAGCTCTCCGAGGTGCTGAACTGTATGCCTCCCGGTGGCTGCGCCAGAAGGAGATGGGACTACATCAGAGACGCAGTACACAGCATAGCCATGAAAGTTTTTGGAAAGAAACGAAACATGAATAATGACTGGTTTGAGGCCAACTCCGCCACACTCACTCCAGCCATTGAAGAACGCCGCGCTGTTCACCTGGAGTACAAGCGTTCCCCAAGTCAGAGGACTCTACAAGAGTATCGATTTGCCAGGAGCAAAGTACAGAGACTAGCTCGACAGTGTGCAAATGATTACTGGCTCCAGCTCTGCCGGAGCATTCAACTATCTGCTGACACTGGAAACATCAGGGGAATGTATGATGGTATCAAGAAGGCCATGGGACCCACAAAGAAGTGGAGAGTGTCACTAAAGTCTGCAACAGGCGAAAACATCCAGGACAAGGGCAAGCAGATGGATAGATGGCTGGAGCACTACTCTGAAGTGTACTCCAGGCAAAACACCGTCACCGAAGCTGCCCTCAATACTGTGGATGGTTTTCCCGTTGAAACTGAGCTGGACGAGAAGCCCACCATGGAAGAACTGAAGAAAGTCATTGAGAGCTTGTCCACAGGAAAGGCTCCAGGAACGGATGGCATCCCATCAGAAGTTATCAAGTGTGGCATCAACTTCCTCCTAGAACACCTCCACGACCTCCTCTGTCAGTGCTGGGACGAAGGTGCAGTACCTCAGGATATGAGAGACGCCAACATCGTGACCCTCTACCAGAACAAGGGTGATAGAAGCGACTGCAACAACTACAGAGGCATATCGCTCCTGAGTGTTGTGGGTAAAGTCTTCACACGCGTGATGCTGAATAGACTGCAGAAGCTTGCTGACAGAGTTTACCCAGAGTCACAGTGCGGATTCCGAGCAGGGAGATCCACAACCGACATGGTTTTCTCCTTAAGGCAGCTGCAAGAGAAATGCAGAGAACAGCACAAGCCGTTATTCCTTGCCTTCATAGACCTGACCAAAGCTTTCGACCTTGTGAACAGAGATGGGCTGTTCAAGATCCTGGTAAAGGTTGGCTGCCCACCGAAGCTGCTGAGCGTGATCCAGTCTTTTCACGACAACATGAAAGGCACAGTACTGTGTGATGGCTCGTCCTCCAATGCCTTCAACATCCACAGTGGAGTAAAACAAGGCTGCGTTCTTGCTCCCACACTCCTCGGCATCTTCTTTGCAGCATTGCTGAAACGTGTCTTTGGAAATTCCACAGAGGGAGTCTATCTCCACACCCGGTCTGATGGGAGACTTTTCAATCTGGCTCGACTAAAGGCCAAAAGCAAGGTACGGGAGGCAACAATCAGAGACATGCTGTTTGCAGATGACGCTGCCCTGGCCACCCACACAGAAACCGATCTCCAGCATCTGATTGACTGCTTTTCCAGAGCTTGCGAAGAGTTCGGGTTGACAATCAGTCTTCAGAAGACCAAAGTTATGGCCCAGGATGCAGAACATCCAAGCATTGCCATCAATGACTATGTGCTAGAGGTGGTCAGTCAGTTCACCTACCTTGGATCTACCATCACGGACAACCTCTCACTGGACCCTGAGATCAACCGTAGAATCGGCAAGGCCTTCACAATTTTGGCCAGATTGTCACAGAGAGTATGGAACAACAACATGCTGACCATCAACACAAAGGTCGCTGTGTACCGTGCATGTGTGTTAAACACTCTTCTCTACGCCAGCGAAACTTGGACCCTCTACGCTTCGCAAGAAAAGAGACTGAACACCTTCCACATGCGCTGCCTCCGTCGCATACTCGGGATCAGTTGGAGTGATCGAATAACGAACAACGAGGTGCTGGAACGTGCCAAGATCTCCAGCATTTTCACTCTCCTCCGTCAACGCCGCCTCAGATGGCTTGGCCATCTAAGTCGCATGGAAGATGGACGGATCCCCAAAGACCTGTTGTATGCCAAGCTTGCCTCCGGAAACAGAGCTACAGGACGGCCCCACCTTCGCTTCAAGGATGTTTGTAAGAGGGACCTGAAGACTGTTCAAATCGACATCAACAGCTGGGAAGAGCTCGCCCAGGACAGATGCAGATGGAGACACGCTCTGACCACTGGATTGAAAACTGGCGAAGACAAGCTGCGGCAGCTTGCCGAGGAAAAGCGGGTTCAACGAAAAAGGAAGCAGTGGTTCCAACCCACAGCTGACACCGCTTTTAAATGCAGCAAATGCAATCGAGACTGCCACTGTCGTGTCGGGCTCCACAGCCACAACAGTCGCTGCACAACCATCAACTAAACATTCCCCATGGGTGCATATCCATCGTCTCTCGAGACTAACGGACGCCAACAACAACTATAACATGGAACAGCTGTACATCATCTCCCACATCCTGGGTGAGTGCTCTAACCACTTGATTAAGGATTATAAGGAGGGTACCACAGTGGTGCTGAAACTAGGGGTACTGGGGGTGCTACTCCACGCCCTGGCTTGAAGTAGTAATAACAAACTCCAAATACCCCTGCTATAAAAATTGTTCCAGCACCCATGGGGTACCAGCAGCAGCAGAACCACTACCACTTCTTCCTTCTTGTTTTTTTGGTGAGAAAGGGCTTATGTATGTAACTTCATGGGATCACGGCTGTGAATCCCAACAGTGGAGATACATTTCTCCTTCTGTCCTGGACTTAGGTGCCTAAGACCTTTTGAGGGGCAGGGCTTAGTACCCACCCCTCTCCTCAACATTTGCTATTGGCTAGCTCAGACAGTTCCCCTCTGTGTGTCCTGGCTTTTGTGGATCCCATTTTTAGGCACCTAACTTGCTCCATGCATTGTAAAGGAAGTCTGTATGCCTAACTCAAGAATGTGGATTCAACTAGGTGGCAGGGCACTTAAACATTAGGCATTGCAATCCTGAGTCTGTCTCCTATGTGAATCTAGCCGTTCTGTGCCTTTGTTTCCCATCTAGGGACTACTTCAATACAAATAACAGGGAGTGTACTCAGAAGCACTTGCTGATATTTTAACAGTCTAATAAAGCACTACCCCTATTTGACATCACAAATTAACTTTAGGCTTCAGTTCTGTTATAAGAAGGTGAAACGTCTGCTCCTCTGATCATTAGGCTCTCTTGGTGCCTCTACAGACTTCCTCCAGACCATTGCAGGGTTTGGAATCCCCACATGGTTCCTGTTATTTACCAGCTCTTGTACACTTTTTTTAAATAATAAGGAAATTCCCAGACAAAAAACATTCAATAGAGAGGAATTGTGAAGACGTTAACGGGGTAGTTGTAGTTTTAATTTCCTCCCCGCTGTTAGAGTGCTAGAACGTTAGTAATGTTGAAGTCTAGCCATTTAAAATATGAACATTCATAGTAAAAGTACCCAGAACAACCTTAACTCTCACTCATTTTTCCTCCACTCTGTGAATATTCTATAAAAATACTATTGGTGCCTGTGTAAAGTATCTTAGTATCACAGTTATTTTCTGACCTATAACAACGGTGGAAGTTTAACCAGGTTTTTCTTTGTTTTAGAAGCATATCAAACAATTGAAAATAGAATGTCAAAAACAGAGATACTTTCTGAAGTACTATTCATAACATCAGTAGGCAGAAATGCTAACTGCTGACCAGTTCAAATCTATCAAACATTTCCTAAGGGGAATGACCATGTCTGCTCAGAATTATCCAACTGCTCACTTTGCCCTGGTCTACACTACGAGTTTAGGTCGAATTTATTAGCGTTATTTCGATTGATCCGTGCACCCGTCCACACGACGAAGCCCTTAACATCGACTTCTAGGGCTCTTAAAATCGATCTCGCCACTCCACCCCCAACGAGGGGATTAGCGCTTAAATCGATATTGCCGAATCGATGTAGGCTAGTGAGGACGCAATTCGACGGTATTGGCCTCCTGGATCTATCCCACAGTGCAACATTTGACCGCTCTGGACAGCAGTCTGAGCTCCAATGCTCCGCCCAGGTAGACAGGAAAAGCCCCGCGAACTTTTGAATTTCATTTCCTGTTTGGCCAGCGTGGTGAGCTGCAGGTGAGCGCAGATCTCATCAGCAGAGGTGACCATGATGGAGTCCCATCAAAAGGATTTTTTGCTCCCCCCTCAGTTGCTTTCACGGAGGGAGGGGGGAGCAAGGGTTAGGCTCATTTCCTTCTAGCTGCAGATGGTACAATATGCGGTGAGCAAGGAGGCGCCTTCCCTTCTAGCAGCAGATGGTACAGTATGCTTGATATCCATCATCAGCTCCTGGCCCCCTCAAGGATTGAACTCGCAACCCCGGGTTTAGCGGGCCAACGCTCAGACCGCTGAGCTATCCCTCCGCCCGTGTTCCAGGCAGTACTGAATCTCCCTTAAACAAAACGTAAAAAAGAGAATGACCAGAATCACTCTGGTCACTCCCATTTATGTCCAAGCGCCCCCGGCCAGCCACACCATAGGCCGCCGGCCAGGAGCACACGAATACCAATCATATTGTACAATCTGCTGCGAGAAGGAAAGGAGCTTCTGCTGTGTGGTCCCGCGACCACGACCATTTATGGCATATTGCACCATCTGCAGCTAGAAGGCAAGGCGTTCCTGCTGTGTAGTCCCGCGACTACCAGCCTCAGGCGGAATGGCCCCCTCAAGGATTGAACTCGCAACCCCGGGTTTAGCGGGCCAACGCTCAGAACGCTGAGCTATCCCTCTGCCCGTATTATAGTGTGACTGAATCCCCACTAGACCTAATGTCCAGGCGTACGCTGGAGATATACGGTAATTGTGAGCTGAGCAGGCTTCCGTAGCAAACACGGAAACCCCGGAAAAAAGGCGCGAAAAATATTGCTTTCACGGAGGGAGGGATGACATGTACCCAGAACCACCAGCGACAATGTTTTCTGCCCCATCAGGCTTTGGGATCGCAACCCAGAATCCCAATGGGCGGCGGAGACTGCGGGAACTGTGGGATAGCTACCCGCAATGCAATGCTCCGAAAGTCGATGCTAGCCCCGCTACTGTGGACACAGTCAATCGACCTCATGGTCTTAACGCTCTTTAGTGGGGACACACACAATCGATTCCATAAATTCGGGTTTTAAAATATCGACTTCTATAAATTCGACCTAATTCTGTAGTATAGACGTAGATTCACAACTTAAGAATTAACAGAATTGAAACTTGCTGATACAATAGGCTGGGTGTCAGCACAAAAATATACAAAAGCTGTTATGTACATGAGTCAGAGTTTACAGGATGATGACCCATATAGGTTTTAGACATGGGATGAAATACTTATTTACAGCTGTCCTTTAATGTTTTCCTGAGCAGCAGAACAGTTGTAAAATTTAAAAGTAATAGTTGTAGATTTATAAACTTATGAATACTCATACTCACAGACTGAGCTTGGCAGGTCTCTAGTAGAGTCTAACAGCTTCATACAAAATATACATTGGCTTTAAAAAGGTCCAGCAGAGGAAAAAAAATGAGGTTGATATGTAAATCCTAAGAGCTTACATTTTTGCAGGTAGGAGAATCAGGTAGGAATTGTTATACTTCATATTGTGATTATCAAATATCCATTAAAATATTATATTGAAAAAGAATTGGTGTGATTTTTGCTTATGCAATTCTCTTTGGGGTAGACCAGCTTACTTATTGCTCTCAAAAACATGTTCCCAGGATCAAACATTTGGTACTTGAACAAAACAACAAACAACTAAACACCAAAAAACCACACCTTTACATGAAGTACAGACCAGTGACATTAAATTGGAGTAGTAAGTTTCTAGGTTTTGTGGACAATGCAGTAAAACCAGAAGTGACAAAACCGACATTGTGTTTAACTTCACTGTTAAAAGTCATTGCTCCCTTACTGTTTAGTATAACACACCAGTCTTACGCAAGCTTTTTTAGTATTGTATTTTTTTCCTGAAGCATATTATCAAATTTAATTTTCTCCAATAAGAGAGTAATTTTATAAGAAAAGGCACTAACAGGACAATTAAAAACCTTTTCATATTAATTTGTAAGCTATGAATGTGAAATTATTGTACTGTATAATTGACTTTTCTAATTAGAGTGCTTGTTGTAACCTATTAGTGAAAAGGAATATTGCTGGCAGTGTAGGATCACATTGATAATAGGTTACTTAACACCTTAATAGCTGAAGGTAATTGCAGTTTCTTGGTTGAAATAATGTTCTGAATTTTGCGGCTAAGATAATTGATACTTCACTAATTTTACCCTCCCTTGCCTCCTCAAGAAAAATGCAAAGCTAATATTCATGAAACATGCCAGCTAGACAGAGAACTTCAGGAGCCTTGCTGGTTTAGCTATATAACACATATAGTGTAGAGTAGACAGCAACACTTCTAGCTTTCTTACACTGTTGCAGCGTTTGCCTGTGCCCTAACCTAGAGCAATCACTTCTCGGAGTGAGTATTCCCATGCCTATTCAGTTTTTCTGGTCTCAGCAAGAACAGGATGTACTAGCAAAAATTTGATAATAGCTTTGTTTTATTTTATTTGTACTTTTTTTTATATGTAGACCATTATCTATTGTGAACTGAATTAAGATCCACCAGCGTCTATTGATTGCATTTGGTATAAATAGCCTTAGGAAAGTTAACTTTTTTCTCTGTAGAACTTTACGTTAAAGCTGAATCAAGTGTCTCAGCAAGAGAAAAACCAATGGGAAGCCATGAGAGGAATTAATTCTCTCTCTCTCACTCCCCCCCTCCACCCCCCCACCCCTCTGCCTTTGTTCATACCTTACATACAACCTGTGACATTGAGCCATGCCACTTCACTGAAAATTTCTTCATATCTACTAATCCACCTCACTTCAAGGCTGTCCTCTTATAGGAACTTTTTCCCAGCATGCCTCTCCGCAGCTGGCCCTTTAAAGTTGGCAAAGTCAAATAACTGTAATCTTAAAAAGGCCATTTTGTAGCTGGGAGAAGTAACATTTCTGACTGATTCTGGGAAATAGGCGTTATTCCTGTTGTATCGGTATCCTGTTTTCTCTTTTTTATTTTTGAGAAGATGGCTTCTTGTTATGTAGTTCTAAAGGGAAAAATAGATAATCCAATTGCAGATTGCAAACTGCAGAGCTGATTTTTGCCTTTCCCTTGTGTTCTTTCGTTTCAAGGACAGGTTTTGTCTTTGTTAAAAAGCCAAAAAGTCTAGATTTTTCTCTCGTTTAGCACTTTTTGGCCAAAATCTTTGATCAGGAAAGTGGGTCTGGGGGTGCTGTTGATTTATAGTCTCCAGAGCATCATATGGTGGCAAAAGCGAAGCATTCGGTTTTCACATTTAAATAAATATGGAAACTGCCACATAGTGATTTGTTGGGGTTTTTTGTTTTTGTTCATTCTGACTGTTGTATTTCTTCTTTGCTTTGGGTGACAAGGACAGGTGGTCACGGCATGGGGTCTTTTGGGGAAGTTCCACAGAGGATATAAAATCAAACAGTTTGGACTTTTTGGAGGGGCTAGCTGTTACAAGAACTCTTAGGTTTCCTGATAGCTCGCTTATTTTGCTTGGTTGTTTTAATATTGTGACATAATGAGGACAATTTGATAACCCCATACCAGGAAAATATTCAGTGCAAAAGTATTTCAATATAAAAAATTCTCAATTAGGAGCAAGTTATACTTGGTTGTTCTGCAGGTGTGTGAAGAGGGAGCAAGCCTTCCCTCAGAGCAGCTTGCATACACTATTTGCACTCACTGGGCTCTCCAGAATGGAAGGACTTCCTCCTATGCTGCAAAGCATCCTAGGGAAAGAAGAAAACAGATGATGGCATTGGCCCCACCCCTCACAACACTGTGAAGTAGAACAAATCAGACTCTACTTGCAGAAGGGAAGTATGCAGTACTCTCTGAGGGTGGAGTAGTATTGGTACTCCTGCAGTACCAGGGAGCTCTGGGAGGAATTGTGCCTTACTGAAAAGTAACTCAAGTTCTGTTGTTGTTGGCGTCCGTTAGTCTCGAGAGACGATGGATATGCGCCCATGGGGAATGTTTAGTTGATGGTTGTGCAGTGTCTGTTGTGGCTGTGGAGCCCCACACGAGAGTGGCAGTCTCGACTGCATTTGCCGCATTTGAAGGCGGTGTCAGCTGTGGGTTGGAGCCGCTGCTTCCTTTTTCGTTGAACCCGCTTTTCCTCGGCAAGCTGCCTCAGCTTGTCTTCGCCAGTTTTCAATCCAGTGGTCAGAGCGTGTCTCCATCTGCATCTGTCCTGGGCGAGCTCTTCCCAGCTGTTGATGTCGATTTGAACAGTCTTCAGGTCCCTCTTACAAACATCCTTGAAGCGAAGGTGGGGCCATCCTGTAGCTCTGTTTCCGGAGGCAAGTTTGGCATACAACAGGTCTTTGGGGATCCGTCCATCTTCCATGCGACTTAGATGGCCAAGCCATCTGAGGCGGCGTTGACGGAGGAGAGTGAAAATGCTGGAGATCTTGGCACGTTCCAGCACCTCGTTGTTCGTTATTCGATCACTCCAACTGATCCCGAGTATGCGACGGAGGCAGCGCATGTGGAAGGTGTTCAGTCTCTTTTTTTCTTGCGAAGCGTAGGGGGTCCAAGTTTCGCTGGCGTAGAGAAGAGTGTTTAACACACATGCACGGTACACAGCGACCTTTGTGTTGATGGTCAGCATGTTGTTGTTCCATACTCTCTGTGACAATCTGGCCAAAATTGTGAAGGCCTTGCCGATTCTACGGTTGATCTCAGGGTCCAGTGAGAGGTTGTCCGTGATGGTAGATCCAAGGTAGGTGAACTGACTGACCACCTCTAGCACATAGTCATTGATGGCAATGCTTGGATGTTCTACATCCTGGGCCATAACTTTGGTCTTCTGAAGACTGACTGTCAACCCGAACTCTTCGCAAGCTCTGGAAAAGCAGTCAATCAGATGCTGGAGATCGGTTTCTGTGTGGGTGGCCAGGGCAGCGTCATCTGCAAACAGCATGTCTCTGATTGTTGCCTCCCGTACCTTGCTTTTGGCCTTTAGTCGAGCCAGATTGAAAAGTCTCCCATCAGACCGGGTGTGGAGATAGACTCCCTCTGTGGAATTTCCAAAGACACGTTTCAGCAATGCTGCAAAGAAGATGCCGAGGAGTGTGGGAGCAAGAACGCAGCCTTGTTTTACTCCACTGTGGATGTTGAAGGCATTGGAGGATGAGCTATCATACAGTACTGTGCCTTTCATGTTGTCGTGAAAAGACTGGATCACGCTCAGCAGCTTCAGTGGGCAGCCAACTTTTACCAGGATCTTGAACAGCCCATCTCTGTTCACAAGGTCGAAAGCTTTGGTCAGGTCTATGAAGGCAAGGAATAACGGCTTGTGCTGTTCTCTGCATTTCTCTCGCAGCTGCCTTAAGGAGAAAACCATGTCGGTTGTGGATCTCCCTGCAAGTTCTGTTGTAGAGATGCCAGAAAATCTCTGTCTATTACCTTTCATGTGTATTTCAGGAAGAAGTTTTTGTTTAGTAATTTAAGCTATAGGACAGCACAGTAGGAACTGCTGACTTCTAACCCTATGACACTGATGCCTCTGTGGCCTTTGGCAAGTTACTTAACTTTGCTACCTCAGCTTTCACATTTAAAGAAGATAGAGATAATACTTTCTTCAGTTTGCAAGGATGTCATAAGGGTTAATTAGCCAATGTTAGTAAAGTCCTTTGAGGATGAAAAGTGCTATAGATAAGGCTACAATTTAGTCACTGGTATTTTTTATAAAAGTCATGGACAGGTCACGGGCAATAAACAAAAGTCACAGCCTGTGACTTGTCCATGACTTGTACTATAAATACCCCTAACTAAATGTTAGGTGCCTGGGGGAGGAGGGGGAGGGTATGAGAGCGGAGTTCAGTGGACACCGCTGCTCCGGGGGGCGGGGAGGGAGGCCCAGCACCCAGTGCCCCGCTGCTGCTCCTGGGCAGTGTCTGGGAGCAGCTGCCTGGGTCTGCCCAAGCAATGGCTGGTGCAGCTGGCACCAGGGCTGCCCCAGCTGCTCAGGCAGACCTGGGGTCAGCCGCACCAGCCGCTGCAGAAGTCACGGAGGTCCCAGAAAGTCGCAGAATCCATGACTTCCGTAACCTTCATGAAAGACTTGCAGCTTTAGCTATAGACTGTACAGTAAATGCTAACTGCTTGATATGAATATACATTCCTTGTATCTGCATCTGACCAAATGACAGACAGATACTTTTTAATCTTCTATTGCACAGAGAAAAAATATTATCTCAAAATAATCAGTCTCTAAAAACCAGAATGTAGCTTTTCAGTTTTTGAGAATAATATGTCAGCATTTGTTACCTACTATTAGTTTATCTTATGGATGGCTTTGCTTGTTCTCTGAACTTCAAAAAAAATGACTTAGTTGGGGAAAAAAATGACAGTTCTGATTCCCATTTATTAGCTACCAGATATGTTTTTAAAGCTGTCTTACTGCTGGGCATTCCCAGAACATAAGAATAAATGTCTTTTTTTGCTGCATTTTCCTTAGGTCTTATTATGCTTTTGAAGCTCTGGTATATAAGGTGCCAAGTAACTACAGTATTAGAAATTATTTTAGAGTTCCCTGATTTGAAAGGACTGTCTAGGAGGCAGCAGTTCTTGCCTTCATCTTACTTTTGTTTGCTCTTTTGAGAAATTGTTTTGCCCATTTTTCTCCTCACTCTTTCTTTTGTCATCTTATACCAGGGTAGCTCTGTAACTGAATGCCTGATAAACTGGCTTTCCTAATCTCTTTTAAGCAATTCCCTAACTTTTGCCTTTTCTCATCTTTGCCTACTGAACATTATTTACTTTTACATACACGATCTAATCTAGTTTGCAAGGAGCATCCAGGGCTCTCTTGTAGCACACGATTTAGAAGTCCATCTATCATATCTTTCTTTTACTCAGAGAAGCTATTTCCATGAAGAAAAAGCTCCCTTTCACCTCTTTTTCCTCCCCCATATTAGCTTTGCTAAACTAATACCAGGTCGTTTTGACAGATGAAATTTACAAGCTAGCCAGACAATACTTAATATTGCTACTTAAGGATAGCATCAATTTAGCAGCTAACTAGTGCTGCGCTAAGATGTTTTCCCCTATGAAGAGTTTAAGCAGCACATATTTCTCTTTGTTGGCTTTCTGCATTTTATCTAGTGTGGTTGTGTTTTCTAATGAATCTGACAGCACAACATAAAGTCTTTAAGAGGGAAAAAAATTAGTAAAGCCATCACCTTATTCTTCAAGTCCTTCCTTTGAACTCCACCTGTCCATAATGCATATAGAAAACTACCATCTGATAATGGCTTAACATGGGAGCTGGAAGGACTGCAATGTGTGTGTGTGAGAAACCAATATTTGAGAAGCGTTGCGACCCCGTGCACCAGGTCACAATGCCACTCCCTCAAATTTGGCAGGGCCACCCCTACACTATGCTAGCAGGGAAGGGGCTCTGCTATCACGCCACCCAGCTCCAGTCAGGGGCCAAAGGAAGGGGGGTGGCTGCCCCCCCATTCTTGTGCTCCTGCCAAATTCAGGCTTTCAAAAGTTGGGGGACATGGACTCCTCTCTTTTAAAAAGGGGAGGACAATGGCCCTTTCCCCTCATCTTGTCTCTGGTGCTTGTGGCTAAACAGGTGGCAGTTTGTGATTATGCCTATTGATTGGCTACAGATTTTGCACATGGATAGTCTTTAATAAAACTTCCCACTTTTGTTACCATGTCTCTCTAGTCTTGTCTATTCATTCCACCTCTTCTGCCAAATGCGGATGGAAGCACAGGGATTGCTGGGATGCGGAGCAATTCATTACGGGGCATTGGGACAGGACCCAGGATGTCTTAGCGGCAAAAGAGCAAGAGGTGCTCCGTGGGATAGCTGCCCAGCGCTCCGAATACCACCGCAAGTGCTGCAAGTCAGAACACGCTATTGCGCAGGGAGCTGTCTCACAACAGCGATTTTCCTTCTGCGCTCTCTGAGCGGCGCTGTAACTTTGTCAGTGTAGACATGCCCTTAGATTGTAAGCTCTTTCTGATGGGGACTGTCATTTAGTATAAGCTTAGCACAAAAGGGCCTTGTCTTAGTTGAGACCTCTTGTTATTTCTTTGTGTGAGGGAAAGGGGCAAGTTTGGAGCATAGGTTACTCAACAGTGTTGTAGTTCACATCCCATGACACTTAGTATAAGGTGATCCTTGCTGACAGACATTGCTCATCACATCCAAGTAATTTACATGACCTCAGAGATGGAATATGTTAAGTATATAAACATATGAAATGGTTTTTGGTCATATTTTTGAGCTGCCAATTTAAGAATAAGTAGGATTTTTTCAGAGAATAGCTATAATTTGATCTATTATTATTTATTGTAGGGAACCACGGAAGATTGTGTTACGGCATAGCGAGGGTGTTTTCGCTTTCTCACGCTTTCTCAGTGGCCGGTTACTGTAGGTCAAGGCCTGCCAGCTGCAGCTTGTTTTGAACTAGTTAGAGTTGCTTTGTATGGCCTTGAGCCAGGGGGCGGACACGGCCTGTGGAAAGCCCCTGATTACTTATGTATGAGATGCTTTTATATAGTTGTATGAGCCCGGCCCCGCCTTTGGACTCCGCACCAGGCCGAGCTTCGGTGAGCTGGGTTCCCCGCCTCCGTGACAGCAACGTCAGGAGTCCCCGTTGCGGATGTGTCACTTTGCCTTCAACAAAGCCAATAACACACAGTGTGTGTGGGCCTCGTTCTTGCAGAGCACCCTGGGTAGGCCCGCAGCCTCCCAAGAACCTAACATTTATTTTATAGTAATGTTTAGCTTTAGTTTGAGTTCCCTGTTGGAGGAAGCTTGCTATAAATCATGAGTGCCAGTTTCTCTTATGAGTCACTGAACTTAATGAAGCCAAATAAACACACAGTGAACCCCAGCTTCTGAGTTTCCCCTGAGATGTCTCCCTGCAGTGTCCAGCACCCTTACTGGCTGCTCATAGAGGTTAAGCTCTTGGCTCCTTTAATGAGACAGTACACGTCCGCCTGTTACCTTGACTGGGGCTAACACACTCTTCCCTTCAATCAATGCACTGAATTGGTTTACAGTAAAAGTAAAACAAGTTTATTTAACAAAAGGACATAGGATTAAGGACATAGGATACCAAGCATAAGTAATAAAGAAAGGGATACAAGTAAACAAAAGTAAAAAAAATGCTTCTAAGACTAAAACCTGATTTAACAAATTAGACTCGCATGTTCACATAAGTGTTTCTCACCAAGTCTCTTTTCCAGCATGGCTTCCCAGACTCTCTGGCCAGGACCCTTCACAGATCTCAAGGTGCTTGGTTCCTTTGTATCTTCAGGTGAAGGATAAATTAGTTCACTCCCCCTCTCTTTGTAGACCAGCAAACGTTTGAAATGAATTCTCAGCTATAGTTCATTTTCTCCTGCTGGAAAGAATGCAATAAAAACTTAACATTCCAGATTTTGTGATGTTCATTTCAGCTCTGCTGGATACGTTTATACTTCACATATATTAAAGGACCTCAGCTTAATGCAAAACCTTAAAGATGAACATGTAGGTACACGGTGATATGATAACATTTAGATGTCTGTTTGAGTCAGGAACCTAGGAGGTCAAGGCTTTTTAAAAAAATCTAATAAAGACAACAGTTTGTAAATGAGAAAACATTAAATAATGCAAATTTTTCAACTCTTCCCATTGCTCCGCATCATCTTTCCTCTGCTCCCTGACAGGGAATCATTTTCATAAAAGAAGAAACCTTTGGGTTTTCAAACACTAGTTGAACATTATCGGCTCTAAAATAAAAAAAGGCACTTAAGGAAGAAAAAGTGTTAAATAGTCCTAGGATAAACAGGAAAACCGTCAAAAAAGAATCACTGCCACCTGTTTAGCCACAAGCACCAGAGACAAGATGAGGGGGAAGGGCCATTGTCCTCCCCCTTTTTAAAACAGAGGAGTCCATCTCCATAAATTCTGGTAGAATTACAATAGACTACAATGCAATTAACAGCAGAATTAAACTAACAAAGTGAATTAACTGTCAAGTTAGACATAGTTTGAAATATTATGAAGCAGGTGATGTATATGGGAAATGGCTACTGTGCCTAGTTAGAGAGTTAGACTTAGCTTACTCATTTTATTGCAACAGCACAAAATGAGAAAGCAAGGTGAATTATAGGAATAGGCAGGAATCCACAAAGAATTTTAATAGTGATCAGAAACTTATTGTAGACGAGAAAAATTAGTGTGACACTTTTCCAAGAAAATTACTTTACTCTTCTTCAGGGAAAAAAGGTCAGTTTCTTAAATTTGTTTCCCCAGGTGGAACAGCTTAGTTCTCTAGGGGGTCTTTGTTCATCCTACATTGTGTACATGAGTAACTCTCATTAAACCTCAGAGGAAGTTCATGTGCATATCAAGAGAACTGCATGTGGATATCAAGGAGAATAAAATGTCTATGAATATGTTAAAAGTAACCTTTAAATCTATTGATCACCAAGATACAAAACCAAAGTGCAAAGCTGAAATGTGAAACATTATACATTACTGCTAATTCAACAGGGATAATCTAATATACAATGGGGAAAATCAATTTCAATGTACATAAATAAGTATGTATAATACATTCAGTGATACAGATGTCACAGAAACAGCATATGAAAGACATGCTGACTTTTTCTAGTAACAGATGTAATGAAATACATGAAATATATACAAGAATATAGATATGCTTAGAAGAGTTCTTTTTGCCAAATAATGAGAGTGTTTGTGATCTGCGGTAGTATAGTTCTCCTCTATGCTTTTTCAATTTGTTTACTCTGCTTTATTATATTACGGGGAATTCACCCTATCAAGGCTAATTCCCCACTCTGGCACTTTGAGTGCAGAAAGTGGGGGCCTGGCAGGATTCTAACAATTAATACTGGCCACTCCAGATTCTAACAATTAATACTGGCCACTTGTATTAAATTCCCAAGGTTACAGCTTTTCTCTGACCTTGGGTGGGTAGATGCTGCCATCACCCATATGCAAAAACCCTTTTGAAAACCCAGGAAGGTGCACTTGGGAATTCATTCCTGTAGGGTACCCTCAAGCCCTTTCACGCCCCCATCCAGGGAAGAGCTGAGAAAGAAAAACAAAGGAAATCAGCTGTTGCCATCATCTTACTAAACAACATGTGCACAAACCTCTTAGGACACACGAATCCCATCCTGTTCTTAAAAAAGGTAAATTTTATTAAAACAAAAAAGAAAGAAAATACATCTGGAAAGTCAGGCTATAGCTGGATTTAAAAAGTGCAAATACAAGGATTAAGCATCAAGAATAGTTCTTGAGGTCCAGCTTAAAGGTTACAAGCAAAACAAAAGCATTTGGGGTTAGCACAGAGGAGTCCACAAGCCATAAAGAAAAAAACCTAACCGCATCTTCCTAGACGTTTTCTGATCTACTTACATACCTGGGGGTTTCAAGTGAGTAGTTTCTAGGTATGGTTCAGATGATTTTTCATACCTGGCTCCAAACTTCTTACAGCATAGTTCCAGCCCTGTCTCTGCTTTTCCCCAAGAACAACAGAGAGACAAAGGGGAAGTTTTTTTTCCCAATTTTAAAAAGTTCAAGCCTTCCCAATGTCTCTTTTGGTCAGGTGCCCACTCCCTTCCTTTTATCTATGCATTGCAGGGAGACTTTTTAACCCTTTATAGGTAAAGCAAGTAGAGAACAGCTACTAAGAGGGATTTTATAGCTAACTGGCTGGCTGGGTTCATAAAAGGGAGCTACCCTCCCCCCCTTTCATTTATCACACACCCATAGAGTGGAAGGCCAGTGCAAGGCTTCAATCTGCATAGTGGAGACTAACCCTCCTAAGTATTTTCTAAACACAGCGATTGTTGGAGCGCTCCTGTGGCTCTTGGAGAATGTTGATTGCAGAGTTAGAGTTTAGTGTTCCTTGGGTCTGCTATTTTGGAATTATTTATTATCATCATTCCCATGAATCATGATTTTAAAATAATAAAAGCAAATACAAAGTATCAGAACACAAAGCCATAAAACAATAGTTTTCCTACATACTGACTAAAGGTTCTGTTAACATCCACAGCAGTAATGGTAATCTTGGATCCTTGCCATCCCTATACTAGCACGGAGAAACTGAATTACAGTTTATTTGGCTTCATTATGCTCAGTGTTTGTTACCTGCAAAGGTTTGGACTTACAGAGTCCTGAAGAGTTTGTTGGCAAGTCAGACAAGCTGGTGTGTCACACAGCTTAGTAGTAGAAAAACTCTCACTTGCGGAGGTTGAAAGGGGTAACAAACTAACTCACAATTCTGGGAACCTCAGCAGACTGTCACAGTGGGTGCACAACTTGTTAAGCGACCATACTTAGAGAGTAGTTATCGATGTGTTAGGCAAAAAGATTCTTTTCCCCCCAAATCAGGCAAGCACAGCCAATACTGAAGGGGGTTTATTTATGGTAACGGGAAGACTGACAAGCAGCTTCGAAAATATGGTGCCATAGTAGCCAATTATATACATTCTCTTATCAATTCATTTGCATTTATCTGTACATACAGACAGACATTGTTACAAATCAAGAGAGAATCCTAAACAAAGATAAAAATAGGAACAGTACATATGTATAGAGGTCATCTATTGCATCAAGCATCTATGGCTACCTTGCAGGGGAAAGAGGCGGGGTGGGGGAGTAGGGATGAGTGCTTACGGCCTGTGAAGGAAGGGTTAGCATTGTTCTTTCTTACCGATAAGCTGAGTGAAGAGTTTCTGTCAATACATGATAAATGTCCTTGCTTCTCAGCAGTTTCTGTCTTTTCTGCTTGCTGAATTTTAACTCCTTCCTGACAGATGGTTAGCTGACAAACTGGAAGGGAGTATCTACTGGGATCCCACAGGGATCAGTGTTATGTCTCGTACTATTTCATATTTTCATCAATTACTTGGATAAAGGAGTAGAGTATGCTTATAAAATTTACAGATGACAACAAGCTGGGAGGGGTTGCAGGCACTTTGGTATTGCGTCATACATGATATGAATTGCATCATGTTATTCCTAGAAGTCATGGATGATGCAATCATAATGAAGCTTACATCACTCTGCTGAACAAATTGCCCTATATCAGCTCTAGAAATCATACAGTGTCATGCTCTCTTATTTGTCAGTGTTTGATTTTGCAAAGGGACACATTTCTGTTTTGCCAAAGTGAGCAGAGATGCCTTCGTACTTGTGTGAACAGTGCAGATAACTTCTGCTATGTTTGTGGTGAAGTGACTTTTGCATCACAAAAGCGCAGTATAACCACTATGGTTAAGAAAGCCTTTCTTTTGGCTGCAAAATTGGAGATCAGGACAAGAGGTGGGCCCCACACATATGCTGCAACACTTGTGCAACAAATCTTCGCCAGTGGTTGAACAGGAAAAGGAAATCTATGCCTTTTGCAGTGCCAATGCTTTGGAGAGAGCCAACAGATCATACCAGCAATTGTTACTTCTGCATGGTGCCTCTAGTTGGGAAAGGTGTGTCAAAGAAGAAAAAGTGGACTGTGCATTATCCAAACATTCCATCAGCTATACGCCCAGTACCCCACGGAGAAGGACTGCCGGTTCCTGATGCACCAGAATCATTCTCACTTGAGTCAGACGAGGAAGAGGATGAAACTTCTGGTCCTGAACCATCAATGTCACAGGACCCACATTTGCTCCCATCCTCCTCCTCTGAACCACACCTCATAACACAAGGTGAACGGAATGACCTTGTCAGGGATTTGGAACTACCCAAGAGTAAGGCAGAGCTTTTGGGCTCCAGACTATAGCAGTTGACTCTCCTGGCAGGTGATGTTAGGGTTTCCATGCTCCGTGACCGTCAAAAGGATCTTGTCCCATTCTTCTTCATGGAAGGTGATCTTGTAGCCTGCAACAACATCGATGGTGTGATGGCAGCCCTCAACATCGTTCACGATCCAGATGAGTGGAGACTGTTCATTGATTCATCGAGGACGAGTCTTAAAGCTGTTTTACTGCATAATGGCAATGTTTTGCCATCAATTCCAGTTGGTCATGCAGTCCATATGAAGGAAACCTATGACAACATGAAACAACTTTTGAGGTGCATAAACTATGACCAACATCAGTGGCAGCTTTGTGGCGATTTGAAGGTTGTTGCTCTCTTGCTCGGTCTGCAGACTGGATACACAAAGTACTGCTGTTTTCTCTGCGAATGGGATAGTCGTGCAAGAGATTCCCACTACATCAAGAAAGATTGGCCACTCCGACAATCATTGGAGCCTGGGAGGAAAAGTGTTCAGCATCAACCACTTGTTGAATCAAGGAAGATTTTGTTACCACCCTTACACATCAAGCTGGGTCTGATGAAGAACTTTGTCAAGGCCATTGACAAAACACAAGCAGCTTTCAAGTACCTCCGTGGAAAATTTCCAAGGTTAAGTGAAGCTAAGATAAAGGAAGGTGTCTTTGTTGGTCCTGAGATTCGTGAACTTCTTCGAGATGATGCATTTGACCATGCACTGCGTGGCAAGGAAAAAAAGGCATGGAAAGCCTTCCAGTTAGTGGCAATAAATTTTCTTGGAAACAACAAGGCAGACAACTGCAGGTGGTTGGTGGAAAACCTCCTCAAGGCATACAAAAGCCTTGGTTGCAACATGTCACTAAAGAGACATTTTTTACACTCTCATCTAGATTTTTTCCCACCGAACTGCGGAGCAGTGAGCGACGAGCACGGCGAGCGATTTCACCAGGACGTTGCAACAATGGAGAAACGCTATCAGGGCAAATGGAGCCCATCAATGCTTGCAGACTATTGCTGGACAGTGTCAAGAGATGCTCCATTTAATGAGTACAAGAGACAAGCCAAGAAGCGCCAAGTAGACACTGAATAGGACTAAACTATGTACATCATAGTTTTTTGCCTTTTGTTTCATAATAAATGTTATTTATATAACCCCTTTGCTGATTTTTAAAGTGTTACATAAACAGGACAGGTGAAATAGTATCATGTAAAGCAGCCATAAACACATGAAAAGACCTAGGTTTACAATTTATGATTAAAACTCTACTATCTACACAATATACATAGACATAAAATGTAAAAACTTAAATATCTTAGAAACAGTAGCCAATCAGTTGTTTTAATTATCATATTTGAATTCAGCACATCAAAATAAATACTAAATAGCACATTTTATCTCTGAAGCAGACGACTTCTCAAAAATTGTAGACCAGTGTTCTGGGTGCCACGCTTTAGCAGAGATGTGGATGAGTTGGAGAGAGTCCAGAGGAGAGCAACCAAAATGATAAAAGGTTTAGAAAACCTGACCTATGAGGAAAGATGAAAAAAACTGGTAATGTTTAGTCTTGATTAAAGAAGACTGAGCGGGGACCTGAGAAATCTTCAAATACATTAAGGGCTGCTATAAAGACGACTGTGATCAGTTGTTCTCCATGTCTACTGAAGGTAGGACAAGAAGTAATAGGCTTAATCTGCAGCCAGGGAGATTTATGTTAAATATTAGGAAAGTTTTCTAACTATTCAAGCAGTTAAGCACTTTCCAAGAGCGGTTTTTAAGAACAGGTTAGACAAACACCTGTCAGAGTGGCTCTACTCCGAGGACCTCCTGAGTAGCTGAGATCCTGACCACACGACCCTCACCTGGACTAGGGATACCAGGACCTACCCCTGGTGGGGGGGGGGGGTGTCAGGCGAGTGTCTGGTGGTCGGGCCACCCATGTAACCTGGCTGGGCCTAGCCCAAAAAGGCGATGTGGACCTGTCTCGTGGTCTCACCACCCACAAGGTGAAGGATGGAGGTCAGGTGCAATGCCAATATGGCAATTGCTTAAAGTTGTTATTTTAATTCTCTTAGGTAATTTGCTTGGATTTGGAAAGGAAACTATATATATAGCATTAGTTAAAATCTAAAATATGGTTACTTGACCTCTGTGACTTTCAGATTCTTGAGTCCACCTACAAGTTATTCCTGACTGGTTTAAATCTATGTTTTGTTTTCCTTTTCCTCTGGTTCTTAATCAACATATAGGAGACAATAGGGTACTTTGCAAGGAAACGGGACATTTACTCTTGTCTGTCATCTGGCAAGGGTTCTCTTTAGCTGGACTAAGAGTATGGAAGTCTTTTTCCATAAGTAAATTATTGGCAGTCTTTGGTTTGAGAAACTAACAACAGTTGGAAAATTCCTTTTCAAACATCAGAGATTTGCTTTCCTGGAAATTGTGTATTTTAGCTTTAGTTTAATTAATGCTCTCCAGACATTATGTCCCAGCTGTGGGGTGGCCCTATTGATTCTTATTGTCTTTAGGTCCCCAAGGAAGATAAGGTTTGGAATTTGCATAAGAGTGATTGCCACCACATAGTTAAAAGGGCTGAGAGAGAGAGAGAGAGAGAGAAGTTGTCAGCAACATATTTTCAAGGCATATTTTAATGTCTATACACCTTACAAAGCCCAAATGGTAGATAACACAAAGTCTAGAGTTAATGTCTCAAACAAGGCATCCAAACTAACTTAATTCTACCACTGCAGAATCTTCAACTTCCAAACTTCTCTTCATTTAATTAAAAATATCAAAAATGGGCACTACAGAATGAAAGAAGCATATTTTGTATCAATAACGTTTTGTAGTACCCCTTTGTAACTTTAACAGCTCTGTTTTTAGGTTGCCATAATTCACAAACTCTTTGTCCTGTTCACTTCAAATTTTGTAGGAAAGCTTGTTTTTAAACAAAAGGTACCTATTATGAGGCCTGTATAAATTTTTGGGTAGGTTTTTTTTTTTAACCTATAATGGAAACTTAGTTGCACCCCTATCTATGGAAAGATCACTATAGCTTCCCAATAAACTAAGAAATATCAATGTTAGAAGAGAGGTTGAAGGGTGTAGGTTCATTATGGCAGATATGTTAGCATTAGAGATGGTCCTAAATCATAGCTCAGCAATCAAACTAGAACTTGGAAAAGCTTAACCCCTCTTCCATTGATGAGCTAAGGCAGAGACTCAGCTGGAACACACTGTACTTTAGGGAGTTTGTATCCAGGACAGTTTGTGTCTAGTCATAGTAGGATTACCATCACTAGCCATTATATGTATACATTATACATTCTTCTTAATTTGCACAATGCTGGATGTGTAAATGAGAAGCAAGCTTGCAGCATGACTGATTCTAATCCAAATACCCTCCCTGAAGATGCATAAGGGAAGGAACAAGACTTTGTGATCATGTGGGAGGTACTAATCTCTGCACTTGTGGCAATGTGTATCCCACACGTTGGAGCACTGTGTTATATTCTTCTCTAGCTACATGCACCCATCAAAACTGAGCTGCATAGATGATTATATCCTATATTAGAGAATGAATTATTCATTGCATTATTGCTTCATGTAAGACTTTATGTGAGTCTCCAACTGTCAGAAACATGTTTTTTCTCTACTCTTTTTGAGGGAAGCTGCAAAATAGATGCCATCAACTAAAAAAATGACATTTCAGGCTGAATATTTTAGCCTACTATTAAATAAACTTAAGATTCCTATCACTAAAAGTGACTGGAGGGAGAAAAATTTCTCTCTCTCTTTTTTTTTTTTAGTTTTATATTATGCATTTGACAGCACTTCCTGTATTACCAGTTTCACTACTTCTGTTATCTCAGTCAGTTTGTCTGTGTTTTGTGTACAGCAAGAGAGAAACCCTTAGGAACCAAAATCTTAAACTTTAAAGATTTTGGGTTTTGTTTTAATTCTTTTTATGAAGTGCCTAGATTGTATTTTCTTTCCTTTTTCCCCAGGAAGGAATTAGATATTTCCTTGCAGATGTGCATGTGTCCCTCAGGGGACTGTGCAGCATTAGTATATTAATAATGAGATATAAAGACAAAAATGTTAATTGGGTTTTTTTAAAAACTAGAAGGGAAAATTTTAAAGCAAAAATATTCTTTTCATTCTTCTTGGTATTAATCAACACAGAAATGGAGACAAAGTTATAAGACTTCTAACTGTCTTGAGACTTGTGTGCCATCCTTCAAAAAGAAATAATACAGTACACTTGTGTACTGACAGTAAAATATGATGAGAGATGTAATGTTTAACGTCTCTAAATTCTTTTTGCATCAAGTGAAAGGGGTACGAATGGAATATGAAAGCAGCATTTTCCTCTATACAGAATGGAAAGATGCAGGACAGTAAGCTAGTTTTGTACTCTCAGGGATCTCTCTTTATGCTGAGCCTGAGATTTCCCCTCCGCCCCCCCACCCTGTCTTTTTGTTTTTGCAGAAATAATTTTTTGTACGTAAGTGAAGTAATAAAGGTTCAATGAGTGCAGTGCAGATAGGGAATACACTATTATTTTCTTAGGCCAAATAAGTGCAAATCTTCAAGAAACACAAAGAGCCTAACTTGAACGGAAGCGCCATATTGGGAAATCATTTTCTGCATTTGAACTCTTCCCTCAACCCTCACCTCATCCTGGGTGTCTAAACAACAGAACGAGATGAGACTTGCTTCCAGTTTCTGATCTAAGATCTATATGTAGATCTATATGATTGCCATCCTGAGTTTATTTAATTTTAATGTTTAATTTGGACAGCTTTTCCCAGGTTGAATAGTGGTAGGAGGAGACAACTGATTAAACTTCATGTTCTGTAAATGGTTTTGGAAACATCACACTTTTAAATGCGTGTGACTTCGATATTTTAACAGAAAAAATTACAGAAATAACTTCTGTATCTTTGTTTTACCAATTCTTTTTATCTAGGGAGAAGGGCCTGTAATTATTTCTCATTTTAATCCCTTCCAGTACCATTCATATGTTTTTCTTCTAGTTCAAAGAACTACTACAATTTGACTTTCTGACTCTGGCTGTTAACTTCAGTAATTTAGTAGAGGGTATAAGTTACTGGAGGTCATAAACCTGATGGAGGTACCTGGACCTGGCACAAAATGGCCTCAGTGTCAGTTATGGGCAGAAGGGCCATTGGGGGATGGCACAATGATATGAATGGGCAGTACTGTCCGAAAATGGTTGTGGCCAGGGTAGACTAGAGAATCTTGCAGCAGAGCCTCTGTGGAGGCTCAGCAGGAGTAAGAGGAAACTCACCCTAGCAGAAATTTCACGGAGAGGGAGGAGCAGTATATTTCTTCAGGAATAAATCACCTCTGGGGTACAAGGCTATTTGCTTGTGTGGGGAGGTTTAATTTACACCTTCCTGCACTGGGTTTTCAAAATGCATCCAACTTATTATATGCACATGCAACTGGTGTTCACAGCCACTACAAGTATACACTCTAGCTATCCTTGCAACCTTCTTGAGTACTATCCTGGTGGGTAGGGTAGATTCCACCAGCTGTAAGGCATTCTGCTGTGATGCCTTAGATCAATGGTAGCTCTCATCTTCACTGTGACGGGATATATGGTGTGGAACTTGAAATCCCTCAGTCCATTTCTTTCCACTTCTAAAAAAACCACCTATGAACTATTGTTTCCCCCAAAATGATGTTATTTCTTGGCCACCATTTTTACTTCCCTATCCTCCTATTTCCCCTTGACCTGTTTAGCTGTTTGAATTTTTTTTTCATTTGTTTCTGTTGTATTTTTAGAGCAGGATTTTCAAAAGCACTCCGTTAAAGTAGCTCCCATTTAAATCAAGTTAAACCTCCAGTGACTTCAAGGGGAATAGAGTGAGGCCTATGCTGAGTGCTTCTGAAAATCTGTTAGATTGCACAGTGCTGTGAGTGGCTTGGTGGGAGGCTGGTTAATTCTTTTATTTTTATTATTAGAAAAACATCCTAATGTAATCCATTGCAAAGGAGACAAAACAGACTGGATGCTTTTAAACATTTAATAAACTGTCAAGTCTTTATCAATTTTTAATGATAAAAAGGCCTCTAAAGGAAAACAGCTTTTTTTTGTACGCTAAAAGTCTGTTTAGTTAGGTTAAACTCTCTCAGGGCCATTTTGTCAAGCATGCCTGATACAAGCAAAAAAAGGACAGATTTAGTATAATTTATTAGGGTTCTTTTAGAAATGATACATTTCTGTGCCTTTCATGACATGTTCACCCATTGCACAAGCCATACATATAGGAGTCACTTCATCTACTGCTAGTTCAGCCACCAGTGCACAGCACATAGCAACTCCAGAAAAATATTCAAGAAACTATGCTGGCAGGTCTTAATGACAGCCATCAATCATAGACCCGTATGTATAGAAGTCAGTGGTGTACTAAACAACTTTCATTCAGGCTATATGAATGAGTAATTAAAAGCTCCTTTGTTTACCTGCTACTATAGAAGCCACTGCCAAAGACATGGACCAACATGGCCAGGCTGAGTAGAAGCTAAGCCATATGGCCAATTGCAAATTCAGGGGCTGGGACATTGATTTGGTTGCAGCTGCATGTGTTTGTGTATGTGAAAGGAACCAGAAAGCGGCGAGTAAGTGAGCAGGGAGCAGACAGCAAGAGAAGTGTGTGTGTGGCCCTAGCAGGAAGCCAAAAAAGAGAGCTGCTTTTGGGCAGAGTACTCACTGGGAAGAGAGGGTTGGATTTCTGAACAGGAAACTGTTTCCTGTTGACTGTTTCTACTGAATTCAGGAAAGCAGGACTTTGTGTGCATTCTTTATAAATAAACACCAAAAAAATACCTGACTTTTCTGATCAATTTTTGGTCTTAATGGAAACAATTAGACAAGGCCCTGAATATTGGCTTAACACTTGGCTTAAATTGGGCAACAATAACATCCAGTTGCAACTACCCTGCCTAGGGAGAATTTGGGTAGAAAATCAAAGGGATTAAAATATAGACAATTCAGGTCAGTCTCAATAATTTCTTGGAATCTTTTATTGTTAGGCAGCCATAGTAATGTTGCATAATAAGCTGGGAGATAGCCCAGTATCAAGGGCCTATTTTAAAGAAAATGATTGAATAATCCTAATATTGACTCTGCTTTCTGATGCAATATTTGCTGGTCTCTTGCATTCTAGTTTAAATGAGTCAGATTTCCCAGAAACAGTATCAAGGATACCAAGACACTGTTCAATAAATGGTATCTGAAACATTCTCTCAGTAGCACTTGTAAGCCTGAATGAGCTCCCTGGGATTTATCTTGAAGTATAAGAGGCAGTATTGAAACTTATATTCTTACTTGCATTTATAATCAAATGGCTTTTACATTCCATAACTTTAACTGTATCTGAAAAGTTAGGTATGTACCAAATTATGACATCTCTTTGGTTTTCCTTCCGAGGGGCATAACATTATATATCCGTGAGCTGTTCTATTTTTAATGTTGTTTTAAATTAAATTTGCAGTACATTCAGGAGTCAAACTAATAGTCTCCTTTTAGAACTATATCCTTCAGATCCTCAAGGAAACCTTTAATTATTGTGCAGCAGCGGTAGCCATTCCATAGAGTTGGCTTACTATTATAGTCCTAATTTCCAAACCTTCCTTCCTAACATCTAAAGAAGCCTTTGAAATTTCACATGCCATTTCTCATCCCAGAGAGGAAATTTACTGGGAAATGTAGAAAATAATATCAGAAAAGGATTTTTGAAATTACAATGCTTAAAAAAGTCTGACTCTTGAACATTTTCCTGGGTTCATATCTTCAAAAAAAACTTGGCCTGCAAACATCAAAATAATTTGTTCTTGCTGAGAAAGCTCTTTTACTATTGTTTGGGTGGGGTTGGTTTGGGTTAGTGAGGAATTACCAAAAAAAAATTATCTTGTGTTGGGGTTGTCCATATGCCACATGAATGCAGACAGGAAGGAGATTAATTAGAGTGTCAGCACAGCAGGTAAATATCAAGAAGGCTGTGGAGAGCTGGAGAAGGGGCCCTGAGAGGAAGAGGGAGTTCAAATTAACCAAGTCCAGATATAGGGATAGGAAACAAGGATGAGCTGCGAAAATGACCACCTTGCTTATCCAGTGATCAAGTTGAGCACTTTGATTTTCTGCTCATGCTGAAGCTATTTGCAACTTTTCCCTTTTTTATTTTTTGGATAAGGATGAAGGAAGTCCTAATCCTGATTTCCTGTATCCTGGTCCAGAATAGAGAAATACTCTGCACAGAAGGGCATGTGTACCTTAAAGTGGCATGATGCATTACTTTGTTTTTCCTGTTTCTCTCCCCCATGACTCAGCTTCTTGGATTCCCCCACCCCACCATGGTCTTGTCATTCCACATCCCCAACATCTAATCCACAACCTTGGTGACCTTCAATCTTAGGTAGAGGGTTGGGGAAGAGAAACCTCATTCTTCCTGTGCAACACTTCCCTTCTAGCCCTAATGCTGTATTTCATCAACACATTGACAGTGATGGTGCTCAAATTCTACTTCCACTGGACTACAGATTCATTCACTGTCTCCTGTATCCAGTGAGTGCTCCATTTCTTGTTTGAATTTCTTAGTTTTTCTTTCTAATTCCTTTCTTAGTTGTTAGTCAACAAGCCATTCACTTGTAGCCAATGTCTTAAACTTGCCGCATGTTCAGTCATGCCATAGTTCTGCCTAACTCGAATCCCTATCAAATATGCATGGGAGGACAGGGTCCCTCCTTTGCTGGTTTGCTTTTGAGTCTGCTGTGACTCTGCACCAGCCTGTGCTTCAGTCTGATTCTTTTGCTCAAATCCTGACTCAGAGTATCACTTCTTTCATTCAGAGACATATGTATAATTTTCCTTCTTAAGTAGGAGGTTTTGTTTGAATTTATTAATTTGTTTGGTACGAAAGTCTTTTCCCAGTAATCACAGTAATCAGTCTGCGCTGGAGCTAAAACTTAAATTGTCTTTTCAATATATCGGTCAAACAAAAGTTAACACCACATGTTCTTTTTCTGTTAGACATTTTAGCTGATGCCAATTTATGTATTTAATAGATTCACCAATGATGAATTCAGCTCATCACAATCATAACAAGGGTTAATGTAAGCCAACATACATGCTGTACTGCTACTTGCAATACTAATGTGTAGATGGCAATAATTTCTTTTCAAAAGTAATTTTAAGTGCTAGATATTGTTTTGAGTTTGTGTGCATGTCTGTGTAGGTGGGGCCTACGCCTATAGCCTAGAGTACAAGCAAAAGGGTAGGAAAAAAGATAAGAGAATCAAATGTCATATCCTGTGCCTTTAATGAATAAGCCTTTGCTTGGAACATTCCTCCACAGTACCAGTGTACAGAGAATCAAGACAGAGACTTTCTTCAGAGTGGCCCAGCAAGAGAGCAAAATGCCGAACCAAGAACAACTTGATTCAGTGAATGGGGAGGGAAGAAAGGAAATAAATAGTCCTTAATATAAAGGCCTAGATGCTCAGCATGGTGTGGGGGGGCTGCAAGACAGCTGATTATATCACCTTAGTCCTGTGGCCACTTCTACACTTGCTGGCTGTGGCTCTGAAGGTGTTGTCTGCTGGATAAGGATAGTCAAAGCACAACATTCAAAGTTCAACAAGGACAAGTGCAGAGTCCTGCACTTAGGACGGAAGAATCCCATGCACTTTTACACACTAGGGACCGAGTGGCTGGGCAGCAGTTCTGCAGAAAAGGACCTACGGGTTACAGTGGATGAGAAGCTGGATATTTGTCAACAATGTGCCCTTGATGCCATGAAGGCTAACAGCATTTTGGGCTGTATAAGTAGGAGCATTGCCAACAGATCAAGGGACGTGATCATTCCCCTCTATTCGGCATTGGTGAGGCTTCATCTGGAGTACTGTGTCCAGTTTTGGACTCTGCACTACAAGAAGGATGTGGAAAAATTGGAAGGAGTCCAGCAGAGGGCAACAAAAATGATTAGGGGGCTGCAGCATGTAATTTATGAGAAGAGGCTGAGGGAACTGGGATTATTTAGTCTGCAGAAGAGAAGAATGAGGGGGGATTTGATAGCTGCTTTCAACTACCTGAAGGGGGATGCCAAAGAGGATGGATCTAGACTGTTCTCAGTGTTACCAGATGACTGAACAAGGAGTAATGGTCTCAAGTTGAACTGAGGTTTAGGTTGGATATTAGAGGGAGGTTTAGGTTGGATATTAGGAAAAACTTTTTCACTAGTAGGGTGGTGAAGCACTGGAATGGGTTACCTAGGGAGGTGTTGGAATCTCCTTCCTTAGAGGTTTTTAAGGTCAGGCTTGACAAAGCCCTGGCTAGGATGATTTAGTTGGGGATTAGTCCTGCTTTGAGCAGGGGCTTGGACTAGATGACCTCCTGAGGTCCCTTCCAACCCTGATATTCTATGATTCTATGAACATACTTTGTGTAAGGGGACTGTTACCCCCTAACTAACATTCAGAGCTCCCAGTACCAAAAGGGGAAGGGTCGATGGGACTGACAGTCGCCAGGGGCAATGGGGAGAGGCCAATGCTCCAGGTCAGCCTGATTGACAGGGCAGGCAGGCGAATCAGGGAGTCAGGAGGTCAGGGTGAATCCCGTCCTCCGTGTGAGCTGAAGTTGCCTGAGTCAGAGTGAGTGGGGCCAAGCTGAGGAGAGGGCAGAGCTGAGCTGGGCCAGATCTGGAGGGGCCAGAAAAGCAGCCCAGAGACACAGACCTGCCCTGGGAGCAGAGGTGCAGCCCAGAGACACAGACCTGCCCTGGGAGCAGAGGTGCAGCCCAGAGACAGACCTGCCCTGGGAGCAGAGCTGCAGTCCAGGGAGACAGACCTGGGGGGGGAGAAGCTGCAGCAGCCAGAGCCAGAGGGCCCAGGGCAGCAGCCCAGGGAGCTAGAGGCAGAGCAGCAGCAGCCGTGCAGAGGCAGAGCGGTGGAGCTGGAACTGGAGCAGTCCGGAGCCGGGTGCGGTGAGCAGCTGGGGAGAGCGAGGGGGACCCTGGGCAGCGGGCCCAGCGCAGGGAGAGGCCTCAGCCAAGAGGCCCTGCAGGCCAGACTTGCAGGGGGATCTAAACCCCTTGACAGGGCGGGGGCAACGCTGGGAAGAAGGGTCCTGCCACCCAGAGCCTGCGAGCGTGTGGCCACCGCCAGAACAAGTGTCCAAGCCACAGTGTCCCTGCAGCACAGCCAGGGACTGAGAAGGAGCCTGGGACTTGCACAGGAACAGACTGAACTGCCCTGACATTGCAGAGACACTGTTGAGATGTTCCCTGCCACAGAGCGGGGTGATGTGTTTTCATTAGCCTTTCCCATTTTTCCTTATTCCTGTTACGAATTAATTGTTAATTAAATAATTTGCATTTGCTTTCAATTGTATGCAGTGATCAGTGGGTCAGGGAAGCATCCTGTTTAGAGAGAGTACCCCGGAGTGGGGACACCCTACCCCCTGACCTAGGTGACCACAGCAAGGTTGGGGGTCGAGCCCCCCAGGAATCCTGGGCCCAGCCTTGTTGGGGGTTACGAGGACTCTGCCAGACAGAAGAGTGAAAGGGGAGTCCTCGAGGGCAGGGAGGCCTCTGGGTAAAGGAGGTGGGAGCGAGGACTCAGATCCTTCCGCTAGCCCATTTCACCGGGGTAGTGCAGAGACGAGGAAAGTTCCCCACAAGAGCGGGACTATTCCCCCGCTTACATTTGGGAGCTCAGGGGGACTAGTGTGGGTGTTGGCTGATTCAGCTCTGCACCTGCTGGAGACTTCTCCACCCTGGGAGAATCCTCAATAGACTCGAGCTTAGGGGGGCTTTTGTTCCTTTGGCTCTGTGGGAGCAGAGCACAGCTCAGGATGGAGCCTGGGTATACAAGGCAGTCCATTTTCCAAGATTTCTTTGCTGTCTAGCCTTGGCTTGGTCAGTGAAACTGCTGAACCCTGTTTCCTCAATCAGCTGGGGGGGCGGGAAGGGGCAGAGAGGACTTTCACCTTTCTTTAGGATATCTCCCTCCATCCTACTATACCTTGCCCTTTATATTCCTGCCTTAATGAGCCCAGCTGGGGATCCTTCTTTTCCAGCATGTGGATAGGGCAGCTTTTTTGAGGTGGAGTAGGCAGTCTGTCTGGTTCTGTTTGTAGGCAGGGCAAGGTTTAGCTGTCTGACTTAGGCCATGACTATGCTAAAAAATTTGACCAACAGAACTGTCGTTGGCTTACAAATGCTGCCATTGTTAAAACGTTACAGCTTGTGCACACTTGACTGCTTGTGCTGGGTTTGCTCATCATCACTGTGAGAGCTGGCGCTGGCAGAAAACACAGAGGGTAGGCATCGTAGTGTCCTCTATGATACCATCTGGCACAATGCCTTGTGATTCTTTTTTTGCCTTGCATTGTTACCAGGAATACAATCGGAGAATTATGGGAACTCGGAGTGAAGTTTTCACAATTTCCTTTACAACATTCCATAATGTTTCTTCCATTCTGTTGATTTATTTCCCTGTCGTAGCCCAGGATGTTCATTCCCTCTGTAACGTCCACATAGACATCCTTATTCTTCCGTGATTGCTCCACAGCTGTTCTTGAACAGCTTCTTCTCAGCATGTGGAGATGAGATTCAGGACTTCTTTCCTGGTCTAGGCAGGTTTAGCTGGAGCTTTATCTTTATGAGGAGCTATAGTTTGCTCACAAAAGTGGGCTAAATGTGCTTATAAAGGTGACCTCCTTATAAAGGAGGCATTTCCAAAACACAATAGGAATTTTAAAGGGGGGTGTGCTTCTGGTCACTGTGACCCTTACGAGGCAGAGTTCAGAACTGTGATCAGAGCAGCCCAGAGACTGGTATAATGGGGCTGCTGCTGGAGGACTGTTTTCACCAATATAGGATCTGGTAATTAGATCACATGCTGCAGATTGTTAGTTGATCACTGAAGGGGTCAGAAATTAACAACCCATGAATATTTTCTCTGTCTGTTTGAGAAGAGAATCAGACTTGTCACAAATGTATCAAAACAGGCAAAGCTAGACAGTTTGCTTAAAAAAAACAACCCATTTAACACAGAATTAGATTCAAGTTAACATGATTTGCAGCGTTGGGATTGTGTTACCAGGACCCTCATTCTGAAAGCAAGAGAACATTTGACAAAAAGCCAAATGGCTAAATGGACTTGTACTTCCATGGGTCAAAAGGAGAGCTATAAAATAGTAATGCCAATGCCATAAATAAGCAAGTGCAACAGAAGGTATATATAAACATTTTAATGGAATCTATTATTATGTTGTTATGCCCACATGGTATTATAAAGCAGGTTCCCAGAGTTGGCAAATAAGGTCACCTTTTAAAATAAAAAAGCAAGCATGAAATATTGTTTATAAACAGGGGCATTAAAAAGCATATTAAATATGAGCCTGCAGTAAATCAAAGTGTTAGCTTTCTATGTAAACTTTGCATTATGACAGTATAGTAGACAACATGGCACTCAAAGAATGAAAAGCAGGTGGTTAATGTTTGAAATGCAATGTTATTTCTAAAATAGTCTTTGAGGTTACAGCCTTCTTGAAACTTAAAAGCTTTTAATATATTTTTGGGGATAGGAAAAAAAACCATGCCAATTTGTCAAAGTAACATTACTTTGATGTCATCTCTCAATGGTAACTACGTGCATAACATGTCTACTAAATGTATTCGGCTAACCTAAATCTTACAAATTTTAAATGAGTTACAATAAAAAAATCTGTAAAATACTTTGGGTTGTTTGTGCTTGTCTGCAATCAGCTGTAGTTCATTAGTAGCAGATTACTGGGAGGAAGCAAGAAATGAAACTTAACAATATTTGTGGTGATTAAATACTTTCATGAGATACAAAAAATAAAGTAAGAACTATTTTACTGTTTTTGACGTAGAAGAAATAAACATATAAGCTATACAGTATTGTTAGTGAATTACAGTTCATACAGGTAATATCACTTTGTTACTCATGTCTTGGCAACATTAAGGACTGTTGCTGTCATTGATAAATTAGGAGGCCTCGTCCTTGCTTTCCCATACGTGACATGAGCACCAGTCTAAAATAGCTTGGAAAATGAATTAATTGCTGATATTCTCATGCATATGTGCAGGTATTCCAAGATCTCCAGCAATCCACATTTAAGAGGTTTAAAATGTTGTTACTGTTTGAACAAAATAAGAAAATAGCACAACTGTCTGTTACAACTGTAGTGGTTCTGTGAGTTCTGGTGCTACTTAGGCACCTATCTGGAAAGCCGACAGAAAGTGATACCCAAAAGCACCTTGAAAGAAAAAATCTGAAAAAAATGGCTGTTCTTGCCTTTTAGTTTAATTTTCCCATAATTTATGAATTTCAAAGTGCTTCAGGCAGCACTGCATTTTTGTTCTGCCATTATATCATGATGTTGCCTCCTGATATTTTAAGTCAAAATGATACAGGCAAACTGAAGTGATTTAAAGTGATTTTTCATAGTAATTACAACTACCTAAATTTACTTCGAGCTCCCTTCTCCTCCTCCTGCCTTCTTGTGTTATTTTTTAATTTAACAGTTGGATAGTACAAGTTGTAGATTTTGTGTTTATTTAGGAATTTGGCTAGAATTATAGAAATGTAGGGATGGAAAAGACCTCGAGAAATCCACAAGACCAGTCCCATGTGCTGAGGCAAGAACAAGTAAACTTGGACCATCACTTACAGGTGTTTGTCCAATGTGTTCTTAAAAACCTCCAATGATGGGGATTCCACAACCTTCTTGGAACCAAATTCCAGTGCTTAACTACCTGAATAGTTAAAAAGCTTTTCCTAATATTTTACCTAAATCTCCCTTGCTGCAGATTAAACTCATTACTACTTGTCCTACCTTCAGTAGACATGGAGAACAATTGATCACAGTCCAATTTATAACAGCCCTTAACATATTTAAAGATTTATCAGGTCCCCCCTCAGTCTTCTTTGCTCAAGAATAAACAAGTCCATTTTTTTCATCTTTCCTCATAGGGCAGGTTTTCTATACTTTTATCATTTTGGTTGCTCTCCTCTGGATGCCCCTCAATTTGTCCACATCTTTCTTAAACATGGCACCCACAGTGCCTCCTGAAAAAACACCGCAGCATACCAGCTGAGGCCTCAACAGTGCTGAGTAGAGTAGGACAATTACCTTCTATGTCTGACATACGGCACTCCTGTTAATACACCCCAAAATAATAGTAGCCTTTTTTGCAACTGCATCACATTGTTTACTCATATTTAATTTGTGACCCACTGTAACAGATCCTATTCAGCAGTACTATCACCTAGCCAGTTATTTCCCATTTTGTAGTTATGCATTTAGTTTTTCCTTTCTAAGTGAAATATTTGAAGTACTTTAATGACACTCAGGAAGCTGCAAGACTCCAATTGACCTAACTGAGCTTTGCATCATGCCCATCTAGGGAAGAATCTTGAGAGGAAAAAATAGAACTGACTGAACTATTCCTATTCAATATTAATCAGCATTTTACCTTCCCCACTGGTGCCCCTGCCCGCCAAACTGGTAAAACGTGCTTTTGATTAAGAAATCTGAACAAAATTAAAATCACTGTGATATTAACTATAAGATCTAGTGAGTGCCATAAATGTAGTCAATTTAGGAGCTTGAGATGACTGAAACTACTACAATGAACACCAAGGCGGGGACTAGATATGAGCCAAATTCATCCCTCATGTAACTATAATGAAGTCAGTGGAGTTACCCCAAACATGATTGGGCCCTGAGAATTAAAGACTATTTTATTTATTCATTTAGTGTAGGTAACACTTGGATTCAAAACTCCCAGAAAGATAATCAAAAGGTGTTACTGTTCCACAGACTGCTAAACAGACTTTGGTTTAAGCCTCTTATTAAAAATATATATTTTATTTTTCCTCAAAAGCTTGGCCATATATTTCCCCCCAAATGTACTGCTTCCCAAATTCCATTGGGGAACAGACATGACATGCAAGCTCCTTTTTCATCATTTGTCCCAGAAGTCATTTGGGAGTTAATTGGCAGTGGTTCTCTAAGTGCCATATCCGCCCTTCACATTGTGTATGGAAGGGAGCCTATTGTGTGAAGGGGAGAGGCCCAGCTAGCTAGACTGCTTCCCCTAGCTCTGCAGGGATCTACTGGGTTTGGGCTTGGCAAATCTGAAGGGGACAGGCAGATGGCATGAAGTGATGAGGGAGTTTCCTGATTCTTCCTGCCCCTTGCTGCAGAACTGCTGGAGAATCTGGTACAGTACAATATAATGCAGCCTGAGACTGTATTAAATTGTGACTACTTCCCTTCCAAGCTGCAGCAATTCTCTTTTAGTGGGATTTTAAGTTGGGAGAATCACTGGAAGATACAACCCCTGAAAAACCATGCTTTCTAGCAGGAGCTGATGGGACCAGGTTATACAATGGGAGGCAAGGGGACATGTGCAAGGAGAGAGGCCCCTTGCCTCCTGAAAATATACCATAATTAAGGTTATATGATTCTGTCAGGGGTATTATTAGTACAAGTCAGGTGCTTGCTCATCTGGCAAGCAATAAACAAAAATTCATGGAAGCCCACAACCTGTCCCTGACTTTTACAAAAGATACCCGGGGCGGGGGACAAACAGAGCGCTGCCGGGGCTTGCAACTGTTCCAGCCACATTACTGCTCCTGCCGTAGGGGCTGACTGCTGCTGCTACATCCCCAGAGCGCTGACCCAGCCCCAGCTGCTGCTACAGCGGCCTCTGTTTTGGTTGCCCCATGGTTGGCCCCTGGTCATCTGTTCTGGCGGTTCAGGGCCTGACAGCTGCTCCAGCCCTACCCCAAAAGAAGTCACAGAGGTCCCAGAAAGTCACAGAATCAGTGATCTCCATGACAGCATCGTAGCCTTACCCATAATCAGTACAGATCTTACTGAGATTTGTGGGTTAAAGAAGCGCAAGCTGGCTTCTTGCATGGGGACAAACTCTGCCCACTGCTGATTGAAGATGGATAGGAAACTGTAGGTGAGGGCTCTAATTCTTTTTTCCCTTCCTCCACTTTTACAAATTGTTGTATAGATTATTTAATAGCTTTGATTTTGGTTTGTTTTTTGCATCAATTATTGCTCATCTGGTGTCTAACACTTGTATATTGTGCACTGATATTTATTATTGAATACAATCTTACTTTGTTCTGCTGTGACAGGTGTAAGAAATAATCCAGTTAATGATGGATAGGTAGAGCGGCAGATAGAGATAGCTATTCATTCATTTCAAAATGAATTTTGAAAATGTTTATAGAATTGTATACTTTTAAACTTTTCCCTTCTCCCTCATCTTTCATATGTCACATATTTGATGCACACATTTGCTCCAGTCGTATGCCAGTTTCGCTCCCAAGTGTCCTACTTCACTGATGTTTCTGGATGTGCCTGGAATGCATGATTATGCCCATTATATGCATCATTTTCTAAAAAATGCTGCCATATACAGTGTAAGAATGAATTATTGTGCACAGTTAAACTTGCATTACTTCTACAAAGAAAAGAAAGGAAAACAACCTATTTAAATTGATACTGAAGTCCTTTCAGCATTGTAGTTCATTGGGGAGATGTGCAGACAAGGACAAAGGACATACATGTTCTTTATGCCAACATAAAACTATTAGATAATTTCTTTCTGGTGCAATATGCTATCTGATACCTTTCTCACATTCTTTCAAGTAGAATTCAGTGCATTATTTTTTTTAATTAATTGCTTCCTCCTGGTGTATCATCGTAGCCTGGTACTTAAAACCCTGTTCTTCAATTGTGGATTCTCTTAGCTTCATCTGTCATCATATCTTCCTTCCCTTCCCTTGCCAAACCTCCAGCAGCACTTGTTTGTTACCTCTAAGAAAAGGTAGCTATTGTGTAACTTTCTGGCAGAGTATAATTACATTTGAGATTCTGCAGACCATTCCACATCAGATTCCTTATATTTATGAAACCAACAAATAGTTAATTAAGCATCTTACAGGTCTAATGTTTTTCTTTATGAATAATGTAGATTTTCAGAACTGAAGTGTTAATAAGAGCACAGGGTGACAGCATGAAAAGCATTTTAGCTTAGTGCTTGTCTATACTGGCACTTTACAGTGCTGCAACTTTCTTGCTCAGCGGTGTGAAAAAACACACCCCTGAGCACTGCAAATTTCAGTGCTGTAAAGTGACAGTGTAGACAGTGCATCAGCACTCTCTCCCAGCACTATGCCACGTTAAAGTGCTACCGCAGCAGCGCTTTAGCGTTGCCAGTGAAGACGTGCCCTCATAAATTAGGGAGTTTCTATTGAAATTGTGTTGATCTTTTACAGAAATGGATCTGTCTGCTAGGTAATTAAGCTGTTCCTTGTTAAGAAATCAACTTCATTTCAACCAAGTCTTCTCTTTAAATTATTTCTATGAAAGCTTTAGCAAATGCCATTTACTTTGGACCTTTTTCAAAAGTTTGTTTGATTCTTGGAAGAATTCTAAGAGCCTTGTACTACCCTAGATCCACATGTGGAATTCCCATTGGTATCATTGACTGACTTCCAGTAATGTGTCAATGGCTTTGTACAAAAACTTGAGGCTAGATTACAGATTTAAAGGCCGTATTTTCCAATCAGAAATATACACACAACTCTTATTGCACTCAAAGGATGCTGTGTATGCATATCTGAGGGCAGAATTTGGAAATAATGGTTTGGCCTCAAGCTTCTAAGGCCATTTTAGGAAAAGAGATCTCCAAATTTAGCACATGTATAATTTTCATATGGTCCTGAAGACAAGACTTCAGTATTTCAGTTTTGAGCTGCTTTGTGCATGATCAAAGAGAACACAAGGACAAGAGATCTACAATCAAGTATATCCATTGTAACAGAAGACTCAAGAACTTTCACGATCTTGTTACAGGAAGAAGTTTTGTGGAAATTTGTTTTCACGAGTAACTATAAGAGAAAAAAGAGAAGCCTCGTCATTCAACCAAATAACTGACTTTCAATAAGCCAGTGTGTAAGGACCAATCCTGCTAATATTGAAGTTGATGAAAAAACTTACATTGACTATGGATGCAGGATCAGGCCTCAACATTGCAAGCAACTCCAGTTTTCTGAGCCCTGGGCAACACTAGGGGAGGGGGTCGATCTACGATACGCAACTTCAGCTACGTGAATAGCGTAGCTGAAGTTGGCGTATCGTAATCGACTTACCTGGCCATGAGGACGGCGGCGAGTTGATCGCTGCCGCTCCCACGTCGACTCCGCTTCCGCCTTTTGATGAGGTGGATTTCCGGAGCCGACGGGGAGCGCGATCGGGGATCGATTAATCGCGTCTTAACGAGACGCGAAAAATCGATCCCCGATAGATCGATTGCTACCCGCCGATCCGGCGGGTAGTGAAGACCTGCCCTGAGAATAGTAGTATAAATAATAGGCACCGACTTTAGTCAGCGCCGGTGGGAGCTCACGCCCCCGGCCCCGCCCCCATTCCACCCTTCCCCAAATCCTCGCCTCCTCCCCGGGGCGCGCAGCATTTCCCCTCCCCCACCCCCAGGCTTGCAAGCCTGGCGGGGAGGGGAAATGCAGCATGCCCACCGGCAGCTCCCTGCCAGCCCCCCCACGCCCAGCTCACCTCCGCTTCAGGGTTCAGCCTCTGGAGGCGTGGCCCCGCGAAGCCGCTTTTTTTTAGCTCACAGGCTCGCCGCCCATCAGCTGTGCGGCGGGCAGCAAGCCTGGGCGGGGGAAAGCACAGCGGCGGCGCCTCGGGGGTGGTGTATGGGGAGGAGGCAGAGGGCTCCCCATACCCCTCCCCCGAGGCACCGCCGCTATGCTTTCCCCTGCCCCCCCCCCCCCCGGCTTGCCGCCTGCCCGGAAGCAGAGGTGAGCTGGGCACGGGGTTGGGGGGTGGTGGGCTGGCCACCAATTTTTCCCCGTGGGTGCTCCAGCCCCGGAGCACCCACGGAGTCGGCGCCTGTGCTATAAATATAATCTTAAGAAGAAAGTCAAGGATAAAATCCAGAGTGTAACTAGCTAGCTGTTTTATTTTTCTATTGGCAAGGGATGAGAATTTGTCTGTGTGTTCAGAATAAAACTATTTTTCTTGTCATAGGGTGTGTATTGCTGGTAAAGGCATGAAAAAGCCCATTTTCTTGACATGGGTGCCTTAATAGAGTGTTTATATCCAGCATTTGGATGTGCAGATCTGATTGGGTATGAGACTATTCAATTACCTATTTTATTACTGCTAATTGGTATTAAATCATTTAATGGGGGAGAGAAGTGGAAGGAAGGGGTGACTTGAAAATTTTGTGTACCTTTAAAGATCATCAGCATTGTTTTTGCCAGTTTCAGTCTGATTTTGCAATTACTGCAGTAACATTTTGAAGCATGGTTTCTTTAATTCTTATTCTCCTTTCAGTTAAGACATTCTGAATTAAAATAAAATAAATAAAAAATTAGTGGTTCAGTGACTACATATAAATAGAAATTCAAATCTCTAATGAAAACTCAAGTGATATTGTACTATGAGACTCTTTTGTCCTGTAATTACAAATAAATATAGGAAAATGTAGATTAATATTACATCTATTTTTTGTTGTTACCCTAAGCCATTTGGAAGCCAGCTGCACATTAAAAAATACTATGGTAGCACAGTTTGCAGAAAAGAACTTTCACATGCAATCTTTGTTCCTTTCCTGTACAGTTTCTAAACTTACAACTTTTAACTGTTATCTGTTTGTAGCCATTATATGGCATTTATAAGAAGACCTCGAAGAATATAAAAATGTGTATTTTTCTCGGTTATTTAAACACACCATTTATTTTCTATAACATATGAATAATTCTCATAATGCTTGAGTTCCCAGAGTAATTATTAATATTTTTTTCAAGAAAACTCCCTTCTTATCTTTGACTTAGAGTTCAGTCTGACTTCGTTTAAGTGAAGCACAATTCATGGTAATATGAGCCTTTATCAACTCCATTTGTTAGCTTATAAACTTCACATTTTAATAATTTATTATGTTGCCGAACAATCATAAACTCTCAGGAACATGGAGGATTTCATAGCTGTTTAATCCTGGTGTAAAAACCAAAACAAAACTCATGAATTCTAACATAAAAATAAGCACATTCTAGATATGATAATCAATTCTAGTTTTCCTATACTGTATTTCTGCATTATTATTATTTTAAAGAGTAAACAAACAGCATTCTTTTTAGTTCAACATTAAGCTTTCATTGTAAAGCAAACACACACACTTTATTTCTTGGCTGCAGGGGCTGCCTTCATGTATTATGAATTTCCGAATTTATTATTTATTGTATAAAAACTCAGTGCTACCAGCACTGTCTGACAGACATTTGTACTGGGATTTCTAAGAGCTTGTAGTGAGGTGGGGTGGCCTCCCTCCGATCCAGAGGTGGGGAACCACCCTTTCTGCCCAAGTGGGTAGAGTCAGACCTGCCTTGCCCATCCCACCGGAAGTGGGTAACAGTAGGGTTACCAGATATCAACTGTGAAAAAATGGGATGGCGGGTGGAGGGTAATAGGCGCCTATATAAGAAAAAGTCCCAAAAAACGGGACTGTCCCTTTAAAAACGGGACATCTGGTCACCCTAGGTAACAGGAACAGGAAGTATAAAAGGTGGAGCCTCTAGCTCAGTTGGAGCCAGGACACCAAGGGAGACAGACATGCTCTGCTCTCTCCAGTCCACCGACTCTATTGCTGAGCTCAGGGATGACCTGCACACTGGAGAATCAGCATCTACCGCGAACCTGCCAGGATTATTGCTGGTCACGTAGCCAGAGGACACCCCATTGGTCCAGGTACACCTCGATGGGAGAGTCGGAAGTGGTCCAGGGACAGCCTGTCTGTAGTGCTGCCTGAAGCACAGTTGGCGTGTTGCGGCTGGATTCCCCGCTGACCCAGTGGTGGAATACTCCACCACTGTTTGGTGGTTGGGGGGGCCAGTGGAGGAGGGTGGGCCCAGCCCCCCGCGTCACCTCACCCTTGGTGTGGCAGCCTCCTCTCTCCAGGTCCAGAGGCCTGCATTTGTTGGCCGTCCATGAGAGCTAGGACGCCCGAATCCTGGATTTTTGCTCTGCCCCTGCACCAATGGCTCAGAGCTTAATCGACTGCTGTGTTTGCCCTGCTCCTGGCTAGAGGGCTCAGAGGTTACAAACTATTGCGTTGGCTTTACCTCTGCTTGAAGAGGCCCAGAACTTAGACTGCTGGGTTTGCCTTGGGCTTAAAGGGCCCAGGGACTATAGACTCTGGGTTGCTCAGCTACAGCTTAAGCGCCGGAGAATAGAGACTCCTGGGTGGTGGCCTGGCTCCTGCGTAGGGGCTGAGCCCTGTTAAACTGGTTGGGATGCTAATGCCTGGTCTACTAATTCCCCTCTGATACTAGGCGGCAATCCCGACGACGTAGTGAGGCAGTGTGGCCTCCCTTTGATTCAGAGTGGGAGGGACGACCACCACACCACTGCAGAGCCCAGTTTTCAACCTTGAGAGCCTAAAATGGGAGGCCACTTCCTCATTTAGATGCTCAGATTATCACTTAGGTTCCCAAATACTCATTCTATGCACCTATTTGCCATTTCCAGCACCTTACTATAGAACTGAGCATCTCCATATAGGAACCCAAGTTTGAAAACTGAGAACCCCAGATGAAAGATATTACCACTACAAGGATAACATAAGACTTTTTGGGAATGATTCAGTCTTGAGTTATGTTTCTTTTTTCCCAGTGGGAAAAAGTCTGGCCAGAAGAAGGGTTGCAGTCACCTAAGGTGCCCGCAACTTTTGCTTCATTGAAGGGTTAAAGCTGGACAATGTAGACCTCAAAGTGGTGGGTTGGGAAGGATGGTCAGACTGTTGATTCAGCCAATCCCCACCCTGGGCATATTCCATTTGCAAGACTTCTGTGGAGCCCCTACCACAGTGTAAAGCAATACACCTTGTCCCACTGTGGCCTAGTGGGATAAATCAAGCCATACATTCAGCCCTTGAACACCAAATAACTTTATTTTAGGATTATTTAAATGAAAAATGAACAATTACTTTGTTCTTTGTAAAATTATGCAAATGTAGTATTTAGCTTCTTAAAATTGTGGAAAAGCAATGGGGAAGGAGCAGCAAACTGCATAAAAGGGGAGTGACATGACTAAAAGGACATGTACAGTGCCAGGATTTAAGGAGTATGTTGTTATCCGGGGGTGGGACTTCTGATTTTGAAATATTTTGGCGGAGATTTTACTTGACCTAACATGCTTAGCCTTTGAAACATTACTTTATGACTAAGGGCTGGTCCACACTAGGTGGGGGCGGGGGATCGATCTAAGATACGCAACTTCAGCTACGTGAATAACGTAGCTGAAGTCGAATATCTTAGATCGATTTCAAAAGTACTTACCGCTGGTCCACACCGCAGCAGGCAGGCTCCCCCATCGACTCCGCTTACTCCTCGCGCGGAGCTGGAGTTCCGGAGTCGACGGGGAGCGCTTCTGGGATCGATTTATCGCGTCTAGACAAGACGCGATAAATCGATCCCAGAACATCGATTGCTACCCGCCAGATCGGGCGGGTAGTGTGGATGTAGCCTAAGGCATTACTTAATTTACTATAGTGCAGAAATTGCAGATTCTGCAATATTAGGCTTCCACCTCAGTTTTGACAGCAGAAGCTCTATTTTGTGTGGGGCTAAGAGTGGGAGCCCCGGACTGCCACTGTCAGCCCAGGGCTCCCACTCTCAGTCCTGGGTTGCCGACAGGGGGAGCCCCTGCTCTCAGCCCTGGATTCCTGCTGTCAGCCCTGGGCTCTACTCTCCGCCCCAAGCACAGATGCTGGAACTAAGGGGACTGGGGGTGTGGCCATAGGCGCCGACTCCGTGGGTGCTCCGGGGCTGGAGCACCCACGGAGAAAAATTGGTGGGTGCTCAGCACCCACCGGCAGCTCCCCGCCAGCCCCGGGGCCCTGCCTCCGATGCCGGGCGACCGCACCCCCTGGCTTGAAATGGTTTACATCATATATAGGTTTTACAATTTGGGTCAACTGCTCTCAGCACCCCCACTATACAAATTGTTCTGACATTCCTGGCCCTGAGTGGCCAACAGCAGGAGTTCCTGCTCTCAGTGCCAGGCTCCAACTCTCAGCACTGGATGGCCAACAGCGGGAGCCGCTGCTCTGAGCCCTGGGCGGCTGGCAGGGGAAAAGCACAGAAAAATAATAATGGACCTTATTACCACAAATAATACGGTCCATTATTACTTTTTTGAGATTTTCCATGGCTTGTCCACAACTCAGCTGCAATTTTTAACAATCATCATGTGTTTTAAGTAGGGCCTTATTCATGACCCCATTTGCAACTCTTCATAATCCTACAAAAGAAAAATATGAGGTTCTTGGAAAACCCTTGAGCATTGATTAAAGACATTTAAAATTCACAGAATGATGCTCATCATATTCCTGCATAGTAAAGCAAGAGCACTTGTATTATAACTGGATACCACTGAAGTCTGCCAGGTGTTTACCTTTTAATTCATGCTGTCTTATGGTTTGCTCTTTGATTCCTTGTGTAACCAAAGCTCTCATTTAGGTTAATAGGCAGTGTAGCTACCCTGGGATTTCAGGACTGGGCCCTTAATGCTCCAAATAAAATATCCTTATATTGGAAAAGGAAATGAGTGGAGCAGGGCAGCTCCTGGTACAATATAGTGGTGCATTGTCCTACTTTCCAACCAGATTTTCTTGATTAAAAATGTAATATCTACTTGTAATTTTTTTTAAACCTTGAAAAGGAAAGACTGTCCTATTTCTGATACTGTATCTTGGCAATCAGTGCAGTGATATAAGGAGATGGGTGAAGGAAAATTATATGGGTCACCAAGCTATTCACATCCATTGACATAATATGACTTCTTCGAGTAGTGTCCCTATGGTTGCTCCACGTTACGTTAGGTGTCTGTGCGCCCCTGCGCCTCTATTCGGAGATTTTTGGTAGCAGCGTCCCATTGAGCCCGTGCATGTGCCCTCCCTCCCTCGTGGTCTGCCTCGAGGCTATTTAGCACTGCGGGGCGGGGTGGGGAACCCTCCTCACTTCCTTCTCTACCGCCTCACTTCCTTCTCTACCGCCTCACTTCCTTCTCTACCGCCTTTGGCCTCTGACAGAATGAGCAGTGGTCCCTTCCTTATCTGTGTCATTAACATAAGTAGTGTTTGTTTTGTTACCTTTGTTCCCCTTAAAAGTAATTAGGCTAATGATTCTTTATTTTATTCCTTTGGTTTGAAAAAAAAAAAAGAGAGAGAAAGGAAAAGAACTTCAGTTTCCTTCCCTGTCTGGGGGTATTCCTTCCTCCCCCCACCAGTCATCTAGTTCCTCTGACTTCAGCCCATTCCTCACCCACTCTCAAAGCAATGGGCTGACCCTTCACCCCAACCCGTGGGTCCTCTGCCTCCAGGCTTGGATTTTTTCTTCGTTCCAAGGCTTAGAAGCAGAATGCTCTGACAAGCTGAAATATGTGTTGCAACACAACCACAAGTTCACCACTCCACATACCTGTCTACAACATGGAAACAGCTCCAAGTGTTTACCATTCCAAACGGATAGACCCAACCTCATCTTTCCTCCCTCTGATTTTCCACTACATTTAAACTCTTACTCCGCTCCCTTAAGGTACATCTCATGGCGAAAATGGCTTCCCACTTGGAGTTTGCTTAACCACTAATGCGTAGATTCTTTAAGGACATTGGGGACTCTCTTCCCCTACGTGACACCACCTGCTCCAGCCTGGGATTTTAACCTAGTTCTCAGGGCTTGGACTAGACCTCCCTCCGAGTGCAGGGCAACTTGTTCTCTCATACACCTGTCCCTGACGACAGCATTTCTAATTGCCATCGCCTCTGCTAGGCACATACGAGAAATAGCAGCCCTGATGGCACACCCATCATTCACGCCCTTTTTTTCTAAGGATGAAGTAACTCTAAGACCATATCCCAAGTTTCTCCCTACTTTTCTGCACTTTCCATATGAATCAACAGATCCACCTCCCTGTTTTTTTCTCAAAACCACATTGTGACAACTGGGAGACAATTGGGCATATGTTAGATATTAGAAAGACATTAGCATTCTACTTGGACAGGACTAAGGACCTCAGGAAATCCCCTAAACTCTTCCTTTCGTCCACAGAAAGATCCAAAAGCTCTGTGATATCTCCTCAAAGACTATCCAAATGGGTCTCTAGTTGCATTAATCACTCAGCAAGGGCACAACTTGCTTCTGTCCACATACATTCCATGAGGTCAGTTCCTACCTCAATCGCAATCCATATGGATACCCTTACCTCCCCAATCTATAGAGCAATGATTGGGGACTCTGTCTATATTTTTATAGAACATTATGCAATCACTGATGATTTTGCCGCTGACACCATCTTCGACTCCACAGTACTCTCTCTATTGAAAGACTCCGCTCCGAAGTCCCAGCCTCCAGTGGTGGGTACTTCTCTGGAGTCACCTAACGTGGAGCAACCATAAGGACACTACTCGAAGAAGAAGAAGTTGTTACTCACCTTGTTCAGTAACGATGGTTCTTCGAGATGTGTGTCCCTATGGTTGCTCCACAACCCGCCCTCCTCCCCTCTACTTCGGAGTCCTCTATGGGGCTCTGTGGTAGAGAAGGAAGTGAGGGGGGTTCCCCCGTGCAGTGCTAAATAGCCTCGAGGAGGACCACGAGGGAGGGAGGGCACATGCACGGGCTCAATGGGATGCTGCTACCAAAAATCTCCGAATAGAGGCGCAGGGGCGCACAGACACCTAACGTAACGTGGAGCAACCATAGGGACACACATCTCGAAGAACCATCGTTACTGCACAAGGTGAGTAACTTCTTCTTTTCAGAGCTAGCCAGGCTGTTTTCTAGATAAATTAACTAAACCCAGATTGTGACTTTAAAGCAAACGATTAGTTTTGAAGTGTTTGCAACTGCTTGTGTGTTCTATTTACTATTCTTTTGTTTCAGATGTTTTGAAATACTACCCTAATATTTTTTACTCTTTCTAATGAATATAATTTTCACTCCAATATTTGAAGATTTCAAATGATAATTGCAGCCCTAGTGTACAAAAGGCCTTTTTTTAGTGTAGGGTACTTGATCCTTCCTCAAAAATCATAAAGACATTACTGAAAATTATACAGGGAGGAATTGATGGGATTGGTAGTGGGATATAAAACTTTTTTATATTTCTGGGTTACTGTTTTGAATCTAGGTGATGTTGGTAGCAATTGTGAAAGCCCCAACAATATAAAGTCTCATTGAAGACCAATATGAAATGAATTGATGGAATCAGTCCAGTTTATAGTGGAGCACTGTCCACAGCACAAAACCCCCCGTCATGATTGGCACTAATCGGCATCCTTGTTGGCAGGTTCTGCAGAGCATCCCAAGGACTGACTAGGTAAGGAGAATGAACTACCACAGCCTTTCACTTTCAGAGCTCGCTCTTGGTCAGGGCTGACAGCTGTTGGTGGGGCAATGTGTGAACCTTGAACTGCTATTGGCCTGAGTTGTGTCTGTTCTGATAAACAGAAGACTTTGGTTTCCAGGGCTGTCAGCGTGTTACCTTTCAGAAGCACAAAAGCACTTAAAAGTTTAAAAGATTCAAAAAGTTAATACCATTCTTAAAACTTCATTCAGATCCAGAATTTCAGTGCAGGAAACAGGATATTTTTCCTGCAAAGTCATTGCAAGAGAGTTACTGCTCTGACTTATACCTGGGAGGCGACGCTGCCGGAATGTATCTCAGCATGGGAGATGAAACCAGTGAAGTGAATCAGTGATGATAGTCTCGGTCAATTCCTCATAAAGAGATGGAATGTTCAGTGAGGGGTAAGAATCAAGACACCATTCCAGAAACTGTTCTGTCCTGAAATATTGTTTTTGTCTTGGCACACTAGATCCACAGAAACACAGATTTTTCAGTCTTATAAGGATTTTTCTACTTTACTATGTATATGGTTGTGAACAGAGATTCAGATATCTGAGTTTTGGGGGGTAGGGAAGGTAATGTGGTAAGGAGAATACCCACCAGCTGGGTTTTGGTCTATCATCTCTTTAAGAACACTGCTGTTACAAGTGTAGTGACACAATAAACTTGCTTTGTTTTGGGGGGTGGCGAGGTAGCTTATTCAAATAAACAATAAAATCAGTCCTGTTCAGCTTCAGAAGTTCCTTGCCGATTCTGTTTGAACATTGACATTCACCATGCAGATCTGGTGCACATGAGTGCCAGCAGAAGCTCCAGTGTATGCTTCCTTCCTCACTCACTTAAGGCTTCTGGCTCTCACATTGAGAATTAATTAAAAACTAATTTAATTTTTTTTTGCGATGAGTTATCCTTTAAATTAAATAAGATGACTTGAGGGAAATGTTCGTGGTCATTTGTGGCCACTTATGCATCTCTATTTGTAAATTAATAGGAATTATATTCCCACAGACCCCTGCAAATGCTCCTGTGAGTCATGCTGCTTACTGCTTTTCTGCAGACTTCTGTGAAAATGAGCTAGGCTAATCTGTTAGTCTGGTGGTGTGAGACAGAACTTGGTGAAAAATGTGTTCTGCCCCCAAGTACACAGTATCATTCCAGAAACCCATCTCTCCTGTTAATGCCTTATAATGGATTACTTGCTAATGGCCAGTGACCTTTTTCCTTTTTAGAGGACTTCATTGATCAGTGTGTTTTAGACATACACTTCCCATGAGTAATCTAGGTAGTTAAAAAATGATGTAAAAGGCCTCCAGATATGGATGCCTTAGAAATGTGAGTGTGAACAGTAGTTCAATGAATTCAGGTTCATATTTTTCAATTTCTGATTTTCCTAGAAATGTTTTGGTTAGTAGCAAGGCTTGTTGTTAGAGCTGGATAAAATGTTTTGACCAAAGCCTTTTTTTGGCCAAAAATGCATATTCAGGTTGATTTTTTAAAATGTCATTTCAACATTTTCAAAATGAAACGTTTCAACTTTTCAATTAAAAATAAGTTTTAATTTTGAAATTACCTTTCATTTAAAAAAATAAAAGAAAACTCAAAATTGAAACAAAAAATTTGTTTTGGGTCCAACAAAAATATTGTTGGATCCAATTTTTTTAACTTTGCAATTTGCTGAAAAAATTTGAAAGATTTCATTTTCGGGTCAACCAGAAATTATTTTTTTAAATTTTTTTAATTGCCAGCAAACTGAAAAATCAGTTATTCTCAGTTTTACTAGTAGTTCACTATTGGGCTTGATCAAGAAAGCCCATTAAAGTAATAAAAAGTCCTCCATGGACTTCAGTTGGGCTTTGGATCATCCTATATAAGAGGGAATATTGGGGGATCCCCACTCTACTGAAGAGCCCCCTCAGTGTTCCTCCTGTAAAGTAATGGTGGTGACTGGTGAGCTGTATACCCTGAATTGTGAACAAAAGCTAATGGAAAAACAGAGATTTCTGGTCATCCCTTCTCTATAATGACCTTCCGAGGAAATAATTAGTTTGCCACTTTTTATTTATTTATGGTATATGGACAGGGCCTGAAAGATTTTCCCAATAAAATGTTTTCCTTCATTTTTTTTTTTTTTACATTAGAAATTAAGTCTTTTTTCTCTCCTAGTTTCAGCGGAGAGCTCTTCCTGGATGACCAAAGAGCTAGATGGTTAATGACATCAGATATCAAAGTGAATAATTATTATTGTGAATGGAAGTGATTTGTTGTTCAGACCACAACAAGATTTAAGATTTTTGTTTAGGACCTATTTAATTGTCATGGTTGTAAAATAGTCATAAGAAAATAGCTTAAAGTTTCATTGCCCTTCAAATAAAGGCCAAGAATACTCCCTGTCTGAGTCTTCTAGCTGAGATCTCCATTGAAAACAAGAATCTGATTTTCTTAATGATTCTGGGATTTAAAAAAAATCAGAAAAAAATTCTTAAATTTTTAAACTGTCAAGTCTTTTGTGTAGGGACAGTCATTTACTTGATGTATGTACAGTGCCTAGCACAATGGGGCACTGCTATGGTTGGCCTCTAGGTACTATCACAATACAAACATTAAATAATATCACAAGCCTTTCAAGCCTTATTTATAAGTAAAAAGGGCACAAATCCCCTTTTTATCTTAGAGTCATAGAATTTAAGGTCAGAAGGGACCATTATGATCATCTAGTCTGACCTCCTGCACAACGCAGGCCACACAATCTCACCCACCCACTCCTGTAATAAACCCCTAACCTATATCTAAGCTATTGAAGTCCTCAAATCGTGGTTTAAAGACTTCAAGGTGCAGAGAATCCTCCAGCAAGTGACCCATGCCCCATGCTGCAGAGGAAGGCGAAAAACCCCCAGGGCCTCTGCCAATCTGCCCTGGAGGAAAATTCCTTCCCAACCCCAAATATGGCGATCAGCTGAACCCTGAGCATGTGGGCAAGACTCACCAGCTAGACACCCAGGAAAGAAATATATGTAGTAAGTCAGATCCCACCCTATCTAACATCCCATCACAGGCCATTGGGCATATTTACCGCTAATATTCAAAGATCAATTAATTGCCAAAATTAGGCTATCCCATCATACCATCCCCTCCATAAATTTATCAAGCTTAATCTTGAAGCAGATATGTCTTTTGCCCTCACTGTTTCCCTTAGAAGGCTGTTCCAGAACTTCACTCCTCTGGTGGTTAGAAACCTTTGTCTAATTTCAACTCTAAACTTCCTGATAGCCAGTTTATATCCATTTGTTCTGGTGTCCATATTGGTACTGAGCTGAAGTAATTCCTCTCCCTCCCTGGTATTTATCCCTCTGATATATTTATAGAGAGCAATCATATCTCCCCTCAGCCTTCTTTTGGTTAGGCTAAACAAGCCAAGCTCTGAGTCTCCTTTCATAAGACAGGTTTTTCCATTCCTTGGATCATCCTAGTAGCCCTTCTCTGTATCTGTTCCAGTTTGAATTCATCCTTCTTAAACATGGGAGACCAGAACTAAACACAGTATTCCAGATGAGGTCTCACCAGTGCCTTGTATAATGGTACTAACACCTCCTTATCTCTACTGGAAATACCTCGCCTGATGCATCCCAAGACCGCATTAGCTTTTTTTCATGGCCATATCACATTAGCGGCTCATATTCATGCTGTGATCAACCAATACTCCGAGGTCCTTCTCCTCCTCTGTTACTTCCAACTGATGTGTCTCCAGCTTATAACTAAAATTCTTGTTATTAATTCCTAAATGCATGACCTTACACTTTTCACTATTAAATTTCATCTTATTACTGTTACTCCAATTTACAAGGTCATCCAGATCTTCCTGTATGATATCCTGGTCCTTCTCTGCATTGGAAATACCTCCCAGCTTTGTGTCATCCGCAAGATTTATTAGCACACTCCCACTTTTTGTGCTGTCAGTAATAAAAAGATTAAATAAGATTGGTCCCAAAACCGATCCCTGAGGAACTCCACTAGTAACCTCCCTCCAGCCTGACAGTTCACCTTTCAGTATGACCCGTCGTAGTCTCCCCTTCAACCAGTTCCTTATCCACCTTTCAATTTTCATATCGATCCCCATCTTTTCCAGTTTAACTAATAATTCCTCATGTGGAACCATATCAAATGCCTTACTGAAATTGAGGTAAATTACATCCTCTGTGTTTCCTTTGTCTAAAAAATCTGTTACCTTCTGAAAGAGGGAGATCAGGTTGGTTTGGCACGACCTACCTTCTGTAAAACCATGTTGTATTTTGTCCCAATTACCATTGACCTCAATGACCTTACCTACTTTCTCCTTCAAATTTTTTGCCAAGACCTTGCATGCTACAGATGTCAAACTAACAGGTCTGTAGTTACCCAGATCACATTTTTTCCCTTTCTTAAAAATAGGAACTATGTTAGCAATTCTCTAGTTATGTGGTACAACCCCTGAGTTTACAGATTCATTAAAAATTCTTGCTATGGGTTTGCAATTTCATGTGCCAGTTCCTTTAATATGCTTGGATGAAGATTATCTGGGTCCCCTGATTTAGTTCCATTAAGCTGTTCGAGTTTGGCTTCTGTCTTGGATTTGGTAATATCTACCTCCATATCCTCATTCCCATTTGTCATCCTACCATTATCCCTAAGCTCCTCATTAAAGACTGAGGCAAAGTATTTGTTTAGATATTGGGCCTAGATTATCCTTAACCTCCACTCCATCCTCAGTGTTTAGCAGTCCCACTTCTTCTTTCTTTGTTTTCTTCTTATTTATATGGCTATAGAACCTTCTACTATTGTTTACAATTCCCTTTGCAAGGTCCAGCTCTACATGGTTTTTGGCCTTTCTCCCTACATGTTCTGATCTCAATAAGGTAGCTTTCCTTGCTGATCCCTCCCATCTTCCACTCCTTGTAGGCTTTCTGCTTTTTCTTAATCACCTCTCTGAGATGCTTGCTCATCTAGCTTGGTCTAAAACTCCTGCCTATGAATTGTTTCCCCTTTCTTGGGATACAGGCTTCTGATAGTTTCTGCAGTTTTGACTTGAAGTAATTCCAGGCCTCCTCCGCCTTTAGATCCACAAGTTCTTCAGTCCAATCCACTTCCCTAACTAATTTCCTTAATTTTTTAAAGTTAGCCCTTTTGAAATAAAAAACCCTAGTCAGATCTATTTTTGTTTATCCTGCCACTTAGTTTGAACTGAATTAGTTCATGATCGCTTGAACCAAGGTGGTCCCCTACAACCATTTTTTCTATGAAGTCCTCACTACTCACCAAAACCAAATCTAAAATGACATCTCTTGTTGGTTCAGCAACTAGTTGGTGAAGGAATCCATCAGCTATTGCATCCAGGAAAATCTTAGCCCTATTATTATTACTAGCACTTGTCCTCCAGTCTATATCTGGGAAGTTAGTCTCCCATGATCACACAATTTCCACTAGTATTTACTTCATTAAAAACATTAAAGAGGTCTCTATCCATATCCAAATCAGATCCCGGTGGTCTATAGCACACCCCAAGCACTATCCCAGGGGAGGGTCTAGTAGCTTTCTTCCCCAATGTGATTTTTGCCCAGACAGATTCTGTCTTATCCATTCCATCACTTCTTATTTCTTTACAGTCTACCTCATCATTGATATCCAATGCTACTCCACCACTTTTGTCTTTATTTCTGTCATTCCTAAACAGCACATACCCTTCGATACCTGTACTCCAGTCATGACTACTATTTCACCATGTTTCTGTTATCCCTATAATATCTGGTTTCACTTTCTGCACCAGTAGCTCTAGTTCCTTCATTTTGTTGCCTAGGCTCCTTGCATTGGTGTACAAACACCTTAATTTTTGCGGTTTGGCTTTGCTCACATTCTTTACCCAATTAGGCACAGACATTCTACCGCCACTATCACCTATTAGTCTGGTATCTACACTACCCTTCCTCCTTATGTCCATTCTCCTACCCATGGCTGTATCTTTTCTTACTTTGTTTTCTTCCCTCTCAATGTTAAAATCCAGTGTGGAGATTACCTAGATATCTCCCCCAAATTCCTAGTTTAAAGCTCTCTTAATCAGTTGTGCCAGCCTCCATCCTAGAAGTCTATTTCCCTCCCTACTCAGGTGAAGTCCATCCCGAGAGAACAGTCCTCTGTCCATGAATGCCTCCCAATGGCCATACATCCCAAAGCCCTCCTTATAGCACCACTGCCTGAGCCATCTGTTGATCATCATAATCCTGTCATACCTTTGCTGCCTTTCTCTAGGAACAGGCAGAATCCCACTGAAGATCACCTGAGCCTCGATTTCCTTAAGCGTCTTCCCTAGCCTGGTATAGTCCCACTTGATACGTTCCAGAGAGAATCTAGCCGTATCATTTGTTCCCACATGAAGGACAATCAGTGGATTCTTTCCTGCTCCCGTTAGGATCCTCTTCTGCCTCAGGTCCACATCCTGTATCTTAGCACCCGGCAGACAGCACACCCTTCTGTTCTCTGGATCAGCTCGGGTTACAGGACTGTCTATTCTTCTCAGTAAGGAGTCCCCAATCATGTAGACCTGCCTTTTCCTGGTGATGGTGCGATTTTCCGGTCTATCCCCTGTTCCCTCTGGCTACAAGTGCTCTCGATTCCTATTCTCCCTTGCAATCCTCTGCAACCCATCATGTATCCTCCTGGGGCTCATATTTGGTGTTATCTCCATTGAATCTTCCCCTCTTCCTATAGGACTAGCTGCTCTTCTCTTCTTCCTTGCCCTCCCATCTGCTGTGCTCCTTCTTCATTTTCAAATTCCGCAAACCTGTTCCTGAGCTCTATTTCTCCACTAGCCCGTCTTTTCCTCTGCCTGGTTCTCTTAATCACATGCTTCCACTGTCCACTTTCCTCACCCAGCAGTCTCCCCTCAGAGTTCTTTGGTCCTGCTTCCATCTGCAAGTCTGAGCTTTTCCCTTCAGCCTCCTCATGTCTTTGCTCAATCATCTGCTCGAACCCCCCTTCTAAACTCAACCAGAGTTTCGACCTGCATCTCCAATCCTCGGATCTTTTCTTCCAACAGCTCTATCAGGCGGCACTTCATGCAGACAAAACTCTTTTCAGGTACCCCCTCCAGGATCTTGTACATACCGCAGCTTCCACATCCAGTCATCTTCAATGTGTCTTCCACTGCTTGGGTCACTACCACTGCTGCCTCTGTATCTGTCATAGCCTTCCCAACTAAGTTCTGTTAGTCCGGGAAACACAAACCAAACCAAACCACCACCAACCCCAGCAAAACAAACCCCCAACGAGCACCACAACACTGCCAGAACACCACACACTCCCCTTATTAGCCTGTCTGCTCCTCTCTCTGGTTCTCCTAGTCTTCCCCCCAAATTCCCCTTACAAACTCCCACTCACACTCCCCTGTTTATAGCTCTGTTTGCTGGCTCCTGTGCCGCTGCAGCAGCAAGTCACTTTTAAAATCGTAGTTTGCACTCATATAACCTTCTGTTAGGGATTTACCTGTTGCTGTTAATGGTAACAATATTCATTAACATGACCCTGTGCAGGTGCACAAATCAACATGAGAATACATGTGACCGCTTGTGCTCTAAGAAAGTCTAAGAAAGACTGAGGCTGTCTCCACACAGCCACACTATCCTCCTCAAAGGAGATAGCAAGGAAGATGCAGGGCCGTAGCTACTCTTACCTGTGAACTAGCAGTGGAACCAGCTTGTGTGATGGCGTGCATACTGTATCCAGTAAAAGGGTGATGTTTGAATTCCCTGATCTACAGTGCCCCCTGGAGCTATCACTGTGGCACAGTTGGCTCCAAACTCTGCTGTAATGTCTGACAAGACACTGGACCTGATCCAGTAAGGAGCTAAGCATTTCATGTGGGATGAGTTCTGTCATACTTTATTGGATTCAATGGGAGTTGAGTATGCAACTTGAGTCCTCTGATTTATGTGGAATGAGAGAAACTCTGCTGCACTGTATTTGTGACCTCTAAAATGGACTGTGATTACTCACTGCTGAGAAGAACAATCAGGCTAATAATCTATTCTTTTCCGTGCTGATATATGGCATGCTTACAGAGGCTGCTTCTTGGAGGAATTCAGTCTTTTACAGCAGAAAGAGAGGGGAGGGAAAGAAAACAGAGCAGATGGGACTTTGCATCACTAAGATGAAATATAAATTGTTAAAATATAGATTTGGTTGAGAGAAACGTACATCAATATAAACTGAGACCGAAAAATAAAAATGTAAAAACCCCAGACAAACTGTTTTCTGTACTTTCTGAAGTAGCATAATTTACACACATCCTTGCTTTCAGGAAAATAACATCTGCAGTAGGTAAAATCTTGGCTGATACACCTAAAAAATCCCCAGGACATAAGTCAAGTTTGGGACCCAAACTGACCTGAATACATATAAACTTTATTTATCTTCCACAAGATGGAGCTGTATGATTTCTGCTTTTGGAAGAAATTCACTCTGTTGGCAAATGATCCTTTGGTTACTGTACAAGGACAGAGCAATCACTATGATCCATCTTTCCTTTCTCACTATTATGCTAAAAAGTTGTTGAAATTTTATTCTAGATGGTCAGATGATGGCAACTAAAACTATCATTGAGTTTACCAAGATGGCTTCCGAATCTAAAGATACCTGTTTATTTAAAGAAAAAAGGAAATCTATATCCTTTTTATATAGCACATCAGAATGAATTTCCTAGTGTGTGATGTTTTCTATATTGTCCTTTCTTTATGTACTTTGGTGATGACTCTGCAATGCAGATTTCTTTGGAATATGAGTCTTGTAAAAAAATTTTTTGGGGGGGGGAGGGAGGGATCATATGGACTACTGTGTCTGGCATCAGAGTCATGAGGGATGCTGGGACCAAATAATTGAATTGAATAGCAAGCTGTTTAATTACTCACTGATTTACATGCTTTCTATTACATTAAATTGATTTTTCCAATTTCTGTTTAATATTTTGGTTAATTTAGCTGTACTTCTTTCCATCAGTTTTTCACACTTAGGGCTTGTCTCCCCTGAAACTGTTAGCTCAAGTGACTACACCTGAGCTAACCTAGCTTGAGTGAGAGGACCACACTGGCTATGTCGACACAACAGCTGGGAGGTGTGATTCGCAGCTTGGATAGACATACAGACACTAAGTTTGTCTGAACTAGTGTACTAAAAATAATTGTGTGGCCATGATGGGACAGGTGATGGTTCAGACAAGCCACCAAAGGTATGACCCCCTAGGTATGTACTCGGGCAGGTACTCCAAGCTGCTGCCCATGTCACCACTGCCACACTACTATTTTTAGTATGCTAGCTCGAGCAGAGCTAGTACATATAAGTCTACTGGTGCTGGGAATCGCACCTCCCAGTTACTGTATAGGCATACACACTATGAAACAACACTCAAGCTACATAGTGATTGGATAATCAGTTAATGAGTTGTGTTAAGTCAAGCTGTAGCCAGTGGCTGTATCCTCACTGCATTATTAGCTTGAGCTTCAACTAATACCTCCTGATGGGCCAGATAGCTAGAGTTTAAAGCACCACTTAATTCAAGCTAAATATTTTTGTGGGTGGGAATTGGGTTAGGGGCAACACTTGATTTATGCCTAAAGCTAACACTTCAGTAAAGACAATCTCTGTTACTATATTCTGTATCTTAGGCTATGTCTACACAAGAATAAAAAACCTGCATCTGGCCTGCATGGGTGGAGGGTCCCAGGGCTTGGGCTTCAGCCTGAGCCCGAACATCTACACAACAATTTTTAGCCCTGCAGCCTGAGCCCCACAAGCCTGAGTCGGCTGACCTGGGCCAGCCATGGTCATGTCTTTGGGTCTTTTATCCCTGTGTAGACATACCGTGAGTGATTAGAGGCTCCAAGGAGACTGGAATTCCATTGTGTACAAACACCACTTCCCTGAACAAACACAATAAGACAATTCCTTCCTCAAAGAATTTACCATCTAAATAGAGAAGACATAGGGCTGGAGGAAGGAACTATTATCTCTGTTTTGTAGATTGGGATCTGAGGCTCAGGTGGGTTAAGTAATTTACCCAATGTCACACAGGAAGTATGTGGCAGAGCTAGGACTTGAAACCAGATTTCCTGAGTCCTACGTCAGTGCATTAATCACAAGACCATCCTTCCTCTTCTACCTACTATTGGGAAATGTTTCCTTTCTCTGTTTGGGAATTAATATAGCAATCTTACTTTGAGGTCATAGATATGTTAGGACAAAGAAAGATCTTTACAAGAGTCCACTGTTATGTAGATAGCTGTATGCTTAACTATGGATACCATGAAACCAATGATACATCTGAGATACCTCGATTATGTTTTCAACCTCTGGACAGATTGCTTAAACACCCTCAGAGATTTCAACAACCCCCTCCCCCACCTGTTCATTAAACTCTCTCTGGGACATTCCTACACTAGCATCAACTTCCTGGACACCACGATCAGCTTCAACAATTAAACTCTACAGGCAACTAAATACAGGAAACCCTGAGATCACCATACCTACCATCATAGATCCAGTAACCACCCCAAACACACCAAGAAATTTGTTACCTACAGCCAGACACTCAGATACCACAGATTATGCTCTGAGGAGAAAGTCTGGGATATACACCTTAACACACTCAAAACTGCCTTCACCAAACAAGGACACTCCACCAGAGAAGTACATTGCCTAATGGAACAGGCTACCCAAATACCCCACGAGAACCTGCTTCAATACAGAAATAAAATCTTCTCCAACCACACACTCCTACTTGTCACCTACCACCCTACACTGGAACCCATACAGGTATAATCAAACAACTACAACCCAGATTCAATGGGGACCCTATCTTGTAAGAAATCTTTCCTGAACCGACTCTTCTGGCCTTCAAACAACCCCCAACCTCTCCAAGTTCATCATCAGAAGCAAGCTCCCCACAGACCAGGACACACTAACTCAAAGTGGCACCAGACCATGCTACAACAGTAGGTGCATAACCTACAGACATATCCCCACTGCAATGATCAAGAGCCCCCACAACACACCTTTCAAGATCCATAGATCCTACATGTGCCTATCACAACACGTGGTGTACCTCATCTAATACACTAAATGCCCCAGTAACAACTATGTGGGTGAAACCAGACAATCACTACACTCTCAAGTGAACTCCCACAGGGCAATGATAGAAGACAAAAACACAGTGTCACCTGTGGGTGAACATTTTTCACAAAGTGATCACTCTATATCTGACCTATCAATCCTCATCCTGAAAGGAAACCTACACGGTACTTTCAAAAAATGAGTCTGGCCCTTAAATTCATTACACTGCTAGACACTAAAAATAATGGATTGAACAGAGATGCTGGATTTATGGCTTATTACAACAACCTGTAACCCACTAACCCCCTCTTTTTGTCCTATGACTTCAGAGGTTGTAATGGGCCACTCTGTCTTGAAGGGTCCCTAGAAATATGTCTTAGGGCAGGTCTTCACTACCCGCCGGATCGGCGGGTAGCAATCGATCTATCGGGGATCGATTTTTCGCGTCTCGTTAAGACGCGATTAATCGATCCCCGATCGCGCTCCCCGTCGGCTCCGGCAATCCACCTCATCGAAAGGCGGAAGCGGAGTCGACGGGGGAGCAGCAGCGATCGACTCGCCGCCGTCCTCATCGCCAGGTAAGTCGATTACGATACGCCGACTTCAGCTACGCTATTCACGTAGCTGAAGTTGCGTATCGTAGATCGACCCCCTCCCCTAGTGTAGCCCTGGGCTTACACTACTTATGCTAAAACAGTGGTTCTCAATTTTTTTTTCTTTGCGGACCACTTGAAAATTGCTGAGGGTCTCGGCGGACCACTTAATGATCTTTCCAAATGTTGTTTGTACCGTTAGCTAACTATTGTAAAGTGCTTTGGATAAAAGCACTATATAAAAAAATAAACTTTTTTTTGTTCTACAAATAAAAGCACACAACTCATATTTTAATATCAGTAGTCTTACCTTTCTAATGCAGTGGATGTGCCCTCTCTCTCCTGCTGCAGCAGTCCCTGAGCTGAGGCTGGGAAAGACGGGGGTCTCTCCCCCACCATGGCAGCCCCCAAGCTGGGCTGGGAAGGACGGGGGTATCTCCCTCTCTCCCATACTGCAGCAGCCCCTGAGCTGGGGCTTGGAGGGAGGGGGGGGTCTCTCCCTGTCTCCCCCACCACGGCAGCCCCCGACCTGGAGCTGGAAGGAGGGCCATCTCTCCCTGGCAACCACAGCCTTGGAGCTGGGGAAAGTTGCCCCTTTCTCTGGCCACCGCAGCCCTGGACGTCCCAAATTACCCCCACCCCCTCTTCTCATCCCACTGCCCCCTCCTAGCAACCCCGTTATCCCCAAGGCCACCACCTCACCTTACATGTGTGTCTTCTCCAGGGTCCAGGCACCCACGCCTGCGCAGCTCCCTAATGAGGTGGGTGGCACTTCATTATCTCATGTGCGGCCGCCCAGGCGCGCACCTTAGAGGGAACTATCCGCGGACCACCTGAATGGACCTCGCGGGCCACTGGTGGTCCGCAGACCACAATTTGAGAACCTCTATGCTAAACAAGCTGTTCCACCTTGCATTTTGCTGTGATGCTGGGAGTACCTTTCCCAGACCTGAAGAAGAGCTCCGTGTGCCTTCAAAGCTTGTCTCTCACCAACAGAAAATTGGTCTAATAAAAGAAATTACCTAACCGTATCTCTCTATGGAGTTGTCTTTCTTTGACTGCCAGGTATTTAAATCCATACGGGATGGTGGGGCTAACATTTTCTGATTTGCTCTCTGCTTTTAGCTTTGCATTGTAGTGGGTTAAAGCTACATTATTGCAAACTTCATAAAATACATAATGTCATGAAAAGCAATTTTTTCAGAGTTTCAGAATGAATCCTTAGGATGTGGCAGCCTGCATTAGGAGGAGCTTTATCAAGGTACAGCAGAAATTCATTAAGTCCTGAAAACTCTCAATGATTTTGGATTTGTATATCTCTGAGGTATCTACATATGATATGCAAAGCACAGATTTGCTGCTAGATGGCGCTCCTTTGGATGAAAACTAGATTGTCGAGCAGCAAAATTGGCTTTCCCTTGATCAAAATATTTTAATTAGCACAAACCAATTTTGGAAATCCTCATTCCAACAATAGCTAAAGGTGGAGTATTGTAGCCCACCAACTTTTTTTTTTTCCTAACTTGTTTGTGGCAACAGTTGCAGGAAAAGATGATTTTACTGTTTGACAATTTGCTTTCACCTCCTGAGGAGAACCAGTTAACAACAGATGACAACAAGGTGGTCACCATGATCTTACCTCTAATGCACCTTTTGTTATACTGGGCCAATTTGTCTTTTAGACTTTTAAAACAGAACTACAGAAAAGTATTACTACTGAAATACAGTTGACAGGAGAGATCATATGGTTAGTGTCTGGAAGTCACTAAATCTGAAGGCAGCATTTTACAGTGCTGCCAAGGCCTGGAAAGATGTCTAACATCAAAATGTTCTTGACATAAATTGTGCCAAGAGAAGAACAAATCCTTCCTTGGCTTTGAGGAAGAAGTTGAAGAAGCCAACAATAGGGATTTCCCACAAATCTTTCCTGTGCTTTCCCTGCAGAGGTACAACTTTGCACCAGTCCCTACTCATAGCTGTGCATAATGGGCTCAGTCTAGTTCATAATATTTTTGTAACTCTCTTGTCATCTTATTCCTTCTATGCTATTATTTATCATCAGTCTGACAACTGGGAAGCAGAGTGGGCCAGTAAGACACTGGACTGGGAGTCTTAGGTTCTTCACCCCTCCTCCACCAGCCTTTTGTGCCACATTGGACAAGTCATTTTTCTTCTTTGTGCCTCTGTTTCCTCATCTATAAAATGGTGATACTTGTCTCCTTTAGTAGGGCTGAGATCTATGGATGAAAAATGATAAACAACAACTAGGTATTATGACTTGTCATATTTGCCTTTTCTTAGGTTATGAAGTCTGCAATCAGGGAACATATAGTATTTGCTCTGTAAAATGACGGACATTGTAGGTAATTTAGTGTAGTAAAATTTTTTGTTAATATATTGAAAATATGGGACTCCTAAATAAACATGCATTTTTTATTTAGACTGACAATTATACCTATATAAAGCTGATGTACTCAAAATATAATTTATTTCCTATTACTTAATTTTCTTAAGTACACATTTTAATACTGTTTTGGGCTTAACTCAATTCCTTTGAAGTCAATAGAAGTTTTGTCACTGATTTTGGTGGGAGCCAGCGTGTGCCTATTGACAATACTTTATTTGTATATAAATTAGATCTTCATTGCATCTGGATTACATAAATGTAATTTATATTCTATGACTATGTGTTTGTGTCACAAATGTTCATACATTATTCATAATATGAAAATGTGGCAATTCTAGAAGAGGACATTTGAAGCCCTTAGTATGCATCATGTAACTGTCCCCACCTCCCAAGAATCTAAAACATTAAAACATGCTTCGCTGAGATATTCTTGAAAGATTTTCAGATATGGATTATTCACATGAATAATGTGAGTTGAATTGCATCCCATGAGGGAAAGCGTGAAAGGTGAAAGACAGGCATTACTAGCCAAACTGTACTTGTGTGCCACCAATAAACAAGGTTATAAATGAAACACAAAAGCAGTTAAAAGTGTGAAGTTCACAGTGTGAACAGGAGGCATGTAATAATAGGGAATGCTACTGAAACAACTTAAATAATCAAATGAAGGTGCTTTATTTGCAGGTAAGTATAGTGCAGCCCACACACTTCAATCAAGTCAGCGGTAGGCTTTAATAAGCAATAATAAAGTGTGAAAGGTGGCTTTCTGAGAAGGGTGGGAAGGTGCATGTGTTTATTGCTTATAATTATGTATCCAATAAACACAAACCAAAATAGAAGCCCTATGTTGCCTTCTGTTATGCCACCCAAGCACTGTAGTATCCCACTGTGTGTAACTGACAAATGAGCTGGCATCTTTGGCGTGGTGATCTCTGGAAATTCCTATGTCAAGAAGTGAACATTTGATAGCCCAGGTAAGGCAAACACAAAAGAATAGTTGTTTGGTACATTCTGCATTTTCTGGCAGAGTTTTCAGGCTGTATAATTAAAGGAAGAGTGTCTGCCCAATGAGAGATGGTGCAGCATGCTGAAACGTGTTTAAAATAATGTCTTTGTTTATCTTTAAACAAAATGGTTCACCTATTTTATTTGGGAACTCTGTCTCAGGTTCTCACATTTTTATGAGTATTTCCATACTTATGTGGCTTACTAATTGAAAGTTTTAGGTAGAGCATTCCTATGTACATGAAACAATATTTTATAGTTCACTAATCATTTAGTTACAATAACTTATTTTCTCCAGTGATTTAATTTTAAGGCTTGTAGAGGAAATTGAACCAGTACGTCTTGAATCAGCTTTTAAATAGATACATTTATACCATTGCAATAGGCTGTGGATTCTTTTCAGTGGTGTGGGTTTTGTTTTGGGTTTTTTTTTTTTTTTTTTGAGTTAAACCTGTTTCAAATTGACAATTTCAATTAAACCTGACCTAAGCAAAACTGATATTTACTGGTGCAATTTTCTTGTGTAGACAGCCCTTTATGTACAATGAAAAGGTAGTTGGGGGAAATGCCTATTGTGATCCTCATATGATGGTTTATTGTCATCTATTGCCATCAGACTGTAGCTACCCAAGATACTACATGGTTGTAAGCAGAGGGAGAGCTCTGCTCCAAAACTATGCCCCCCATATAATGAATCCATGTGCTACCAACACAAAATTACTGTTTAAGTCACTGTGAGGGGAGCCCCAGGGTACAACCCGGAACTGGGGTACCGCTGTGCTCCGTTAACTCTCCAGCGTGGCTGTCTCTCATAATGCTTTGCTAGTGACAAGCAGCAAAGCCCTCCAGGTGCTGTTATCACTTAGCCCAACAGCATGTGGAGCCCCACACCCAGCTAAATTGAGCCACTCACGAATCACACAGAGAAAGGCACCAGCAAATCTCCCCAGCCTTGCACCCCTGAAATATACCATCTTGCCCAAGAGGGCCCTGTCCACCCCTCCCTCAATGTGAAGAGGACACACACTAGCCTTTGTAAACTGAGCTGAGATTTCCCAAGCACTTCAAGCAAAACACACTGTTTTAGGTAAAATATAAAACAGATTTATTAACTATAGAAAGATAGATTTAAAGTGATTAGAAGTGGTAGACACAAAAGGTCAGCTAATTACCAAAGAAAATAAAAGGTAAGCACACAATCTAAATCTTAAACCTTATTAGACTGCAATATTTGGGTCAAGCAGTTTTTCTCACACACTGGATGTTGCAGGCAGGTTTTAGTTCTTAATACCCAGGCTTCCCCTTTAGGCCTTGGACCAGTCTCTTCAGTTCAAGTCTTTGTTTTTCCAGCGTTCTTATTGCTGCCAGTATAGGTGGTGGAGGAGAGAGGCCAAAGCATGATGCCCCTGTCCCCTGTTTTATATCCTCAGTCCACATGCCTGGAAAACACTAGCCCAGACATGTCCTGGTGGGCTTTGCTGAGTCACAGGGTTGAGCAATCTCCTCTTGTATGGTGCTTCTCTTACAGAATTGTAAATCCCTTGTTTACAATTCTTCTGCTGATTAATGGTTGCTTAACACCCTCCTGAGAGTAGTAGATTACCACCCTTGTTGTCACTGGGGAACTAGCAGTAGAGACTCAAATTTACAACATATTTCAGTAACAACCATACAGCAAATCTCATAACTTCATAGACACTAATGATATACATATTTGGACAGTACAATAGGTTTCAGCAGATCATTACCTTTTATATGATATCTTACATGGCATGCTTTGTATGAAAAATATCATAATTATATGATGGGTTAATATGGGGATTCCAGGGTGCAGTGTTGAGGTGCAGAGTGCCACAGTCACACATTCTCAAACCCTTAGGGAGCTGGCACTAGAATTCTTTCACTATGAATCCAAAACCTCAGGCCTCTGCTGCTTGAATCAAATAACTCCTTTAGTGGAGAATAACATCAGGTTCCTTTTCCACTCTGGACCAGCTAATAGAGGGCAACATGTTTTGCACAAAGCTTGTTGTTTGCTCCCTACCCCTTTGGCTACAGGAAAGTGCTCTTTAGTTGTAGCAGATTAGGATTAATGACACTCCATCAGCTGTCATAAATCTAACACTATCCAGTAATGGGCCCAAGGATAAAAATAGGAATTACAGCCTACTTATTAGCAGCAAAGAGATACAGACTGACACTGACGTGTTTCATCACAGTATGTGTTAAGTATTGAAATCTCCCTTTCACAGAAAATTAATCTATTTGTTTGTCTAGTGCATAATGCATTCAATTACTTTCCTCAATTAAAAGTACTGAGTAATTAATTTGGCAGGTGAGGATCCAATCACTGCAATTTTGAGATCACACCTGTAGGAATCAAAATTCATTATTTAATAGAAAAAAACTACCCATCATATAAGTGTTCAGGGGATTGTGGAGCGTTACCTGGTTCCTGATGGAACTGGGATTCACCTCAGTGATCCTCCCCCTGCACTTGGCAGGTGCCCAGGTGAAAAACATCAGGGAGGATTGATTTAAATCAAGACAATTTAACTCACTAAGTGTATAGCCTTGATTTAAACCATTGATTTTAATAAACTTTTTCATTTGTACTTCATTTATTTTCTAAAGAAAGGTGCATTCTCATTAGTTGATATAAATTGACATGGGTTTTATGGTTATAACTAAATAGAACCTTTACACTAGATTTGGTACATATTTTGCTACCTAGGAGGGTACACTGTAGCTATATTCATTTATTTAAGCAATTATATAGCTTAATATTGTCAGGTTCTTATTAACTATACATTTTTAGTATATTAGAAAATGGTGAATGACATTGCTTATTTACTAGATAATTAACATTTTTCTTATGATTTGTGTCAAACTGCATTAGGATGGCATCTGGAATTTTATTAAATTCACAAAACAGCATATAAAATGTATTTTTATTAAACAAAACAACCTTAATATTTTGGATACCTAAATGTCTCCTATCAAAACATGTTTCTCATTTAGGACTAAATGACTTATTAAACAGGGGGGATTAACTGTAGTCAGTGAATTAAACTCACATGCTGGGAAAGTTTTCAAATATGCCTAAGTGAAAGTGACTGGAGCTTACTCACATAAGTCTCTTGAAAATGAGATAGTCTCCTAAATTTCTTATGCTGACCTATTGTACCATATTTGTGAACCTTTACCTCAAAAATTAAAACCAGGTGAAAAACATCTTTCTTTGTACAGAAATGCAGTTTAACTCTAAATTTTTGATAGAGGCTTGTGGATTCAGCATATTTATTTTTTATTTAAATGTTTTAAGAGATCATAAATGTAGGCCTTCACATATTTTGTAGTAAACTGAGATTTCATTTTGAAAAGATTTTTAAAAAGAAAATAGTCTTTTAATTTAAATAACAAAACAATACCATTAAAAAAATTGTTATTCTCCCTGAAAAAAATTAAGTTGGCTGCTTGGGAGCAGAGGATTCCACACTAGTGTTCATAGGCCTGGGCTGAATCCTGATCTGGGGAATTTTTCTTGATTAAAATCTATTGACTCATTTTCTTATAAATATTTTCCCTTGATGAAATCTCCTTGCTGGCTGCAACTGTATTTTTTTTATAGTCAGCCATTCTGTCAATTTATAAGTGGTATAACACTACATGGGTATATAGTTACCATTTCTTGAGGCACTAAGTTTCTCCTGATGGCTGACAAATGAGATCCATTCCAGTTAAGGCTTAAAACATATATAATACAGGCTAAAAAAAAGTTTAAAATAATGCTATTATCACCTATAAATTACATATACATGAAAAACAGATAAGGCAAGAAAAGTAAATGATCTTTACTTCCCTGGAGGACATGGTGACCCTTTTCAAATCTCTGGTCTCTGTTGTGTCCATATATTTTTCCCGTGTCTTCTCCACTTTCTTACTGTGAGCCATCTATCTTTTATCCCCTGTCCGTACCATTGTGCAAACTCAATTCACCAAGTTACCTCTTCTGTACCTTTATATACACTCCATTCTAAACTGCTGATTAAAACATTCTCTGCATAGATCACAATAACTAACCTAAATGACTACTTTTTTTTTTTTTGCTTAGTCTACTAAAACGTGCCTTTATCCATCTGATTCTAAACCATCTGCTCCGCGCTGTCACTCCCACTGGCTCCATGCAGTTCTTATTTTACAGCAGGTTGTTATTCTTCTTACTGGTCTGTTTTTGTGGCCTTGGGTTTTTATTTATGAGCTTGTCTTGTTATGAAAGAAGGAAGTGTACACCTGATTTACTGCAAAGCTAACAGCTCTCTTGTCTCTGCTTTACCTTGCTATCTGCATAGGCCAAAAATGTTACAGATAAGACACAGAACCAATTTTCTGATCAGCAAAATCTGAAGTGCTGTTTCAGCATAAACACATAAAAACAAAAATTGCTTTATATTTTTTAACAATATGCATTTTCCTAACATTATTTAATGTATATTTGACCAACACAACTTGACTAACACAGTCCTCCAATATGCTTTACAGATTGGCTTCTCATTTTTATAGTTTGTTCATCACTGAATTCTGAGTGCCTTTTGACCCAGTTGTAGCTGGAAAGATGACATTCTCTCTCCCTCCCCCCATCTTATTTTTGGCTAAAAATTTCTCTTTTGTTTGGAAATTTATAGGAACATTTCTAAAAAAATGTAGTGTACAGAATCCATCTCCTTTTCCACAGCATAGTGTAAAATATAGATCATTCTACGACCAATACTTGATCAGCTTCAGCACTTGAGCCCTTGATATGTCCCAAATGACCTGTAAATACTGTGCAACTGTAATGAAATGTGTCAGTTTAGAAGAGAATGTCCCTGCTGAGCATCAAGGCTGTGTCTCCAGGAGCTAGCTAGCCATTGTGTTAGAATTGCAAGCTCATGAATGTTTTAGCTTGAACAAATACAGAAACCCTACAAGCTCTGTCCTTTATATACTTGGTTGGCTGGAGGAATATGCTGCAGGGTTAGCCATCTAGTATGATACATAGCTGAACTTTCCCTCGTCTCTGCATTATTCTCTTACACAGGGGATAATGTTATGTTTTCCTCTCCCTGTTATAAAATGCTCTTGCCTATTTAAAGTACTGGAACTTGGATATTTTGAGAAGTCTAATTAGCATTATAGAAGGACATAAAAATCCTTGGGGAATGGTGGTTCCTACCCAGCAATGTCTGGTGGCCAGTTGAGACTCAATCACCAAACATGAACTAAGTGAATAATTTCTGTTTTCCTTTTTTTCTTATATTTTATCTTCCTTTTAGTAAAAAGATGAAAGTTCAGCCTTAGGGATCCAACTGGTAAATCTTGCTGCACATAAGAGGTTGATAGCAATGTGGTATACATAGGTTTGGCAGAATTCAATTTGTTTTTTTATTACTTCAATGGATAATATTAATGTTTGCTTATAAACATTTTTGTAATTTTTATCAATTTAAATTTTCACAGTTATGCAAAATTATGAGGGTGCAGACAATTAAAGTAGACACTGAGATTCCAAAAGTTAAATCTTTAACTGTTAAAACATAAATTGTCACCATTACATCTCAAAATATACAAAGTAAATATCCTTAAATCAAACCCTAATAAGGTCTGAAGCAGCCTTTGTCTTACTTAGCCCATCTGTAAATCTAGATTATCAATGGAAATTTTGTATTTGTTTGTGTACAGAGAATTGAAGTTTATAACATTTACCAACAAAAATCGAATCCTTCTAAGTTTTTGTATACAACAGAAGGAAGAGTATGAGGACACTTCTATAAATGTAAGAAAGTGTCATTGTTCTCAGAGGAAAGACTGAATCTTTCCTGTGGATGATTCAGCTGCAGATTTAATAAATCTAAAACCTTTTCAGGTGTGACTTCAAGTTCTGGAGGTGTAGGAATGGCACTTTTTTCCACAAGGTGTAACAACGTTTTTAGAAAAAGAGACATAGAAACTGTTTGCCTGGTCATTGTTACAAAAGAACCCCTCAATCTCTTAGAAAATTGATAAAATGATTTCCATTTCATCCCCCAGGTTATCTAGTTGTGCTCTTTATTAGGATCTGATAAGATTTTCATATACTGAGAAATAGTGGCACATAAACCTTCAATAAATGTGAAGGTTGCTTGGGTACATTTTGTACTGCTACAAATTCAGGCATGTTTCTTCTAAGCTGAAATATTTGGAGCCTTCAAAATTCCTTTATTTAAACAAGGGGGAGCGGGGCAAAGTAAAATATTCAGACCAAACATCTGTGCACCTTGAATTATCTTCCCCTTCCAGTATCTTCAGTAAAGGTAGGGTCTCCATGTCTTCTGTAGGACAGGCTTCTTTTGAGCCTTTCTCCCTCAAGGGAGAAAGGCTCAAAGGAATTTGCATTTAATTTCCTTTGGCCCAGTTCTGGATGAGACTCCTTTTTTAATACTACAGTTATTCAATCATGGGGTTACTGCAGAGCAAGCACAGATTCTGTGTCCTCTTGTTCTAGACATCAAGTAGTGTTTTTCTTACCAGTCTAATCTGTTAGTAACTCCTTTGTAGTGCTTTTAACAGTAGATCTCATAGTGCTTTACAAATAACGTAAGTATCATTATCCTCATTTTACAAAGGGGGAAACTGATGCATTGCTGGAAGGCACTCAGATACTACAGTGAGGGGGACAGTATAAGAAACCAGATAGAATAGAAAGGAAGTGTAGCCCCAAATTAATTCTGTGTCTCTCAAATAACACACAGGGCCAGCTGACCAGCTCTCAAATTGTACTTCAGCTAGCTTATCATACAGCTGGTAGGCTTGGTATATTCTCAATGCTAAAATTTTAGCAACTTGACACCATTACTAGTTATGGGACTAGAACAGTTAGAGCCATAAAGACGAAGTGAAAACAGTAGAGTATCCCTTTAGCTTTTTACATACATTTCTTGTAACTTTTTTCCCTTTCATACTTCTGATTTCTTTCCTGTTTACCTCCAGTACTGTCTTGCCTTCTCTAAAGATTTTTATGATAAATGCATGACAGTAGGAAAAACGTGTATATAACATCTATTTTAATTGAAAGCATGGGGAATTAGGATGAAAAATGGGGGAATTGTTCCATTTGCTGTGAGGTGATGAGTCAAGACCAGTTCTTTTTTATAACGCTTCTAAGAATCCACATCTGTGTTCTTGTGACATACTGGGCATCCACAGCAGAAAAAGAGAACCAGTTCAGAAAATTTAACAGTCATTAAATGCTGTCAACCTTTGCCCATTTCTATAGCTAAACTCTAAACAAACATTTTCCACAGTACAGAAACACTTACGGGTTTTTTCTACTTTTCGTTTCCAGCCAGTACTGTATCAGAAATGCTAAAACAAGAAAAACTGCATCCTCTTGGTGTCTTGTACAGGAGATGAAGCAGAAGCTCTGGAGAATTTAGCTAAGATTTTCAATAATGGGTAAAATTAAAACTAATCCAGCCTAAAATTAAACTCCTAAATTCATTTTTAAGAATCTAAATAAGTGGTCTGATTTTTAAAAGTACTAAGCATCCAGTGTCTCTCACTAACATCAATGGGAGATACTAGGTACTTGGCATCTTTGAAAATCAGACACCTTATTTAGGTGCCTGTAACAGGGCAGGCTACTCTCTCACCCTGGGGTCCCAAACAGTCTCTGATGCCACTTGATGGTGAACATCTCCATTAATTTTTATTTATGTTACCACCATCACAACTGCCATGCTGCACTTTACCTATGATGTCCTTCAGTCCTCAGCCCTTTCTCCAGGGAGAGGGCAAGGAAGAGGAAGCAATCTCACCAGAGATCTTGCTTCCCATAGGCTCTGCTAGTCCTCTCTCCTTTTGTACTTCCTGTGCTTTTTAACTACCTTCCCATCAGTTGAGATAATTAGCCCCTTAACTCATCAGCCCACAATCTGATTATGAGTATTCCAATCAGGGCTTCTCTGAGGAGACTAGTTAGTGCCTAAGAGTATGTCTACACTGCAATAAATCACCTGCAGCTGACCTGTGTCAGCTGACTTGGGCATGCACTGCAGGGCTATACAATTTCAGCGTAGACATTTGGGGTTGGGCTGGAACATGAGTCCTGGGAGCCTGCAAGAGAGGAAGGTCCTAGAACTCAGGTTCAAGCCTGAACCCAAATATCTACACTAACTTTATAGTCCTGCAGCCCAAGCCCTGCAAGTCCAAGTCTGCTGACATGGGTCCAGTGCAAGTGTGTTATTGCAGTGTAGACATACTCCAAGTGACGAGAGTTTTGGTTCAGCTGATGGCTCTTAGCACTCTGTCACAGTGCTTAAATATTTTTAAGAGACTAACTTTTTAGATACCCTTTAAAAAAAAAAAATCTTGCCCTTCAAAGGAAAAACTTGTTCTCGTGAGGTTTAAAGTTAAGAATTTCCAGATGGAATTTTTAGAAATTCTCAGTGTTGGCCTAACTCTGCTTCCACTGAAGTCAGAGTTTTAGCATCAACTTCACTGAGAGTAGAGAGAGGCCAATGCTGAAGACTTTTGAAAATCCTAATTTTGAATAGTTTAGATAAGCATACAGGCATCAGATGCTTATCTGAATGAAAATGAAACTGAACCATTTGAGGTTCAACTATCATTAATCCTTGAGGCCTGAGATCTTGAGCTCATTTCTGAATTTGGGTCTTCTTGCTGGTAGCACAACAGATTAAAATAAAATAACAAATATTGAATATACTAAACGGTAGTTAAATGTTGCAGGTAACTAGGAACTACTAACTTACTGAAATAATGGGCTTGCCTTTGCTTCGGTACTATTTATCGTCAGTAAAAATGCTTTATTTTCTTGTAGCTAGGAGAGGCCTTGAAGCAAATTAATGTACAGGAGGCAGAGCTCAGACATGTAAATTAAGTTAAAATTGCTATGTGATTACTTAGTTTTATATGAGAAGGAGAAAATGTTTTCATAATTATCAATGCAGCACTGTTTACAGGAGGAATAGAATAGAAAGAATGAGCACAATTTGAAGTGTCTGAAGAATGTTCTGATTACTAAGCAACTACACATCATACCAGCCAGCACAAATGAATTATGGATGACAATTCCACAAATGCAAAAGGGAGAATAGAGAAATTAAAAAGAATCTATAACTGGTCAGCTTTTACCTAGAAAGGATGTTAGGTCTCTCTGTGTGTCTTCTCTGAGGAACCTAAACATGTTATCTGAAATATATAATATTCATTAGTATATACCTGAGGGAGGGCATGATATTAGCAGATTTTCTCCTTGTCTTTGTCTGAATATAATTGTTCTTAGTGACTTCCTGCTTTCAAAATAAAACTGCATTTTAATCTTTCCCTTGTTCTTGTTACAGATATATAGGTAGCAGAGTACTTGCTGTGGCAAAGTACATGCTGTTAATAGAATTACTTTGTGGGTACCCAACCAACTAATTGTTAGCCAAAATGTCCTGCTGTTGCTTTATTCTTGCTATTTAACTTGATAGACATTGTTTGGTCTAAAGTTAGGAGCGCTCTGTGGTAAGGATTACTCAGTATAATTCATACATTTTGCATATAGGTGTTCAGGCCCAAACATTTATGGAACTTAAAATAAACACAAACATTTAAGGTATCGGATGTAAAAGGGAATTAGAACATGCCAAATGAGTAACACAAGCCCAAGTAAATCTTAGGCTAGGTCCACGCTACCCGCCCGATTCGGCGGGTAGAGATCCATCTTCTGGGATCGATTTATCGTGTTTCTTCTGGACGCGATAAATTGATCCCAGAAGCGCTCCCCCGTCGACTGCGGAACTCCTGCTTGCCGAGAGGAGGAAGCGCTGTCGACGGGGGAGTCTGCCTGCGCCGCGTGGACCCGCAGTAAGTAAACTTAGTTCGATCTAGGAAACGTCGACTTCAGCTACGCTATTCTTGTAGCTGAAGTTGCGTTTCCTAGATCGATCCCCCGCCCCTGTGTAGACCAGCCCTTAGAGGAGCAAAAACACTTCCCGACCATTGCTCTTCACCTTCCACTACAATGGATGCAAATAAATGTGATGGAATGTACAAACAATATCAAACTAAAAATAAACTCAAGGTTGTCCCAGAAGGATACTGAAAATGAATTTTGCTCTGTATCAAATAATGTGGTATTTCAAAACCCAACACCCACTGTGTAAGACCCACTTTTCTTAAAGAAATATCTAAACTGGATGTTTCTTTAGGAAAACCAAGGTTTTGATTCTCCTCTCACTTAAATCAATATAAATCTAGAGTAACTCCTCTGAAGTTAGTGGAGTTATACCTAAGTAATAAATATTGTGAGAGCAGACTCTAAGACTTCTCTTTTGGCTCAGAAGCTCTTTTTCTGCAAGCTCTGAATGAGAGAGCTGGAATCTTCTTTACTATATAACTGAAAGAATTATAGAAATTAGGAAGGGAAAAGCTCATATGCTGTCTAGTCTCACTTTCTAAAGCAATATATATATCCCAATGATTAGTCTAGTCTTTTTTTTTTTTCTTTATTAGCCCAAGCCACAAGGCTTTCAGCTGGGAGGCTATTTCTGTTAGGAAATTTACTCTGATAGTTTAAATGCTTTACTTAATTTCATCCCATTAGTTCTAGTTATATCTATTATACTATTTTAAACACCTCTTCTCCTTTGTAGAGAGTTAGAACAAAACATTTAAACATTTAAAGTTAAATATTTGGGAAGGAAAGCAGGAATGTTGCACAGAAGTGTTAAAGATGGGCTGAGCACATTAAAGTTTCCTGCAATGCCGAGACAACTATTTCTGTCAATAACTCACCTTCTTCATATGCATGTGTATTGGCCAAATGTGAAAAGTGCAGGGAGTGGGGGAATATTCAGAAAAAGAGCAATTTGTTTAAACAGGAAAACAATTTTCCTAAGTTTAATTTTGTATAAATGTGATCCCTCTATGGATTGTCAGTCAGCAAATTCTCCTCTGTTCCATAGGGAGAAGAAAATCTCCCTTGATGGTCTGGGTTGCTTGCCATCCCAGTCTTCTCTGAGGGACAGGCTTTTTGTCCCATCAGGCACCTAGCACATGGGCTGAGAAGAAAGGAAAGGAAGAGTAAGTCTCACTTGCCTTTTCTCCCCACAACTTCTGCTGAGGTAGAGAGAGGGGTATCTGTTGTGCTTGTCCGTCGTGGGGATGAGAGGAGGTGGAGCAGTGCTCGGTATTCTGCTGAGTGTGCTAAGGAAGAAGGGACTCCTCTTTCTCTTGAGAATGTAGGGGTGCTATCCTATCTGTCAGGAGGAGAATGAATGAGAGTAAAGGAGCCAGATATGAATGGTCTTCTGATGAGACTCCCGTTTAGGTTACAGCACCCCAGGGTTGTCTCTGTGGTGGGGTTAGATGGGTGTTCCTTGTTTAGAAGCTGGAAGTGGATGACAGGATGGATCACTCAATGATTGCCTGTTCTGTTCATTCCCTCAGAAGTACCTGGCATTGGCCACTGTTGGAAGACAGAATACTGGGCTAGATGGACCATTGGTTTGACCCAGCATGGCTGTTCATATGTTCTAATTATAGATATGTTGGGAGCCATGGTAGAAAGATTCAAATGACAATAGCATCTTCACTCAAACTGCAGGGCCTCTAGGCAAGACAGATCACTCATCACATGAGCTAACAATATTTTGCTGGAAAGTGACTTTTCCCTTTGTTCTAGCTGGAATGAGATGGGAATTGCAGTCGGATACATCCTTCGCTTTGTCACCATTTCACAGTTTGTGTACAATCATGCATTGCTTGTTAATGATATCAGTCAAATAAGTAAGTCCTTTTTACTGTTAGAAAATTTGCAAACCATCTATGGTTTCTGGGTACGTTTTCAGTATTGGCAAGTATTTGCTGATTTGTTGATATGAATATATTTCAACTTATGTGAATGGTTGGCTTTCACTGTTCACTCTCATGTGATTTGTTGCATGGTATTCATTCTGTACCATCACTGAAACTTTTTAAGCAGGAGAATGAGTAGACGACAAATAAATAACGCATTCAGTTTTCCGAATCCTATCTTTTCTGACAACATTTATGAAACTTTCAGTATCCATATCATTTTAATGAATAAACCAGCTATTACTTGAATTCTTGTGCTAGACTAATAATGTGATCCCATAACTAAAATAGTTGAGTGAAGTTGCCACACTTCACAAAAATATTCCAAATGATGTTTTTTTCAAATCAGTTCCATTACTGGTAAATTGGTTTTCTTGTTATATTTATTAAACTCTTTCAGTGAGGTGTTGCCCTGTTAATTTATTCCAGACCTCAGCTGAGTCAGTGTCTGTCACTTGTTGAGATGGGAAGCATCAGAATGGTAAATCAAACCTTTAATGTATTATTCTGGGAGTAGGGGACAGGGAGAGTATTTTCAGTTGAGGCTTGACCTGTTTTACCATGGAAATGAGCATTGACTGACCAGTGGAATATTGTTACTTGAACCTGGACCTTATATTATTCTGTGGAACACCTGACAGAAGGTTTACATAAAATGTAGGATTAGTTATAAAATGCCAATATGTGGCTATATTCTATTTGTTTATGAAAAAAAGTTTACCTTAATGCATTATTTCATTTAAACTATTCCCAATATGTTCTTTTCTGATTTTAACATAAAAAAGGACTCCCAAATTCAGACTGGATTTTGCCTTTTAACTAATGTTTTTCAGAGCAGTTATATTTCATTTACTTTCTGGATCATTTACTGTCTTTAGAGGTAGTAATACCATTTACAGCTTGAGCCAATAGCTTTTGGCTGGCTGCTTTTGAATTATCTAGGTCACTGATAATATTGGTTTATTTGGAGTAATTATTGCCTTTTATCTAGGAACCTGGAGAATAATTAGGCTGAAGGAACTACCATATCTGGTTAGTGGAGAAAACCTCAGTTATATTCATGTTTTGGATAGGTAAACATCTGCCCACAGCTGTAGAAGACCTCCCTTCCTCCCACAGGCATACCCATGCCTGTGTGTTCAGAGTGACTCGTGTGGATTGAATCCGTCAACGGGAAACCAGCAAAGGGAGAATGAAACTAAGGGGAGGTCTACACTACTGCTTAAGTCGATCTAACTTACGTTGCTCAGGGATCTGAAAAAGCCCCTCCTCCCTCGAGTGATGCAAGTTTCATGCTGTCCACACCGGCGCTATGTCCTGCCAACATAGCTTCCACTTCCCACTGAGATGGAGCAATTATGCCAACCAGAGGGTGCTCTCCTGTTGTCACAGCACGTCTTCACCAGACATGCTGCAGTGGCACAGCTGCATCGGTGCAGCTGCACTGATGTAGTGCTGTAGTATAAACTTGCCCTAAGAAACGCTAATTGAGATCGTCTGTAAATATTTGTGCTCAGGGCATAGCAGAACCTTCTAATACAAGTGTGGCCAACCTGTGGCTCCGGAGCCACATGCGGCTCTTCAGAAGTTAATATGCGGCTCCTTGTATAGGCACCGACTCCGGGGCTGGAGCTACAGGCACCAACTTTCCAATGTGCCGGGGGGTGCTCACTGCCACAGGCCCTGCCCCCACTCCACCCCTTCCCATGCACTCCCCGTAACCTCCTGCACGCCACGAAACAGCTGATCAGGAGGTGGGGGGAGGGAGGGGGAGGTTCTGATTGGCAGAGCTGCCAGTGGGTGGGAGGCCCTGGGAGTGGGGTGGGGGAGCTGATGGGGGGCTGCTGACTTATTACTGTGGCTCTTTGGCAATGTACATTGGTAAATTCTGGCTCCTTCTCAGGCTCAGATTGGCCACCCCTGTTCTAATATGATCTGTATGTAACTCCAAAAAGAAATGCAGTTTTAGTGACGTATGAATGCAGAAATGTGACGTATTCCACTGTGTAATGGAGTTCACTCACCACTCTGGCACCTCCTGCTGGCTGTCTTGGGAATTAGATCCACATGTTAGTTCACTCTCTTCGGGTGGTGCCTCACCACCATCACTCCTCCTTTACGACCCACATCTCTCCAAGGACTGCGGCATCCTCTTCAGCGACACACACTGTGCTCCCCACTTCCAGGGGACCTGCAGTCCCCTGTTCAGCCACTTTCCTTAGTGGCTACTGCAGCAACTTGTCCGGCCACTTCCTTGCATCCCCAGCATCCTCTTTGCCCTTGCTTCAGGCCTCAGTCTGCAAACCCCAGCAGCCAGCCAGGAGATGTCTCTTGCTCCCCTGGTTCCTGCTAGCAGCACTGCTCTGCCCGGGGGGCTAGCAGTTCTCTCAGCCCTTCAGAGACACTGTCCTTCCTCCCTGGGCTCCCAGCAGAGAACTGCCCTCCTCTGCCCTGCAGCTTCCTGTTTATATGAGCCTGCTTGGCCCTGATTGGCTGCTCCCTTCAGCCCTTCTCTGATTGTCTGCCTCCTGTGCAGCCTCCCTAGGGCTCTATTAATCCCTTAGAGCCCAGTGTAGGGCAGGTGCCCCATCATACACTGTTACAGCCTGAAACTGGGGAAAGCTGTTTTTGGAATATTTTGTGGGTTTTAATATTTTTTACTTCTACAATGGAAAAAGTTGTTGTTTATTTGGCTGCACATCCAGATACAATGCAGATCACGTATCATACACATGCTAAATGTAGTCTATTTTGTATTTCCCTGGAGTTCACCAGATACAAAAATGTGCAGAATTTTCTTTTGTTAGCAATGTATTTACTGTTTGGATTAAGTACTTTCCCTATGTGTGAAAAAAGCAGCATATATGGTATCTCTGGAATGCGTAAGCCATGTCATAAATCCAGACCAATAATAAAATGCAGGGAAAGATAGGAAGGGGTTCATAATGTATTTATATAAAAGTTTTTGTACTTTGTGATCTCAAAACTTTGAAAAAAAAACATTGCGGAGTTAAGCCAATGTAAAATGACTTGAAGTGCAGTCACTTTAGATGCAGAATGCAGCTGTCATTTTGCTCCAATACAACACAAGACTTTCAATTTTTTTGACCTTATTATTCTTGTTAATAGCTTTCTGAAAGTGCATGGGATAGAATTCTTCCTGCCAGATATAGGCATTCATTTAAAAGGGTTCTAATGTACAGAATAAGCCTTTTGTGGGATGGCCTAATTATGCAGTAGCAGCTCCCTGTGCTGCTGTGTGAGAAATACAAGTATGGTCACAGATAAGCTTTTGCAGAGGCCAGCCAGCAGTGCCACAAATGTGGCACACCCAGACTTTAAGATTGGGGAAGAACAAGCACAATCTTTCTCTTCATATCTGGTTTAGAAGAGCCATAATAAGGCATATGATGAAGAGGAAGCCTTTTTGTTATGCTCCATTATCCAAATGCATATTAAGGGATAAAAATGACAAAAGCTCTGCAGTTTATAGTCTCTATTTTCTATTCCTGCCAAATGAAAATGGCAAAAACAATCATAGAGTGCATATGTAAACACTAAACTCTTCACATACGTGTGTGTGTGTGTATATATATATAGATAGATAGATAGACAGATATAGATATTACACACAGACACAGTATTATATTGCACACTTATTCTAGCGAACATAGATAATGCGCTCAATTCTTAACCTGATTTGGCAATAAACTTTTAACAGAAATGCTTTCCTGTGTTGCTTTGGGAACGGAAGCGCAAACAATTTTCATGAAGAAAAACTTCTATAGTGTATGTGCCCAATACAGCACTTCCCATTTGTCATTTAATACTGAAGTTTGGTAAGGCCTTTGCTACCTAAACTTGTAAAACTGGGATTTCAAGAACAAATAAAATAAAATGCACATATTGGGCTGTAATTCATTTTACAATCTGTTCCACAGATGCTGCTGACTCAATCCAGCACTTCAGCATCATTCACCATGTTGTGTTCTGATAAATAATCGTGTTGAGGGGTGTGTGTGTGTATGTGTGTGTGTGTGCTCATATATGTACATGCATGCGTACACATACAATATACATATATTTACTTGTGTATCCAATCCTAAGGTTTTCTTATCCCTTCTGTGAAAGCAGGATAATGAGACTTTGGGGGGGAGAGATCATTCCAGAGATGAGAGATTAATTTCCAATATGTGTATCCTGCTTTTCCTGTTCTTAAAAGTAATATGTCAGTTTAGAAGTGTAGAAACTGAAGGTCTTGTTAAACTGTGGTTGGGGATAATGTGAGGACACTTCATTATTTAAAGGACTCCTGCACTGTATAATTAGAAAAGTTATTTCCAACATATTTTCCTCAATAAACTATGATGTCTACACTTTTGCTAGTGACTGCATTCATGATTCCCTTAGAACATCTTCAGCAGCTGAAAGAAATCTTATGGTGGTAGGGAGAAATATTTGTCAGGTAATCTTAGTGGTTTATGAGCTGAAATGAGTTCACAGAATACATCTGGCTAAATTCTATGCATATATATATATATATACACACACCCTGAATTCAATGAATGGGGTAGTACACTGTAAAATTTCCCTCAAATCTGACTGTACATAAAGATTTTGGCATTTTCAAGCTTTGTATAATTGGATCAGCAGTCAAAGCAAACAACTGCAAAGTGACTGATTAGTAATGCTTTGCAGCTTTAATGCTCATAAACAGTAATGGCTGTATACAAAACCTTACCGTTTTGAACAGAAAAAATGGTAGGTTTGCTCAGCCTGTACTCTACATCTCAGCAGAAATAATTGGACTGTTTATGGTCCGTGTTATCCAAATGTTCTTGGTTATTTTCCATAACCAGATACTGTATGGATATCCAAACCAGTCTTGAATTGTGTGATGCTAGCCTTTGGCACTGTCTTTTGGAAGCATGTTTCACATTCTAGTGCATCTCACGGTGAAAAAGCCTTTTTCCATGTTCGGCTGAAACCTTTCCTATTTTTCTTTATTGAATCTTGTGTTGAAAAGGTACCATGTGGACAATCCTGGAGACTGAATCCTCTTTATCCACCACATACGTACAACACAGGCAGCCACTCACCCCACCGGTGAACTTCCTCTTACTTCCAAGGTAATGCATTCTATGTGCATTCAGTCCTACAGCCCCCTGTTAAGTCTGCCAACAAGGATGTCAAGTAGGACCTCTTGTGGTGGTCACATGGATCAATAGGAATTGATCTGGCAACACTAACTACTTTCCAATAGAACAGCAAACCATATTAGGATGGTAATGACTTTTGGTCATCATTAACAACCTAAATCAGGTTTGAACAACTGACCTAAAGAAGAAAAGCTCAGTGTCTCATTGCCAGTTCTCTGAGTCACCCAGTCATTTCTAGCTTGCCTGTTTTATAGCATCACATTGACTCATTTTCATTCTTTGTGTTGTAAACAAGTCATGTCCCGGATCCTGGCCTAGCTCCCTTAGAGGATTACATTTCCTCATATTGCCTTTTTTGTGAGTTATATATGTTTCACTTTTGTAGCCTTCCATCTGTGACCTGCTGTATTATGAGCCTGGAGCAACCGTTAGCCACAGACTAATCACCTATGGTGAACTATATGAGCTAGCTCAGTCAAGTTTTTTGCATGTGATGGAGAGCAGGGATGCTGAGCAGGAAGGTAGCCTCCTTTTGACAAAACGACAAAGTGAAAATGTTATCCAGGTATGTAACTGATTCACTTAATTTTCTATCCTCTTTCTGCTGACATACGCCCTGACAACAGAAAGCACACTAGAGAAAGGAGAATGCAGCAGCATAGAGTGGCTTCAACCTGTGCTCCACTGGAGATACAGAGAGAGCAGCGCAACCCAGTGTGTAAATGATAGTTGTAGGAAATGTTGAGAAAGGGTAGCTACTTGGCAACACCACTTGCCCCATCCTCTTGGAATGGAAGTAGAGTAGCTGGTGCAGGAATGCTTATAATGTACACCCTGACTCATCTTGACTCAGTCTAGCCCCTAATTAGTTTGTATGTGTTCACAGTTCAGATTCTAAGAGCATTTTTGGAATATATAGATAAATTTTCCAGCCCCAGAGTTCTTTGTACCTCCAACTGGAGAAAAGAGAAGAAATGATTACACGAAGAAAAATGTGTAAAATATCATTCCTTTGTTTTAGTGGCACATCCTTTCCCACCCCTTCTGCAAAAGAAAAGGGAATAATATGTGTGAGCAACCACTGAACAGTTTAGCATCTACACACAAAACAGATCTTTTATTTTAGCCTTAACCAATAATTGTACAAGCCTCCACATCTTTATTACAGGAAAATGTTTTCTTGTTCAAGCTAAACACTATGTAAGCTTTTCCTTATCCCTTCTCTAAAACCAACACCATGCATTTAATGTGGATAGATCATTTCAGAGACAGGAAACGGCTCATGAACATGAAAACCATAAAGGTACTCCCAGAAATGAGCAAACAATTAGTCTCCATATAGTAATACTTAGAGGAAAGAAAACTATTTTCAAGACTGGTTCTGCAGCTAAGTGCATTTTCAGTCATCAAAGATTTTCAACTAAATATGAGGAAAGTGCTATTCATATTTATGCTTCATTAAATAAGCATAAGGAGTACTGAAAAATGAAAAAGAAAATTGCAACTTTATCGTCCTTTATCAACCTGAAGGGCACAGCAGAAAATGCTAGAACCTACCAGAGAGAATGTACTGCTTTAAACCATGCCAACCAAGTTTAGTAAACAGTTTTAAAATGAGAGCAAGAGTAATCCCCACTTTGCAGTTTGTAGAAGAAAATCTCACAAATATAAAACAACAACAGTGCTCATAAATGTACTTTTGTATTTTGATAGAGGGGATTAAAATAATTGTCAATGAAGGATATTGCCATTTTCAATACTAAAAACAAGAGAATCAAATGTTTCTCCCCACCCTAATTTTGGAGTGTTTTTTAAATCAGTGAGAAGCAATTGGCTGGCTTGATGTTTTACTCTGATAATGATGAACATAGTAGTGCCATTTCTATTCTGAAAATGTTATTGCTGAAAGTGTTCTGGACCTCTCCTGAGCAGTGATTGTGTGTCATATTATGCCAAATTGCTGGATAGAGCAGAGCAATCATTCTACCCTCTGCTACCGAGGCAGGAGCAGAGGGAATCTGTACCGTCAACTCTGGTACCATCTATGGGGCACCCGTTGAGTCCGGTACCTTGAACATGTGTGGCAGCACCGTCAGTTTCCACTCTGACTGGATATTAGGCAGTAACTTGTTTTCTGTGCCTGTCTGTCTCTGATTCACCTCTTATCCAGCCCATCTGACTGCAGTGGCATCATCCGCGGTGTCCTCAGCTCCTCCTGGATTGGTGGCAAGTTTATCATTATTGCTGACACTGTAGTCTGCACCACAATTTACCCAGAATGCACTGGTGTTGTCTGCTTTTTGCTTGGCACTGGGGGCATCGTTAAGACAGATAGAATCCTTGGTGCTGATGCTGACTATGACGCAGTCTGCATCTGCTGGCCCAGGACCAGCTTTGTTTTCAGTACCGATGCCTCTTTGGGGCCCAGTATGAGTTCAAGGATGGTACCACTATTCAAGGAGTCATCGACTCTTCCTTTGGTACTGATGGCATAGTCAGGTTGGGCCATGGATAACAATGGATGTTTGGTGGCCCCATGAGGAGTGACTCCATCACCACTATCAAGCTATTTGAAGGGATCCTCACAGTCAAGCTCAGAATCATCTACCTCCCCTTCCCCACTTTACTCTCCATATTGAAGGTTGTTGAGAAACAGTGGGAATCACAATCAGTATTGAGTTTGGTATGGTTCCCACAGCAGAGGCAAGGGACCCTAGCCTAGTTCAGACTGACCACTGATGCCATATCCTTATCCACAGTGGCCTCCATGGAATCCCGCAGAAGTCCCTCATTCAGCGAAGTTCCGCTCATCTGCTCATTCTAGGACAAGATCACATGTACTTCCAGTAGGCGCCCAGCTGCAGATCTGCAGCTACCAGCAGAGGGGTCTCCCTCTGCGTTAGGGCATCCTGAACCTTTGGGACAGTCAGATGTCCTTCCTCAAAGGATTCCATTGTCCCCAACTACATTGTCGTCGTTGTCGCTGGATGATGCAGTAGTACGTGTGTCCACCTCTCCAGTATCAGAGGATTTCAGATCGTATCAGGATCTGCTCAAACCCATGGCATTGACCATAGGTATTCAGGTCGAGTTTCTGCAGGAAAACACCCATAAATTGGTGGATAATCCTCTAGCCTTGACTCCTGGAAGAGTTGCCCTCTCCCTATAAATGAAGCACTACTAGAGCATGCTAAAGTGCAGTGGAATACCCCAGCATTGTTAACACTCACAGCAAAGCACACTGACAAAAGATACTACGTGCCAATGCATGGCTTTGAATCTTTTTTCTCTCCTCCAGCTCCAAATTCCCTGATTATGACAAGCAGTAAATGAGTGAGTGAGACAGGGAAGATGTAAATCTACGCCTAAAGAAAGAAAGATCTACTCTACTTCCTCCTTGCAGATGTGCATTGCAAACCAGCAGGCTCTATTATCGAAATATGATTTTGTGATCTGCGACTATGACCATATTTGTGCACAAGTTACCAGAATTCTCCAGGGAGGAGTTCAAGGCTTTTGTTATGGAAGGTCATTTAGAGGCCAAGACATCCTTACAATCAGCCCTGGATCTAGTGGATTGTTTGTCTAGGCTCATGGTCTCAGCTATAAACATGAGAAGAATCTCATAGTATAACTGTGGTCTAGCTCCTGAAATTGAGCAAAGCATAGAAGACTTGCCGTTTGGTCGCTTCCCATTCTCGGAGAAAACTGATGAGACATTACACTATTTTAAAAAACCCCAGCCCACTCTACTCTCTTTGGGGATTTATATCCAGGCTGCAAAGAGACGGCATTTTGGGAACCAACAACAACAGCAATATCGTCCTCAGTGATATTTCTGTCAGCTCTCCTACCCTGCGAGGCAGCAAGATTTCCCCAGAAAAGGGCATAAATTAGAGGAGGAAATCTTCTAGAACTGCCAGGTGCCCAGCTCTGAAAGCAGTGCAGAAGTAAGGGTGGCAATATTGCGACCCCCATAAAATAACTTTGTGACTCCTCTTGCAGCTCCCTTTTGGGTCAGGACCCCCAATTTGAGAAATGCTGGTCTATCCTGTGAAATCTGTATAATATAGGTAAAAGCACACACAAGACCAGATTTCATTGGTGGAGACCATATTTCACGGTCCATGACATGTTTTTCATGATCGCGAATTTGATAGGGCCCTAGCTGTATGCCCTTGCAGGATTTCAGGATGGTGACTCTAGCAGCCATAATCCATCCCTAAACCCAGGGGACTAGTTTGTCGCCCTTGACGTATAGGATGAATATTTTCAAATCAGTATGCATCCCTTCCACTGTTGTGTCCTGCGCTTTGTTGATGGCATGGAGCATTACCAGCATCATATCCTCCCTGTCAAAGTTTCCACTGCCCCAAGGGTATTTACAAAGTTCCTCTCTTTTGTAGCAGCTTACCTATGATGGTGGGGCATAACTACCTTTCCTTACTTGGACAATTGGCTCCTCAGGAGTTGCTCTACCCTGGAGGTCCAGTCGATGACCAGCAAAGCCCTTGCTTTTTTTCAATCCCTGGGTTTGCACATACACCTGGAAAAGTTAACCCTTACACTAGTTCAGCAAATAGACTGCATTGAAGCCACATTAGGATCTGGTGGCTAAGGAGTCTATCTGCCTGCTGTCAGGTTTTCCACCACATCCAGTCTTATCACTTCCATGTAGCAGAGCTCTCAAACAACAGCACAAGCTTATCTGCAGCTTCTAGGTCACATGTCAACCACCACATTTGTCATGCCCCATGTGAAACTGTCTCAATGTCTCCAGTCATGGCTGTGTTTGTGTATAACCCCAACAAACACAGCCTTTCCAAGCATATCACCATACCACCACAGGTATTCAGCTCCCTCAGTTGGCGGAGACACCCCTCAGTGTCTGTGTAGGAGCCACCAACAAAGATCATTACGACGGATGCCTTTCTCCTAGACTTGAGAGACCATCTCCAGGAATTCACAGGCTGAGGCAAACGGACTCTTCAGAAGGCCTCTCTCTATATATCAACAACCTGGAACTGAGAGCAGTTTGCTATCAGTGCCAACACGTCCTCCATGACGGAATGCCACTCAGTCAGAATAATGTTAGACAACAGGGTGGCAGTGTATTGAATCAACAAGGGGGAGCAAGATCCCGATACTTATGCACAGAATCTCTAAGGCTGTGAAACTGGCCTCCCACCACATAGAGATCTCTGCAGTGTACTTACTGGACATCCAAACCATCATGGCAGAGTCTTGAACAGACTCTTGAGCAGACACTTCCAGCAGAATCCGTAGTGGAAATGTTACCTGGGGTTATGAGAACCCCCAACAGGGGCAACTTAACTATTTCACTCCAGGCGGTGTAAGGAATAAATCAACAGGAACTCAGCGATTCTGTCTGATCAAGGAGTAATGCAAGTAAGCATGCTTTTGTCTAACACTGCAGTTTATTAGATTTAAGCACACACAGACATAAGCATTAAGTTTAGAACATCCCAGATATTTACCTACATTCTGAGACAGAATTGAGTAATCAGTGACAGGACAGTGCTGGCCAAATGCCTCCCTGCGGGGAGTAAAGATGTCAGGAAAACATCTCTCCCAGGATGACTCCCAAGGACTGCTTCCAAATACACTCTATTATCTGAACTTTTTATAACCAACTTCTACTAAACACATAGAACATAATGACCCCTACTAAATCATCACTTTTCCTAACCTTCAATAAACTTTTACTATCAGAGGTGTCTAGACTCAAGGCTGTCCATCCACATATCTTTTTTTCATTCTCAGTTATTTACTTTTTCCTCCCCTCCTCCCATACTGATTAGCAAAACTGCCAGTAGTTATGACCTTGCGTCTGAAAGCCTGTCTCCAAATTAACCTTAACTATGTGGTGTTCTATTTCATTAATTCATAATGGCTGAGTGCACATAATATGGTTGCAATTAGCTTGATCACATTCTGGGGTATATACACCCCTGAAATTCAGGGCAACAGGAAATCAACAACTTGGTCTTACACAGCAACTGCCAAGCCCGGGGCCTTCTGGAGAGAGATCTTTTTGTAACACCACACAAAATATCCCTCTTTTGCTCCATGGAGGAGTCAGTCACAATTCTATGGGAGACGCCCTCTTAGTTCCCTGGCTGCACACTCTTCTTTATGCCTACCCCATAATGCCACTAATCCTCAAGACCCTGATCAAGTTGAAGTAAGAACAAGTAAGTGGCCATCCTGATAGCACCCTCTTGGCTGAGACAAGTGTGGTACCTGGACCTGCTTCACCTCTTGATGGAGGCATATCTACATCTCCCTCTCAGAATGGATCTTCTGACAGAATTCGAGCACCACAACCCACCATAACCTCTCATCCCTGTACCTCAAGGCCTGGTTTCTTGATGGCTCTCAGTAGAGGCGACATGTGGTGGGGAGGCATGTAGGGTCATGTCCCATCCCCCCCCCCCGGATTTTTTCCAGGGTTTGCTGGCCCCACTTGGTCACATGGTATGGCCGGGCCCCTCCCTGCACGGCAGCTGCTGGAGATGGCAAGTTGGGAGCTGTGGGAAGAGGCAGCAACAAACAGCTGGGAGCTGCAGAGAGGGGCCACTGAGAGTGAGGGGGGCATGACTCAAGTTGTTGGGGTGGGGTGTGAACCTTTAAATTCTGCACCCCCACTATCAGCAGGCACTAGTTGTCTCTGGTTCTCAGGTACAGAGTTGGGCTGTTCTCCTCAGGTTCACACTATCCTCTTAAGCAGTAGAAAGCCAGTCACATGTAAAACATTCCTGAAGAAATGAAATGCTTCCACCTCCAGTGCTCTCGCCAGTCTATATCCGCTTCAGACTCTTCCCTCTAGAAGGTTCTGGATTACTTATTGGACCTAAAGACACACAGACTGTCAATGAGCTGGGTCAGGGTACACCTGGCCGGTATTAGAGCCTTCTACTTGCCTCTTGAAAGGTTTTCTGTGTTCACCAACCGTACCTCAGCCAGGTTACTTAGAGGCTTACCTAATCTATTTCCCCACACCACCTTGGGACCGTCACCTTGTCCTTAACAACTTAAGGAAGTTTGAACTGATGGGTAGCTGTTTGCTCCTTCACCTCTCCTTTAAGACTTCCTTCCTGGTAGCCATCACCTTATCTGGGAGGATAGGGGAACTAGGGGCGCTCATGGCTGATCCACCATACACTACCTTTTATGCCTGAATCCTCGCTTTCTCCCCAAAGTCTCATCAGAGTTTCATATTAATCAAGATATTTGTTTGCCAGTATTTTATCCCAAACTTCATGCCTCAAGGGGCAGGGCGGGATAGCCTCCATGCCTTAGATGTCAGAAAGGCACTTGCCTTCTAACTTGACAGAGAAAAGACTTTCAGAACTTCCCCAGACTGTTTGTATCCTTTCCTGAAAGGATGAGGGGACAACAAATCTCTACTCAGAAGCTGTCAGAGTGGGTTTCCAGTTGCGTTATTCCCTGCTGTGGTGCTACTGGAGTGAATACAGTAGAAAAATGGACTACTTCATCAGGGCTTGGTTCACATCCATAGCCCTTCTTAGAGCCATTCCCATCTTGGACATCCGCAGGGCAGCAGCCTGTTCCTAAGATCACACGTTCTCCAAGCATTACACCATCTTGCCTACTTCCAGGACTGACATAGATTTTGGCAGTCTTCTGAATTGTCTTGGATCTGCCTCTCAGCACCCACCTCCACACTGAGAAACTGCTTGGGTGTCTCCTGCAGTGGAGCACCCCTAGGGACAATAACACAAAGAAGAAAGAGAAGTTACTTACCTGTACAGTAACTTGAGTTCTTCAAGATGTTTTTTCCCAGGGGGTGTGCCCTCCTTGTCTTCTACTATAGCGTCTTTGGCTTCCTGGTTGAGAAGGAACTGGAATGCTGGCAGATCTGCCTCTCTCTGTATGCCCTTGAAATGGAGCTCAGGGATGCATAGTGCACAGATGCGAACCCGTGGACACAGCTAATTTAAGTCTCCGACCAAGAGTGCACGGCCGTGCTCTCACCCGGAGGTGGAGCACCCATAGGAGCAAAACATCTTGAAGAACTCAAGTTACTGTACAGGTAAGTAACCTCTCCTTCCTTGATACTTTATGCATACTGGATGAGACATTATGATTTCCTAGTATCTGCATCAAAATAAATGTCAAGATCTCCTGTCCCCTGTCTCCTTTTCATGTTGTTGTTGTTATCTTTGGAGACAGATATTAGAAATATGTAAAAGAAAGAAATCCTCTGGGAAACCACCTTCTGCCTGAGCAATTTCCTTTGCAGAAAATATGATGATCAGCTGAAAAGCAAAAATTTGAGTTGATGTAATGCCTAATTTGCAGATAGCCATAAAAATGTATATAAGGTATTTAGCCTTAAACTGCTAGGATGACATTAATATATCTTCTTGGAAGAAGTTTGCAGTCATGCTAATATGTCTTCCTTCCTATTGATGAAAATAAATATGCTATCTTAAGAGGAAAAAGAAAAATAAGGTATTTTATTGCAAATAGATATTAGCAATGCTGTACATGATTAGATATTGTAATATAACATTAGCAGCAATGTATATCAGGAAATGGAGAGTCTCAAAAAGATTAGATATTAGCAAACAAGGAGCCTTTATCACTAGACTACATTAATCCTACTACATCTATGTTTCACTTCCCCCAACCAGAACCAACACTACTTGAAAAGGACCAAAAAAAAAAGTATATATTAGTTTATACCTTAATAAACGGGGTAATTTAAAAATAAGAAATAGATTATTTTAACCCCATCTCCCAATATGCAAATACTGTTCCCTTTGATTTTTTCCTATGTTAACAGTGCAAGTTCTAGCTTTCTGAATTCACCATAGAGTGACACTATTTTTGAGCATAATCCAAGATACTGTAAAATTCTTCTGAAACTGACCATTTTCCTTTCTTCTCTTGCCAACCCCCTCCTCCCCCTACTATATAATGCATTTGCTGCAAAATTCATGAAACTACAGCAGGCAGAAATCTACATGTTCCACAACAGGCTGAGTTAATAGGAGAAATGAAGTCTGAGAGGTAGAGTTCTGTGGTCAGGTTGAACCAGAGTGGATGCAGACTTTGCACAAACAGGTTGTAGTTAAAGAAAGCTGTAGAGAAAGGAGGGGTTAACTCCCTGGCCTTTGTTATAGAATCCATCTCTGACTGTAATCCTCACAGAAAACATAGTGGCATCTTCTGGCAGCCTCCAACATTGCATGCTAGTCACTAAATAAAGTGATGCCTTTTGCACCAATACAGTTATCTTTTAAATGAAGAAGGAGAATGTTGTGTAAGCCCCAGTATTTTGTGAAAAGTTCACATTTTACTAGTGTGCTATTTCTATACATACATCAAATAGAAAGACAGACCAGTATGTTCATTTGAATCACCATATCTGCCAACAGGGTTACCACAACCCTGGAGCCCATGTGTAGAAATACTCCTTTTTTCAATTAAATAATTCATTGGCTCATTTTCTAAACCACTTTCTGGCTGCATGTGTAACGTGATTATTCTGCCTTTCTGACTCCCACGCCACAGACATATGGTAATCCATTGAGGCTGCAGGATTTGCTGTATGTCTTCTGAGAGGATTTGTGGCATTTTCCTCTTGATTCCCTAGTAGGTGCTTTGTCTTAGCATCTGGTAATGGAACAGGATGATTTTCAGGGAAACTAGAAGATGACAAACCTGTCTTTATACCTCATATATTATATCTTCTTTTCCTTTTCTTCCTCTCCCATCTGAGGTTCATGGCCCTCAGCTTTTACTTGATATCTCTATTGGTTGCTGCTTTGACATCTAATTAAAGGATATTATACCAACACCATGAAAGTCAGATTTTTGTAAAGCTTATTTGTTATGAAGGGTAAGTACTCATTCTACTTTTGAATATAATTTCCACCTCTTTGTGCAATAAAATTGATATATCAAAGAGAGGACTATTCCACATAAACATAAGATTCTTCTCTTTGAACTTTGAGTGTGTAGGTCCCATGAGGTACAGAATTAGTGTGTGTTTATATGTTTGCACGCATAGAGAGGGGACTGTGTCCCTGTAACAGGGTTGCCTGGCCCTTTAGGGTATGTGTACACAGTGTGCGTAAGTCTCCCAGCCAGGCCTGACAGACATGTGAGTCCTGCTGACCCAATAGCCTCTGGAAATAGCTTTGAAGTTCAGAGCCCAAGCTGCAACTTCAAAGTGCTGTCTACACAGCTAGTTTTAGAGCGCCAGCATGAGCCCCGCTAGCCCAAGTTTATCGACCCACGCTGGGAGGCTCATTTCCAGAGGCTGTGCATACATATCCTTAAGAGTCAGGCTTGGGTCAGTTTGCCCTACTCAATTATCAGACCCAGCTGGGAAAGAGTCATGTGTTCCCTGTAAAGGTCTGAGAGGGCTCAGTTGAAGGGGGCTGCAGGAGGGAGGTTATTAGCTCCCATGACTAGACCTGAAATAGGAAATGGGGTTGGGGGGATCAGAGTGAAAGGCCTCTGAGTCCCAAGCAGCCTGCATTGATTATGAATTTGGGTAACTTTGAGAGTTTTGGTTCTTCTTCGAGTGCTTGCTCATGTCCATTCCATTGTAGGTGTGTGTGCTGCCGTATGCACCAGTGCCGGAATTTTTTCCCTCAGTGATATCCATAGAGGACTGGCGCTGACGCTCTCTGGAGTGGCGCACATATGCACCGGCATAAGGGGCGCCACTGGCTCCCCCCTCCCTCAGTTCCTTCTTGCCACTAGTGATGGTGCTGGGATGTCTCCTTGCCTCGGCAAGCTTTCCTTACCAACTGTGCCTGGTTGTGAATTCTCCTGTAGATAATTCTTAGAAAGTTTGAGTAGTGTATTAGTTTCCTTAGTCTGTAAGTTAGAAATAGTTAGTTAGTTCCCTGTGGGACTTAGACTAGGGACAGGGCATGCCCCAGTCCCCTGGCTTTAAGCCTTGCGACCGCTGCAAAAAAACTATGCCAGTCAGTGATCCGCATCAAAGCTGTCTCAAGTGTTTTGGGGAGACCCATGTGAGTCACAAGTGTTGCATAGATAAGAGTTTCAAGCCCTGAACCAAAAAGGAGCGGAACATTCAACTTAGAGCGCTCCTTATGGAGTTGGCCCTTGCACCGGCTTCGGAGCTGGCCAGATCGGACTTTGGTCCAAGCACTGCAGCTTCAGTGTGGAGCGCACCAGCAGCACCAGCCTCCGACCAGCGCCAATCCCCATCCCCGGCTAAAAAGCAGAGAAAGGTCGTGAGAGGGCATAATCCTACATCCTGTAAAAGGAATGAGAGAGCTGGAAGAGAGCAAAGACCCATGTGGGGCAGCTCTTCCCCTCCAGACGGTGACCAGGCTTCAGCACCTGTTGAGATGTTGAGCCCCCTTCATGACCCGCCCGCCACACTGGGAAGCAGCAGAGGCACTCGGCATCTGGCGGTGCCGTCTACGCTGGAGGCCTTTCAGGGCACTAAGGACATATTGTCCCTTCTGGTGCCACACACGCAGGCCAGCGAGGTGCCCGTTCAATGGGTAAACCCACCCTGAGACCTTTCTGGTGGTCCCCATTGGTGCGGCACTGCTCCTTGACACTGGGAGTGCCCCGCCAGTGCCCACCAGAGCAGCACCACCAGCTTACCTGTCAGAGTTCCCGGCGTTGTTCCCGGGACTCTAGACAGTGTTCCCTGGGATCCTGGTGTCGTTCGCTGGCTGTCTAGCACAGACCTATGGAGGCGCATTGCTAGTCCCCAGAGTCCCAGCACCAGTCCCTGGAGTGGCAGGGTCGATCTCTAAGCTCGTGGCACTGCTTCAGAGAATCCAGATGCCAGTCCCCCGAGTCCTGTTGCCGGTTCACTGGTACAGATCCCCACGGGCAAGACGTCGATCCCCTGAGCTGGGACGTTGATCCTCTCGCTCCCAATCCATGGAGCAGCATCGCTGTCAAAGCATGAGGCGTCGATTGCCAGGGTACCGTTGCCGATCCACCGAACGCCACCGCTGGTCACCAGAGGTGTGGCACTGGGAGCTGTCGTCCCAGTACACGGAAAGGCCTGATGGGATTGGGGTAGACAGGCAGCATTGGCACTGTCTTGGTCCCCCAGACATGTCTCTCCCTCCTCAAGCTCAGAGAGTGAGGAGGAAGATCTACCAGCAGGCCAGGGCTACCCACCAGGGACACCAACATTCCCATTAGGACCACCAGTGCTCGCATGGTCCCAAGGTCAATCGCCGGCTCCATGGCAGCTATGGAACCCCTGGGGGTTTCCCCAACCATCGCAGGGGCACCAATCAGTCTCAGGAGCACCAGAGAAATGGTCAACGACTGTCTCCCACCCACCCCCAGACTTGGAAGCAAAGTTAGATCAAGATCCCCAGGGTCAGCCAGCCCCAGCTGGGGCTCCCTAGTGGAGGTGGAAGACTTGCTGTTACCCACCTCCTCATCCTCTTCGCCTGAAGGGATGATAGCGGGACCTTCCCACACAGTCCCCCAGGATGATATGAAAGCCCACCAGGAGCTTCTTAAGAGGGTGGCTTTGAACCTGGGGTTAGAGGCAGAGGAGTTGGCAGAACCCTCTGACTCCGTTTGATGTTTTGAGTGCAGCAGCCCCCTCCAGGGTGGCATTACCCATTCATGAGGGAATGGTAAAGGTGATCTAAGCCTTGTGGCAAACTCCCTCTTCCCTGCCCCATTTGCAAGTGGGCGGAGAGAAAGTATTACGTCCCTGCTAAGGGATTGGAATACCTATATACACATCATGCTCCTAACTCACTGGTGGTATCAGCAGTCAATGAGCGTGATAGGCAGGGCCAACCGAGATCGACCCCTAAGAAAAAGGAGGCGAAGAGGCTTGATCTCTTTGGCAGAAAAATATATTCGACGGTCAGCCTCCAGTTAAGAGTTGCCAACCATGAAGCCCTACTTGGTTGCTATGACTTTAACATTTGGCAGTCCATGCCCAAGTTTGCGGACTCACTGCCAGAGGGAGCCCAGGAAGGAGTTCCTGCCTAGATGAGGGCTGAGCTGTGGCCACGGCAGCCCTCCAAGCAGTCTCAGATACAGTGGATTCCATGGCCTGTACCATGGCTCCGGCCATTTCCATAAGGCGTGCATCTTGGACCTCCCTTTTGATGGCCTGGTGCTGTTCATGGAACGAACAGACAGCAAGTTCCATGGCCTGAAAGACTCTAGGGCTACCTTGCACTCGCTGGGCGTTTACATGCCAGCTCCTGCAAGAAAGCAGTTCAAACCGCAGCACTCCCACAGGTTCAGGGGCCGATCCTGAACAGATCTCTTTCACAGAAAGGGTAGGAGCTGCAAGCACTGACAAGGCCAACAGCCAGCACCCTCAGCTCTCTCGAGCTCTACTCACAACCAATGGGGTAATAAGCAGGCATTTTGAGGGTGCGCTTGAGGGCAACCTTCCAGCCTGTGTCCTGAATCTAGCACCCCTGGTTTTTTTCCAACCACCTGTCTCCCTTCCTCCCGGCCTGGGCTTCTATAACATCGGACTAGTGGGTCCTCAGTATAGTAGCAGGGGGTTACACCATCCAGTTTATTTCTATCCCTCCCTCCCCCACTCTCCCTGTCCCTCATCAGGGATCCTTCTCATGAGCATCTGTTCGCTCAGGGGGTGCAGGGCCTTCTGTGAGTGGGAGCTGTGGAGGAAGTCCCTCTGCATTTGAGGAGGAAAGAATTTTACTCCTGTTATTTTTTTGATCCCAAAGCCAAGGGGGGCTGTATCCCTTCCTCGAACTGCGGAGCCTCACAAGTATCTCAAGAAGTTAAAGTTCCAAACGGTCTCTCTGGCCTCCATCATTCCTTCCCTGGGTCCGGGAGACTGGTACACCACCCTCGACCTGAAAGATACTTACTTTCACATATTGATCTTTCATGGACACAGAGGGTTCCTACATTTCATAGTTGGGACCACCCACTACCAATTCGCAGTGCTTCCCTTTGGCCTAGCAATGGTGCTAAGGGTGTTTACGAACTGCATGACGGTGGTGGCGGCCTATCTCAAATGTCGGGGTATCCAGATTTACCCATACCTCGATGACTGGCTCATCAAGGGCCTCTCCAAGGTCCAGGTCCAGCAGAGCGCTGAGACATTGTGAGCCACTTGTCAAGCTCTAGGCCTGTTGATAAACAAACAAAGGTCAACATTGGTTCCTGTTCAAAGAATAGAGTTAATCAGAACAGTTCTCGACTCTACTCGAGAAAGAGCCTTCCTGCCAGAGGCCAGGTTCAGGGCAATGTCAGATCTGATTGCCAAAGTCATGGTCCACCCGCTCACCACTGCCTGGGTGTGCCTCAAATTATTGGGGCACATTGCCACATGCTTGTACGTGGTTCGGCACATGAGACTCAGACTATGCCCCCTCCAGATGTGGCTGGCATCGGTTTACTCTTCAGCCAGGCATCACCTCACTATCCCATCACAGCTACTTACTTCCCTGCAGTGGTGGTCTGACCCAGCTCTGGTGTTGGAAGGTGTGCCATTTGCGAGCCCATGATCCACGGTCTCCTTGATATCGGATGCATCCGACCTTGGATGGGGAGTGCATCTCGGTACACTGCGAATGCAGGGCTATGGTCAAGAGAGGAGCTCACGCGTCACATAAATATCAGGGAACTCAGAGCCATCTGTCTAGCTTGCACTGTGTTCCTTCCCCATCTTTCCGGTCGGGTAGTGTAGTGTTGACAGACAACATGGCCTCTGTGTTCTTTGTCAATAGGCAGGAGGGAGCTCGTTTGTTGGCTCTGTTCCAGGAAGCCTTTTGCCTGTGGGACTTCTGCATCCGACATGCGATCCACCTAGAAGCCTCGCACCTCCCTGGCGTCCAGAACACACTAGCAGATCGCCTCAGCAGGTCCTTCTTCTCTCACAAATGAGTGGTCCCTCCACTCGGAGGTTGTCAGGATGCTTTTCCAGAAGTGGGGAGCTCCCTGAGTGAACCTGTTTGCCACCAGGCAGAACAGAAAGTGTCATTAGTTCTGCTCCCTGCAAGACCTTGGCAGAGGCTCACTCTCCGATGCCTTTCTCCTGCCTTGCTCAGGAAACTTGATGTACACCTTTCCACCAATCCTGCTCATCAGCAAAGTCCTCCTAAAGATCAAGAGGGACAAGGCACGGGTCATTATGATTGCCCCAGCATGGCCTCACCAGCATTGGTTCGGTATGCTCATGAATCCGGCCGTAGCAGCCCCGTGGGCACTTCCCAGCCTCCTGCACCTGCTCTCGCAGGATTATGGTCAGCTTCTGCACCTGAACCTCATCTCACTCCACCTCACAGCTTGGATGCTGTGTGGCTGAATCCAAAGGAACAAGCTTGCTCTAGTCAGGTACAGCAGGTTCTCTTGGAGAGCAGGAAGCCCTCCACGAGAGCAACTTACTTAGCAAAGTGAAAACATTTCTCATGCTGGGCAGCGGAGCAGAGTATCTCCCCGACCCAGTAGTCTCTGCAGTTCATTCTGGATTACCTGCTTCACTTAAAGCCCCAGGACCTCGCCTTCTCTTCAGTCAAGGTTCACCTGGCAGCTATATCAGCCTTCCACCCTTGCATCCAGGATAAATTGGTATTCTCGCATGACGTAATGACTAGGTTCCTGAAAGGCCTTGAAAGACTCTTTCCACCGGTCTGGGACCTGGTCCCCCAATGGGACCTCAACCTAGTCTTCTCCAGGCTCACGGGCCCACCCTTTGAGCCTATGGCTTCTTGTTCCCTTTCCCACTTGTTGTGGAAGGTTGCATTCTTTGTAGCTATTGCCTTGGCGAGATGTCTCGGAAATTAAAGCCCTCACTTCGGCGCTCCCCATACATGGTATTCTACAAGGACAAGGTCTAACTACAGCCCCATCCAGCCTTCCTGCCAAAGGTGGTGTTACACTTCCATGTCAACCAAGATATCTTCCTCCTGGTGTTCTGTCCAAAGCCTCACACGACCACTGAGGAGAGGCGGCTGCACACTCTACATGTCAGGCGCACCTTGGTGTTCTACCTGGAGTGCACCAAGCCCTTCTGCAGATCGACACAGCTGACAGGATGAAGAGCTTTCTGGTATCCTCTCAGAGGATTTTGAATTGGATCACCGCCTTCATCCATACTTGTTATGAGTTGGCACAGGCTGTGCCTCCACCAATAGTGAAGCCTCACTCAATTGGGCTCAGGCGTCTTCGGCTGCCTTCCTGGTGCATATCCCTGTCCAGGACATCTGCAGGACCACCACGTGGTCTTCGGTACACATGTTCACGACGCATTATGCCATCACCCAGCAAGCCAGAGATGATTCTGGCTTTGGCAGAGCTGTGTTGCAATCAACACGTCCATGAACCCCTACTCACCTCCCATGGTGCTGCTTGGGAGTCACCTACAATGGACTGAACATGAGCAAGCACTCGAAGAAGAAAAGATGGTTACCTTTTGTAACTGTTGTCCTTTGAGATGTCTTGCTCATGTCCATTCCATAACCCACCCTCCTTCCCCTCTGTCGGAATTCCGGCAAGAAGGAACTGAGGAATGGGGAGCCAGTGACGTCCTTTATACCGCCGCTTACGCACACCACTCCAGAGGGCACCAGAGCTGGTCCCCTACGGATACCACTGAGGGAAAAACTTCCAGCACCAGTGCATTTGGTGAGCACACACACCTACAATGGAATGGACATGAACAACACATCTCAAAGAACAACCGTTATGAAAAGTAACCCTCTTTTAAATTAATAAAATGGTGCCCTGTAAAATGGGCCTGAAACACTGGATGTAGCAGTGTGTCCTTTCTGGGCTGCAGGGACAGGCGAGCATCTCACACATGTGGATTGCAAACAGGTAGTCAGACCTTGGAACTGAGAAAAAAGTGAGGCAGCAGCTAGCCAAAACCAGACCAGGTAGGTGGTGCTGCTACGGTCCCTAAATTTTACAGCATAGGACAACAATTCTCTTGAATTATCTCAGATATCTTTCTGATACCTGCAAGGCCATGTTCTTCAGCTCTGCAAGGCCATGTTCTTCAGCTCTGCATCAATTTACTGGATTAGTATTACTACAAGAATTAGTAGTATTAGTATTATGGCTTAGATGCACTAACCAAGATTGGGGGCCTCCCATTATGCTACACTGTATACACAGAGTTTGCAATCTAAATAAACAAGGCAAAGAATGTGAGTGGAAAGAGAGATGCTGAGAGACTAAATTGTTTGCACAATGTCATATAGCAGGTTAGCAGAAGTGTTCATTACAGAGCCTTGGTTTCTTGACTCCCAGTCTAGTTCCCTATTTACTCGATCACCATTACGCCTTGAAAAATGTGTTCAGTAGATCTGCTCAGAAGATGGATTGTGTAAGGATCATTGCATGTAACTTTCCTTTATAAAACCGTCTTTTATTTTTAAAGCCAGCCAAGAATTTTGATTCACTAACTTCCAAGGAGTGATGCTGCTGTATAATTTTATTACTTCAACTCTTCCCATTCTTGACTAGCTTCTTTAGTAGAAAGTGAGAGCCACATTTGTTCTCAACAGTTGCATGCACACCCGCTATTTGTATAAAAAAGAAAGCTTTTGCATCTGGAAAAAAAAGTCATGCAATTTGGGCAAATGTTCATGCAGTGTGCTTGATTACTAGTTTTGCCCACACATATTTTGCCTGTTTTTCATACATGCTGAGCACTTGTAACACCAGTTGAACTCAATGGGAGTTGCAGGTTATTGGCACCTTTGAAAATCAGGTCTTACAAGTTTTTGTTGGTGCTTGCTAAAATGCTCCATTAGGGAGACCAAAAGTATAAATTGTTGGCCAGGCTGATTATGATAAAGGACTTGGACTGAACTAATCAAGGCCAAAAGTAGCTGTTTGGTAAGTACCATGAGGCTACAAATTCCTCATCCCTACCAGATGGAGAACATTGCTGGAACTTTTTGTGTGTGTGGCTTTCTGACTGGAATAAAGTACTTCCCCTGATTTACAGTAAACAATTCATGCTGGAAGGGTTTGGTGGATCCTGCCTATGGTCTTCTCAATGTACATTTTGTGGGTATAATGTTTGTAATTCTGTCCCTAAGAGTACAACAGCAGGGAGTAGATTAGTAAGCATTTTTGAGTTGAGAGAATGACTGTGTAATTAGCGATGGGCAGAACTGGTAGAAAAATAGAAAAAAATCACATTTTTTTAAAAAAATGTGTTTTTATTCAAAACTTGGACATCTTTTCTTCTAAAATCTAAAATTCCAAGCAGCCATAATGACGAATGAATCTGCAAAAAGTTGTGAGATCTTTCTTTGGATGCTTATCCAAACTTTTTGGGTCTAACTTGTGAGAGCTAAAAATTCCAGAAAACTTCCCTCAAGCCAACATGTGTTAATATAAAGTTAAGTTTAGTTAAAAAAAAGTATAAAAGTAACACACTGTGTAAGAGCGGAGAATTAATTCCCTTTCATTTATGCAGATGGATATCTTAGGGAGTACGCAGAGGTCTATGTCTGTTGTCTGGCAGGAATGAGGATAAATGGTGGAAAAGTTTGCTGAGAACAGAAAATACTGTTAGGGATGAGTTGTAGGTACTGGGAGGAGAGATGCAGAAATGCTAATCAAATTAAGACGCAGGATATGATTGGAGAGACACCCAATGTAGCAAGGCTTTTTAATTTTTAATGGCGAGTTTTAAGTTGGCTGTGCTTATCTGAGGATGGAGAACCTAATGTTAGCAATGTTAGTCATCTCCTTTCCGAGAGCCTGACGGAGTTAGGGATACCATGTCCAGGTTTGAATTGAGCTTTGATATCTGTGGGCCACACATTGGAGTCCTTTATTATAACTATATTCAGACTAGCTCTCCATTTAGTTACAGTTGCATACAGAGACATTATAACTTATGCTGTCTGTGGGAAAATAATTTTATATTTAAAAAAAAAACAATTCCAAGTGCCTTTTATGTGGGTTCCCTACTGACTCCTGAAGAATGAACATTTTAATTTGCAGCCTGCCCCTTAATTGGTCACTTAGACTCTGTTAGAGGTGCAGCAACACAGGTAACTTCATTTAAGAAATCTTAGTGGTGTCTATGAGTGTAATTAATGACAGGTTTTTTGCTCACTTAATTGCAATTTTAACTTGCCAATAGGGTGCAGAAATTAAATATGTGAAACATTTTCCTGAAATTCCCTTCACTTCTCCCAGCTCTTGTTTGCAACCAAGTTACTATTCAGTTTGATTTGCTGCCAGTCCAAATTATTTCTGCAGATCTTTTGGCATTTTCTTCTTAAATTGCTAATTTCTCTTTGTTCTCTGCATGTCACTTACCCCTTTTTAGGTTTCTTCGATTTTTTTGTTCTATGCTTACCTGTTACTATTTCTTACTATTTGTCTAATTTACTTCCCTGTTGGAGCTTAGTTATTTTGTATTCAGATCCATAACTTGGAGTCTAATTCTCCTTGTGCCCTTCCCCACCCCCACCCCCAAAAGACTCAAGGAATAGAATCAGTGTAGGCGATCAGTTCTTTTTTTGGGGTCTGAGCTTGCCTCTGTTAAAGTCAATGGGATATAGCTGTTTACTTCAGTGGGAACAGAATCAGGTATGAATCTCGATGTTATTCAAGTGCTTACAGTTGGGTGCTCATGCGCCCTGTGCACTTCAGTTAGTATTATTTTGTCCAGCTGTGTGCATTGGGGCCACAGCTGTCCCCAGAGTGCTCTTGTGCCTCTAATCAAAGGGCATAAAAGCAGGGCGGCCCCATCTGTCCCTCATTGCTTCTCACTGCCCATGGCTACTGAGACAGAACATGCAGTGTTTGAGCTTCTTGCTCACTGTGTAGACTCTCCATTGTGTAGTATGTAGATATGTACTTAACAGTTAGTCATTAGTCACCCAAGAAGTGCCAGAAATTTCTAAGGAAACCATCTACCTTCGTTACCATGTTTTCTCACCAGCATGTGTTGTCCTCAAAGCAGCAAATTTGACTCCTTGGTCAGGAGTGGTGAGTCTCCCTCTTATATCCCCTCCATTTGGAAACCATTTATTTTATTTTTGTGGGGTGTGGAACACTATTATTATGTATCACTGTGTCCTGGAAGTCATAGCGATGAGCTATTCTATCCAATTTCAGACCCTCCCCAGCCCCATGTTTACCTTCCCTGTCACTCTGACCAGGGAATTAACATTCAATAGGTGCAGTCATTACTAATTCTCAGAGCAGTGAAAGAACTGCTTTGTGAACAAAGGAGAGAGGGGTTTTATTCCCATTGCTTTCTAATTCCCAGGTCATGCCATATCAATGCCGATAGTTTCAGACGAGGTTTCTACATATATTAAATTGTGCTATGAAATGGCCAACTTAGACCCACCATTAAGAGTGACAGCCCACTTCACCACAACTTTAAGCAGTTTCTATAGCTTCTTTGAGAAATGTTCCAATACTAGAGATTGTAAGTAAGACAGCTTCTTGGGGTCCGGTGCATATGATTATGCAGCATTACCCCATAGTGGAGGCATCAAGATCTGATACTCATTTTAGTAGGTCTGTCTACAATCATTGTTGAGGTAGACACCTAATATCCACTTCCTATGATTTAGATAAGTGTTTGTGAGTCATCCACAGTGAAATATATTTTCTCCATAAATCACCCTCTTTCCCCACTTCTACAGTGTCGTACAATATCTGGATTCTGTATTGGCGAAGGATCTGAGGGATGGTAGGGGTCATCCCACACTTCATCCCACAGATGGGAGGCATGAGGATACTCAGGATGCAGGAATGGTTCCATCAGAGTGTGCTGGCAAAAGAATACAAATTCACATGTATTGAGTGCACTTGCACCCAACAGTGGAATGGACAACACATCTTAAGATTCAGGTTTTTTTCTAGTTTATTGTGTGCAGTAGGCAGAGACTCATCCATGGAGAGGGAGAGCTGTATGTTTCTCTCGTGACAGTGTCTACTGACTGAGGCATTGAGAGGTGTTCAGTGATGAAAGGAAACACTACTGTGAAAAGGGCCAGGTTCCTATCCCTGGTTGATATATGGTGTGGGCCTGATGTAAGGTGGGATAATGGTGAGTCCATCAAAGATGGCAGAAAATAGTCTCTTGCATGGTAAAGCTATCAGGATGGCAGGGCCAGTCTTAGGTGCACTAGTTTCCCAGGGGAAGAAGTTTTTGCTTCCTTTCTCCTCCAGGTCTCCTGTCTCTCCACTGCCTCCCTACCCACTTCCACATCATCTCTTTTCTCTTTCTGAAACTTCCAAACATCTGTACTTTCCCTTTTCCTCTTGCTCCCCCCCATTCTAGGTCCTACTTCCTTGCTCCACTCTGTTTATTCCAGGCCTTTCCACTTGCCCTTTCTTCCCCTCTTCTCTCCCCCCCTCCCACCCCATTCTTTGCTTCTTACTGCCTGGACTTGGTGGCCTACACATTCTCCTGCTCAAATCTGGGGCACCACAGCAGGCCCCATTTCTCATGGGCTTCCCATGCCCTTCAGAGGACATTGTGGATGTCTGCTCTCTGATGCATCTCAGAAGCAGCCTCTGTTTGGCAAGGGAAGAGGAGGCACCTTCAGCCAGCCAGCCACACATGGCACTTCTGAGCATGCAGCGTAGTAGCACTTGTGGTAGCCTCACAGGCAGTAGCAGCAACAGAGCAGAGGGAAAGGGACTGTCCTGTTTCGGGAAGGGGAATTTTTGATACCCCTTACAACATGGTGTGGATGAGGTGGGGACAATAACTGCTGGGAAATAGCTCTTTCAGAGACCCCCACTTTGTGGAGTAACTCATATGATGAAGCCAGATGGCAATTTGGCAGAGTAGGATATACTTTATAGGAATGATGGTCCCTGCCATAAAGGCATCATGCTTTATGGGCTGATGGAATTGGATAGTAAATCTGAACAACCCCAGGGATGAGATAGAAAGCTTGTTCAAGCTGCTTTGAGGTTGAAAGCTGCAAAACTGGTTCAAAATCTTCTGAGCCTCTCCGGGGATGGGGGATTTCAGAGGTTTGTAGATTTTTAAAAGAATGGAAATTATAAAACAATAATCTTTGACACCTTGTAAAACCATAAAAGGGGTGTGACGGGGCAAGGCCAGATGGCTATAGGAAAGTAGTGGGAGATAGATATATTACCCCCAGGCTAAACAAATCCATGGTACCAGACTAAGTAAATGGAAGCTGCTCCAGGTCAATTAAGACACCTGGGGCCAATTAAGAACTTTCCAGAAGGCAGGGAGGTTGATTGAGACACCTGCAGCCAATGAGGGACTGGCTGAAACTAGTCAAAAGCCTCCCAGTGAGTCAGTAAGGCGTGCATGTCAGGAGCTGTGGAAGGAGATTCCGTGCAAGGAGCTGGGAGCAAGAAGCACTAGGAGCTGAGAGTGAGAAGGCGCACTGCTGGAAGATCCTGTGGTGAGGATAAAGGCTACATCTACACAAGGCTACATCTACACTACCCGCCCTATTCGGCGGGTAGCTATCGATGTTCTGGGATCGATTTATCGCGTCTCATCTAGACGCGATAAATCGATCCCAGAGCCGCTCCCCGTCGACACCGGAACTCCAGCTCCGCGAGCGGAGGAAGCGCTGTCGACGGGGGAGCCTGCCTGCTGCGGTGTGGACCAGGGTAAGTACCTTTTGAAATCGATCTAGGATACTCGACTTCAGCTACGTTATTCACGTAGCTGAAGTTGCATATCTTAGATCGATCTCTCCCCCCCCCCCCAGTGTGGACCAGCCCAAAGAAGGTGTTGGGAGGAGTCCATGGGGAAGTAGCCCAGGGAGTTGTAGCTGTCGTGCAGTTGTTCCAGGAGGCACTCTAAACAGCTGCAGTCCACGGGGCCCTGGGCTGGAACCCGGAGTAGAGGGCGGGCCTGGGTTCGTGCCAAACCTCCCAACTCTTGATCAGACACAGGAGGAGCTGATCTGGACTCTGGGTTCTACCAGAGGGGAAGATCTCTGAGGCAAGCAAAAATCCGCCAATAAGCGCAGGACACACCGAGGTAGAGGAGGAACTTTGTCACAGGGGTAAAATAAATAAAAGGCTGGAGGATGGGAAAGTAACAAAGGAGAAGGTGAGGTGATACGCAAGAAGTGTAAAACGCTGACATTCTAGATGTACGCACACTCTGGCCACTTCTGTGACTCTGACAGTAATCACCTAACATGGGGACTGTAGGGTGTGACACTGACTTCACTCATTTCAGTGATTGTCTACCCCACAATAGAACTTCCAGGCTTCAACCTTCCCCAGAAACAATGGTCTGCATTGAACCATTTCAGAACATCACATGGCAGATGCTGTCATCTTTTACATCTCTGGCAGATGAGAAACAGCACACTGTTACTATAGACACCAGTCAGAAACTGTGGACCAAACTGTAAATCAGTGCCTGCTTTGATTGTTGTTGATGGCATCTCAGGGTATGTCTACACTACGAGACTAGTTCGATTTTTCTTAAACGGAACTTGTGAAACCGATATTACAAAGTCGAGCGTGCGAATCCACACCAAGGACATTAATTCGAGTTTGTGAGTCCACAGTAATGGGGCAAGCATCGACATTGCAAGCAGTGCACTGTGGGTAGCTATCCCACAGTTCCCGCAGTCCCCGCTGCCCATTGGAATTCTGGGTGTAGCCCCCAGTGCCTTCTGGGGCCAAAAATGTGTCAAGGGTGGTTATAGGTAAATGTCGTCATTTGACCCCCACTCCCGTCCTCCCTCCGTGAAAGCGCCGGCGGGCAATTAATTCACGCCCTTTTCTGGTGATTGACAGCGCGGACGCCAGAGGACAGCGAGCATGGAGCCCTCCACGATTATCGCTGCTGTTCTGTCCGTTGTCAACACCTCGCGCCTTATCGTCCACCTTTTCCAGAGGCAGATGCAGATAAATCGGGCGAGGAGGCAACGGAAGCTCCGAGAGGACATGAACTCTGAGAGGGGCACAGACCTCTCGCAAAGCACGGGACCCCGGCCCGTAGACATCATGGTGGCAATGGGGCACGTTGATCCTGTGGAACGGCGATTCTGGGCAAGGGAAACAAGCACTGACTGGTGGGACCGCATAGTGCTACAGGTCTGGGATGAATCCCAGTGGCTGAGAAACTTTCGGATGCGTAAGGGCACTTTCCTGGAACTTTGTGAGTTGCTGTCCCCTGCCCTGAAGCGCCAGGACACCCGAATGAGAGCAGCCCTGACTATCCAGAAGCGAGTGGCCATAGCCCTCTGGAAGCTTGCAACGCCTGACAGCTACCGGTCAGTCGCAAATCAATTTGGAGTGGGCAAGTCTACCGTGGGGGTTGCTGTGATGCAAGTTGCCCATGCAATCATTGACCTGCTGCTCTCAAAGGTAGTGACCCTGGGAGACGTGCAGGTGATCATAGATGGCTTTTCGGCTATGGGATTCCCAAACTGCGGCGGGGCTATTGATGGGACACACATCCCTATCCTGGGACCAGACCACCAGGGCAGCCAGTACATTAACCGTAAGGGCTGTTTTTCTATGGTGCTGCAAGCACTAGTGGACTATAAAGGCCATTTTACCAACATCAACGTCGGATGGCCGGGCAAGGTTCATGACGCTCGTGTTTTCAGGAACTCTGGTCTGTTTAGATGGCTGCAGGAAGGTATTTACTTCCCGGACCGCAAAAAAACTGTTGGGGATGTGGAGATGCCTATAGTGATCCTTGGGGACCCAGCCTACCCGCTAATGCCCTGGCTCATGAAGCCATACACAGGAGCCTTGGACACTGAAAAGGAGCTCTTCAACTATCGGCTGAGCAAGTGCAGAATGGTGGTGGAGTGTGCTTTTGGACGTCTCAAAGGGAGATGGCGAAGCTTACTTACTCGCTCTGATCTCAGCCAAACCAATATCCCCATTGTGATTGCAGCATGCTGTGTGCTCCACCATCTCTGTGAGAGCAAGGGGGAGACGTTTATGGCGGGGTGGGAGGTTGAGGCAAATCGCCTGGCTGCTGATTACGCACAGCCGGACACCCGGGCGATTAGAAGATCCCAGCGGGACGCGCTGCGCATCCGGGAAGCTTTGAAAGCTAGCTTCCAGACTGACCAGGGTAACCAGTGACTGTTACGGTTGTTTAAACAGAAGCTGAACCTGCCCCCGTTTCTTTACCCAGTTAATGTTGCCTATCCTCTCCAATTACCAACCCCCTTCCCCCCTTCATTCACTGCTTTAAAAGTATAATAAAGGAAACATTGTTTATTAAAACCGTCTTCTTTATTAAACTCGGGGAATGACAGGCTCCTGCTCCCAGAGCAGTCCGCAGTGGTGGACTGCTTGTTTCAACGGAGCCTGCAACCCCTCCTGTTCGCAACTCTGTGTGGGGGGGCCTGTGTGACTTTTTGGCCATGGATTGCGGTCACAGATCCCCCGCTGCATGGATCTGTCATGCAGGCTATTGCCGGCCGCAAAAGATCTGCAGCCACCCTCCCCCAACAGAAAGTCACAGAGCGCCCCCCCCCATAGAGAACATGAAAACCCCCTCCCAGAATGACAAGTGTGCCTAGTGAATGCAATGTGAGTGTGACTTTCTGTTGAACCTTTCCCCCGTCTCTACCCTGGTACAGGCGCCTATCATCTCAAATTACAAACCCCCTTACCCCCTCCCCCAAAATCAAACCGTCCTGTGAAAGACAGTCAAGGAAACATCACTTCACAGAACAAAAATTGTTATTAAGGAGAACAAACTTTTGAGATGAAACTTGGACGGGGACTGGGGTGGGGTGCGGTTGGAGGGAAGGAAAGGACCCATCTACATTTTTGGGAATGAGAGCCTTCTGCTACTGGAGCAGTCCACAGGGGTGGAGTGATTATTTCCACGGCCCCTGCCTCCCCTCATTCTAGTGACTTTGGGTGAGGGGGGGATTGGACTTTGTGGCGGGGGAGGGCGGTTGGAAATCACATACAGAGGGGCTCTTTCCTCCTGTCTCTGGTCCTGCAGTACGTCCACAAGGCGCCGGAGCGTGTCCGTTTGCTCCCTCATTAGTCCAAGCAGCGTTTGAGTCGCCTGCTGGTCTTCCTGGCTCCACCTGTCCTCGTGAGCTTCAGCCCTCTGCTCCCGTTCGCTGACTGCTCACTCGGACCTTGAGACGTCCTCTCTCTGCTGTGCCGCCTCATTTCGGGAACAGACCATCAATTCTGAAAACATGTCGTCCTGGGTTCTCTTTTTGCGCCGCCTGATCTGCGCAAGCCTCTGGGAGGGTGACCCACGGGTAGGGCGGGAGACACTCGCAGCTGTGGGATGGGAGAAAGGGAGTGAATTCCTCCGAAAGATACATTTTCCCGAACAATGCCTATACTCTTTCCCTGTGAACAAGACCATGCACACTACCTATCACATGTGCACTCAGTACAAGGTCGAATATTATATCTTTATACTGAGTGCCTGGGGTCCTGGTGTACAGATCACACTGGCGGGGCTGGACACTGGAAATCGGCTCTCTGGAGACCATGGTAAGCCGTTGCCTTTGGACTGCTGAGAGCTTACTTCACAGCAGTGCTGTACTCCCGTGTTTCAAGCACAGTTCCTGGCGGTGGCCAGTTCCTGCTGCTGGCAAAACCGCTCAGCTACAACAGCTCGCCTGCCCGTTACCCACCCCCACCCTCTGCGTGGCAGGTCCCGGGAAATGTCCCTGCCCGCGAACTGCTTTGTTTGAACGGCTCGCCTACCCGTTACCCACCCCCACCCTCTGCGTGGCAGGTCCCGGGAAATGTCCCTGCCCGCGAACTGCTTTGTTTGAACGGCTCGCCTACCCGTTACCCACCCCCACCCTCTGCATGGCAGGTCCCGGGAAATGTCCCTGCCCGCAAACCGCTCTGTTTGAACGGCTCGCCTACCCTTTCCACCTCTCCACGTGGCTGCTCCCGGGAACTCTCCCAGTATGCGCACCGCTAAGTTTCAACGGTTAGCCTCCCAGCTCCTGCCCTCCCGCGTGGCTGGAAACCGCCGGGTGTTGTTCTTTGAAGGAAAAATCAAGAAGTTACTATACTAAAAAAAACCCTCATTCAAACCAGGGCACCATGACTGATATCACGCTGATGAGGATTACGGAGACAGACAAAGACCGCATGCTGCGTGAATGCCAGCAAACCCCGGGGCCGTATGCCACCATGCTGTGCAAAGCGATGATACCTGAGTACCTGCTGCTAGCATGGCACGGAAAAGTATCCTACCATGGAGGAGACAATAAGGCCGCTCTCCCTGGGAACCTGATGCAAAAGCTTTCATTGTACCTACAGGAGAGCTTCGCGGAGATTTCCGATGGGGATTTCTTCTCTATCCCCATACATATTGACAGACTTTTCGAGTAGTTGCCTTGGAAATGACTCAAAAGTAAAGCACCTATGGCAAATTAAGCAATAAAAACAGGTTGCTAACACACCATGCCTATTCTATTCCAAATAAATGTTTAAAACACTGACCTGATGATCCTTCGCCTGGTTCCTGGTCCAGGATACTGCCTTGGGAGGGTTCGTAGGGGATCTCGGTGAGGGTGATGAACAGATCCTGGCTGTCGGGGAAATCAGAGGTGAAAGTGCTGTCGATGGCCTCGTCCTCCTTATCTCCTTCCTCTTCTTCACCGTCCGCAAAAACTTCAGACGACGTGGCCATAGATAGGACCACGTCGTCGGAGTCCACGGACACTGGCGGTGTAGTGGTGGCAGCACCACCGAGCATAGCATGCAGTGCCTCGTAAAAACGGCATGTGTGTGGCTGTGATCCGGAGTGTCCATTGGACTCTTTGGTCTTCTGGTACGCCTGTCGCAGCTCCTTGATTTTCACGCGGCACTGCGTTGCATCCCGGCTGTATCCTCTCTCCATCATAGCCTCAGATATTTTTTCATAAATTTTTGCATTTCGTCTTTTGGATCGGAGCTCGGATAGGACTGATTCATCTCCCCACACAGCGATCAGATCCAAGACTTCACGATCAGTCCATGCTGGAGCCCTCTTTCTATTCTGGGATTGCATGGTAACCTCTGCTGGAGAGCTGTGCATCGTTGCCAGTGCTGCTGAGCTCGCCACGATGTCCAAACAGGAAATGAGATTCAAACTGGCCAGACAGGAAAAGGAATTCAAATTTTCCCGGGGCTTTTCCTGAGTGGCTGGTCAGAGCATCCGAGCTCGGATTGCTGTCCAGAGCGTCCACTGAGTGGTGCACTGTGGGATAGCTCCCGGAGCTATTAGCGTCGAATTCCGTCCACAGTAACACGAATTCGACATGGCCATGTTGAATTTAGCGCTACTCCCCTTGTCGGGGAGGAGTACAGAAATCGAATTAAAGAGCCATTTATGTCGAAATAAATAGCTTCGTAATGTGGACGGGTGCAGGGTTAAATAGAGTTAACGCTGCTAAATTAGACATAAAGTCCTAGTGTAGACCAGGCCTCAGACCTACACCATATCTGAGTCTATTTACTGGCTCAGCAATCTGGAATTGGTTATTTTAACTTGCCACCTCTCTTTCCATATAAAAGAAAAATTCATGTATTTCTGAGCAGCCAACAGTCTACAGTTCTCTGAATTAGGTGTTTATCATCATAGTTGGGATATGGCGCCAACAGGGATAGATTATTTTGATTCCACCCATTTCCAACTTTTATGGTACTTAATTAGAAGAAAAGAGGGGGGGAAAGAGAAAATGGAACTTTTACAATGAGTTACTCCAAAAACTGCATTAAACCAACTATTATGTGATCATAAAAAAGGACATAATGGGAAATTAGATTATTCAAATAACACCCTAATCACATTTTTCCTAAAGTCTGTCAGAAAAAGTTGCATTTTGCTGTGGGTTTTCTCTGCGTATTCACAGCATGTGTTTGCCTGTGATGTAATTTTCAGAACTGAACCCATTTCTGTTTTTTGTTGCACATCTGGTGACTGCATGACTTAATTATAATATTCCTAATGAACTGCTCTGACTTTTCTCTGCTATACATAGAACCAGAACACAGAAGCCAAAGAATCCTTTTGTTTGCTTTTCCATCATCTGGAAGCAATGGGCAGAACACTGCAAAAATAAAATGCAAAATCACAATTCACCATGGCAAAGGGAAGGGTAGTTGTTTATTCTTATAGGAGACCAGTCCTCTACCCCTTCATCTCAGATAGGCTTGGGAATCTGGTACCTCTCATGAGCTCCCATCCTGTGTGTATCTGAAAAAGGACTCTCATCCCATTCCCTGCAATGCAGGATCATAAGGACTAGGGTTCGTCTGTGTGTTTTTCCCCCTTCAGAATCCTCCTTGCAGGAATGTTCTCTTTATCAAAAGCATTCACCACATATGCAAATTTTAATTTTGAAATGTGTTTATAACAGCACTTTATAAGTTTCTCTTTACATCATTGAAAATATCTCTTTGCCTTATGTGGCACACAAATATTCCCTTATCAGTTGTCTGCGTAAACATAGAAACCTTTTGGAAGATTTAAGATCTGCTTTTCAGATGGGTGAGGATATTAAAGTACCTGACCTACTATTTCTGCCAAACCACTTTCAGATAATCAGGTATCCAGACTCACCCATACCTCAGAAAAAAAGTACCTCTTCTCACTTTTAGTACAACAAAAGCATTAATTAACTCACCCTATGGCATTGCTTCATTGGAAAAAGATCTAGGTACTTACATGGACACTGTAGAGAGAGTATCTGAACATCTCCGCAATATTTACATATTTATTCCTATGGGTGCTCATGGCCTTCTGAAAATCAGGCCTCTATAAGGTGTCTCAAGTTGGGCACCGTAAAATGGAGGCACCCAGAATCACTTGTCACTCCTGAAAATCTTGACCAAAAATATCTAGTTCAACATTTTGTTCATGTCTTAACTGAGAAAAGAACTGAGAGCAAGAATCATGAGAATTTTGGGGAAGGAGTAGTGTCATTTAACAGGTGTAATACCAAAGAGTTCAAATGTTTATAAGAAATTTTTGTTATTTTTAAAACAGCCGTGAAACTAAACATTTGTGACAAATCACTCTTGAGATGGAAATTGAGGCCCAACCGATTAAGTGAAAATAGTTACATTTAATAATAAACAGGGTCTTACAAAGCAAAATTAGGAAAAACATCAGCAGTTTAATTATGATGCAGTACAATCTATTTATTTTCTAGTACTCATAGCTATCATTTTTCAGGGGCCTTGATCTGTGGTCTCGAGAAGGGGTTATGCCCAAGACCATGGGATTCAAACTCTGTCAAACCTGCCATAGGTCTTTTCCTCACAGAGTCAAGCTGCCTGTGCTGCTTGGGAGAGACTCACAATCGCTGCAAATGTAAGATCTGCTTAGGATTTAAAAGTAGATCTAAAAAATGGAGAGAGGACAGGATAAAACTCCTGTTGATGGAGCATCCCCTGAGCCCGTGGGGTCTGTCACCTCACCTCAGACCTGGGACTCAGTTGCTCAGAGAGCCCTGCTGACTGTCACTGCTGATGTGGTAAGCAAAGATCCTGGGCACCCCTCAGAACCACACAGACCAGCAAAAGAGAAGAGATCCCATTCCCCGGAACGGCATAAGAGAAGAAGTCTGGGTCTTGGAAGAACCGATATCCCAAAAAGTGTGCCACTGAGTAGAGCCCTGCAGCAGGACTGGGATCCCATGGGTCCCACAGGACCTGCTGCCATAATAGCAGGAGTGGGTGAAATGTACTTTATTGTGGGCGGGATTGAATTGGCAAAAAAATCAAATGCTAACTTTCTTCTCAGTTTACAAAAAGTAGCCAATTTGGGAAATTGCTAATTATTTTGTTTGAGCTTCTCTTTCCTATATGGGTTTATCTCCTCACTCTGAATCTGGTGTAGTACACCTGGTCAAGTCAGGTCAGAGAAACACACTCTCACAGGTTTTGTTGTTCTGTGATGTCACATACACCAGACTGCTACTGTTCTATCAGCTTGCTGTCAGTGCTGTGAGCAGTTTTTCTGTTAAATGTTTTCAAAAAGCAATAATAATCCTGACATATAAATAAGTGTTGATAGATGTTGTTAGATGTTTGGCTGCATGTATCTTTTCTCTGTGTGCTGTCCCAGCTCTGCACAGAGAGTTGGCACCGCAGACCTCGATCACACTGCCCAATAACCACAGACCCGTTTGTAGCGAAGGAACTTGGTCAGGTTTATTGTCAACGAAGCACAGTCCTAATGTCCTGGCTCAATGGTTACAGGTACATTAACACATGTATGCCCATTGCAATGGACTAGCTCAGTTAATGGTGGGACTTTCCATTATCCCCTAGGCCAGCCAAAGACACTCCCTTTGAGACTTCATTTTATACATCAATACAAACAAGTTACATATTGCCCCTTGGACGTGTTCAGTTACTGCCCCTTGACATGGGTTGTTAACATCCATTACTTTGTACATGGTACTTGATTTGATCAAAACATCTCTATCCATCACACTGTCATCCTGACCTTATCTTTAGGAGGGGTCAGTGTGTTCTCGTTACCTTTTGGGGGGAGGAGTTTGTACCCCACTTGGTATCGGGTGTTCTGGTACCATCCTTCTGAAATTGTTTGCCTGTATGTTTTGTGCCTAGCACTTCTTAGGAATGTATGTTTCTGCAATATCAGCCCTGCTCTTGCCAGATTCTGTGAGCTTGCAGGCAGGCAGAGCCTGACTTCTGCTCACTTTGCTTCTTTGCTTGATATCAGCAAAGCTTGACCACTACTTTAGTTCAGGCTTCAGGCCTCACACCAGGCTTCTGATACAAGGCCTTATGTTTCGGGCTCTCTTCCTACTACAATATCTTGAATGGTATGTTTCAAAGCAGGGCCGGCTCTAGGCACCAGCAAAACAAGCAGGTGCTTGGGGCAGCACATTTCTAGGGGTGACATTCCGGCGCCGGCCATACCGCCCCTAGAAATGTGCCCCCGCCGCCCCAGCTCACCTCCGCTCTGCCTCCGCCTGCTCTCCTGAGTGCACCACCGCTGCTCCGCTTCTCCCCCCTCCCTCCTAGGCTTGCCATGCGCGAAACAACTGTTTTGCGCAGCAAGCCTGGGAGGGAGGGAGGGAGGAGAAGCCGAGCGGCGGCGCACTCGGGGGAGGCAGCGGTGGTGGAGCAGAGGTGAACTGGGGTGGGAAGCGGTTCCTCTACCCCCCCATTACTTCCTGTGCTCCTCCCATTACTTCCTGCACCCTCCCCACCCTTGCTCACCTCCGCTCCACCTGCTCCCCTGAATGCACAGCTGCTTCCTTGCCTGAGAGGGAGGGGGGAGAAGCGGAGCGGCGGCACATTCGGGGGAGCAGGCGGAGTGGAGGTGAGCTAGGGCGGGAGGTTGCGGGGGGACGCAGGAAGCAATGGGGACGGGGAAATGCGGCACGCCCGGGGGAGGAGGCAGGGCCGGGGATTTGGGGAAGGGGTTGGGAAGGGGTGGAGTTGGGGTGGAGTCGGGGGCAGGGGGGCATGGAAAAAAAGGGGGGGACGCAGCCAAAAATTGTTTTGCTTGGGGCGGCAAAAATCCTAGAGCCGGCCCTGTTTCAAAGTTTTTAAAACTGTGCTTAAGAGGGTTAAAATTTAGGTTTTTTAAAACAACTTGCATTTTAAAATTATTTTAAAAATTCTGCACCTTTTTAAGGCAAAATGTGATGCAATTTGTTTTGACATTCCATGTGATATACACATGGCAGCAGTTTGTCATAAATAGAATTTCAGCAATGTAAAGCAAGTTTTTCTTTTTTTTTAGATTTAAGTTTTAATACTTAAATTTAAGTGAGGGATAGAAAGAGATTTGATGTCTATTAAAACAGGAGTTAAAGTATTTTTTACATGGTTTAAGCAAGATTTGTTTTATCCTTTAGTGGTAAAAATTGTGTCTGAATTCCATTTATATATATAATATATTAATCACCTTCCTTTTTAAAAAAAAAGTAGCATGGAGGAATCTGTCTCTCGTGAGATTTGCGGGATCTAAGGTTTTTGTGGGTGGGAGTAGGATAAAAATGCAAGAAACAATGCAGGAGCTGGTGGGAATGGGAGTGGGTATTGCAGGGTGGGACACGAGTGGGATTAAAAAAATAGTCCTGCGCAGGGCTCTACCGCAGACCACCTCTGTCTCCTCTGGTATTGAGACCCCAGCACTGACTAGAAAAACCACTCCATATACTGAGAAGCTGTTTGTCAAACAACCTACAGTGCTACCCAAGTCAGCACCGGACTCAGTGCCTCCGAAACACGAGGACTCTAAGGTTAAGCCAAAATAGTCATTAGTATCAACTTCCACAGCCAGCAGAGAAGGGTGCATGGATTGCACTTTGGTACTGTCTCTAGTACCACCTGACATACTAACTTCTGAGGGTCCTTATTCAGAGTCCAGACTCCTTTTCCATAAGGATCTTTGGATCCTGGAAGAACCTGAGTGTCTGTTGCTCCAGGGTACTGAGAGATACCCCATGACAGTACTGATGTATTTTCCCAAATTGGTCTACTTTCTGGTACTGATGTAGTCTATGGTTACACACAAACCTGTTGAGGTTACCGAGAGGAGCTGCCACCCTGTACTGACATGTCCTCCAGTACCATCTCACCAGTCGACCAAGACTACATCTCTGGTACCAATGTGGTTAGCGGATCCTCTCTGGCCCCAAGTACTGACTTGACCACTGGTCCCTGCACCACTTGCCCTTCCAGTGGACACAGGGGATGACACCTCATCTGATTCTGAGGTGTTCACACAGGGTTCCTCTACTTTCCCATTGCAGACTCATTCCCTTGAGGTGCACACTGAGGAAGATATCCCATGTATGACACAACCCCAGCAAACCTTCCAAGAACAACCTTGGGGGTCCTGCCCCCTTCTCTTAAAAGAAACAAACAAAAGGAAGTATTTCTTCACACAACGCAGTGAACCTGTGGAATGCTTTGCCAGAGGATGTTGTGAAGGCCAAGACTACAACAGGGTTCAAAAAAGAACTAGATAAGTTCATGGAAGATAGGTCCATCAATGGCTTTTAGCCAGGATGGGCAGGGAGGGTGTCCCTAGCCTCTATTTGCAAGATGCTGGGAATGGGCAACAGAGAATGGATCACTCGGTGATTACCTGTTCTGTTCATTCCCTCTGGGCACCTGGCATTGGCCACTGTCGGAAGACAGGATACTGGGCTAGATGGACCTTTGGTCTGACCCAGTATGGCCGTTCTTATTTTCCTACGTTCTCTTATGTCCCACCTCAGTGGGCTTATTGGAATTTCTTGACCCCTTCTGGTGACCGTCTGTACAGGGTCCCATCTAGTAAGAAGACACACTAAAAGCAATAACATCCTCAGACCCTGTTCCACAAGAGGAGCTTGAAGAGGAACAAGAGCCATCAGGGGAAAAATAAAACCGTCTTCCCACAAATCCTCCTCGCCAGATGAGGCTATGTCTCCCCCACCATCATTGCTGAAGATTTCCCTTCTGCCTTGGAGTCTTCCTACTGGAATTTCGTGGTTCAAAAAGAAGTGGAGTGGTGGCAGTTCCATCCCCCTCTATATACTCTTGTACTGGAGCATGAGGATATTTAGCACACAGGTGCATGTCTTCGGACACTGCTGACAAAAATCTATGATCAACAGTGCATGAGCTTGCACACAGCCTGAAGTGAAACACCTATAGGGGGACAGATATTGAAGAACGCCAGTTACAGTACAAGGTAATTAACTGTTTCTTCAGTTTCCCAGCCAACTCTGCCTAAAACAGCCCCTTGGGATGATGAGAGAACAAAGGTGTCACTCAGCTCTGCTTGGCTGCACCCGAGAATCAGAACTTATACCATAGCTTTATTATTTGTCTCTGTAACCTATGATGCTGGTGCTTAGTCTAAAATCTATACACACACAACACAGGTATTTAGGTATATTTGTGTTTGTGTTATGTATCCTTTTATGTGTCTATATATTCCATACAAAAAACGACATGAAAAGAATGTTAAGGTTGCAAAGTCAAGCATTTGAAAGTTAGGAAACACCAAAAGTTAGGAAATGCCAGTGTTTAGGTTGCCTGTGCAACCTTAATTTGCCACCCTTCTGTATATGCCTTATGGTAATCCTTGATAGTACAAAATATTATGATCGTATGCAATTTTTCCCACAAGATGCCTGCCTTGTTCAATGCACAGGATGGATGATGTTCATTATTTTGTTTTATTCTCATTATTCGGTATGTGGCATTGTGCTTTATTGCACATGATCCAGAGGCAGGGATTCTGCAGGAAAAAATCAGTGATCATGTAATTAAAGATTGTAGTAATGCGTATGCAGAGAGGGGCTGAATTAAGATTGCACAGGAAACCTTAATTGTGGTGTTTCTTAACTTTCGGGTGCTTAACACAGAAACCTTAAAATTCTTTTAACATAGTCTTTAGTGTGTTTCCCTAGGTTTTAAAAAACAAACAAACTGAGAAAACAAATTCTGTCATGTGGAACCTTATTAACTTTCAAATGGCTCATCATCAGAGTTCAAACCTTTAAGTCCGTAGTACAGACCTCTGCCACTTGCTCTAACCGAGTAACTGATAGCAGTAGTTGGCTGTCATCCTCTACATTGGCTGGCCACTAGATATGAGGCATACATTTTGCCTGTGGCTATTTGCTGATAGCAGAGGAGTGTTGAGACTCAGGAATCCTGGGTTCTAGTCTGGGCTCTGAGGAAAGTGTGCTTTAGTGGCTACAGTCCTTTCTGTCCTCATCCCAGTGCCAGCCCCAGTCCCAGTGCCACCCCACCCCACCCTTCGGTTTCTTGTCCAAGTTTCTCCACTTGCTAAATCCCCCAGCTTAGCTTCTTGCCCCTCTCCATTAGAGTCAGGATGTATCTTCCTTCTATTTCACATCGTCTAGGTGCCAGCCAGGATGTCTCCCTGACATCCATTCCAGTGTAGTGTCAATCTTTAGAGAATTTAGATGCCAAACAAATCTCTACTGACCATTTATGAACTGAGATTTTCAGAGACTCACAACTTGGCCAAATTTGGGCAGATTTTCACAGGAGCAGCAAAAAGCACATTCTTGATAACAGGATGACCTCCCCCGCCTCCGCCACATTTAAAGCCCATTCTCAGCATGGAGGTGCTAGAGCTTCTCAGTGAAATGGCTGTAAGAGTTTAACATAGGAAAAACATATTTTTCCCTAAACTCGTTCTGATAAGTGGGTGAACCATTTTTGCTGAAATTTTCCAAACCAACTCAGCCTGGGGGAGACACCCAGCATAGAAAATTTCAGCCCAAATGGGTAAAACTCGGAAGGTTATAAGCAGCTGAAAACAGTCTTATAATGGAAATTGATGTCCAGTCTTACATTTAAGCAATGGTATCTGCGCTGCTTATAATAGAAATATACGCACATATAATACAATTCTGTAAGCACCATTGACATAAGTTAACAAATAACCCTCAAGCCAAAAGCCAACCTAAGTAAAAATTCCTATGAAGTTCTTCATCCTCACACAATCTTTGACCCTGTTCAAACCCCTTCCCTCTCTAAATACCACTCTAAATAGAGTCAATAGATAGAATTTGCTGCATTCCCTGAAAGTCAACATGTGCTGGCTGTTTTGGACGAAGCCTGAATCTTCCCTGCACTTTTATATCTGCCTCTGGACATTTCCACTGCTTGCATCCGAAGAAGTGGGTATTTACCCACGAAAGCTTATGCTTCAATACCTCTGTTAGTCTATAAGGTGCCACAGGACCCTTTGTCGCTTCTACAGATCCAGACTAACACGGCTACACCTCTGATACTTAATAAAAAACTGAGTTTCTTTCTTCTGGCATTAGACTTTTTTGTTAATATATTGCGTATCTTAGATACAGAACATATTTGGTTTTTTTTCCTGTGGCCATGTCTATACTACAAAATTATGTTGACCTAAGTTACATCGACCGCTCAGGGGTTCTAGGCTGCTGTGCGCTATGTCACTCGGGTGTCCGGTGCTCCTGACGGCTTGGCCAGCGGGTAGTTGGAGGACTGGCTAGAACAACGCATCTGATGTGTTGTGATCGGCGCTCTCTCTGTGAGGGCTGATGGGCCGATCAGTGACTACTGACAGTGACTACTGACTGACATCGGCATACAGCTGCTGCAGTTATTACATTGCTTGTGCGTGTGCATGCTACACTCCTTGTGTCAGTGGTGTGCATCTTGCCAGGAGCACTTGTATCGATGCAGAGTGCAATATACCATGGTAACGATCCCACATTGCAACCTGACATCATCCAGCACCGGGTGTTTTGGGAAGTTTTTGCAAAGCCTCCTGGAGCCGAAACGCAGGGGTGACTGGGAGCATAGGTTCAACTTCCCATAATGCAGTGTTCTCCATCCCATAATTTCATCTGCATCCCATAATATTTCTTGCCTCTTTTCAAGATCTCCGGAAACCCTTGCATCCCTCCTTGCTATCCGCCATCTGCCATAGAAGCGTGGAGCCTGCACAGCTCTGCACTGTTGTCATGAACATTGCAAGTAGAGGGAACCTTATCCTGCAGTATTTACAGAGCTGCAAGAGGAGGCACGGGGAACATGATTCCTTGGAGGCTAGATTGCTGTGGGATATAGAAAGAAAATTCAAGGTTGTTGGCAGCATTCACAGAACAGCTGCAGATGGTGGAGCACCAGTTCTGGGCCTGAGAAACAAGCACTGACTGGTTGGATGATGAACAGTGGCTGCAAAACTTTTGGACGTGCAAGGCCACATTTCTGGATCTGTGTGCCAAACTTGCCCCAGCCTGTCAGTACAGGGACATGAAAATGAGAGCTGCGTTGACAGTTGAAAAGTGAGTGGCAATTGTGTTGCAGAAACTTGCAATGACAGATGGCTAGCAGTAAGTCTGGAATCAATTTCGAGTTGGGAAATCCACCGCAGTGGCCATTAATTGCCTCCTGCTATGCAGGACTGTGACTCTGGGCAACGTGCATGACACAGTGGATGCTTTTGCCTCAATGGGGTTCCCAAACTGCGGTGGGGTGATAAATGACACGCATATCCCTATTTTAGCACTAGACCACATTGCCACAGAGTACATCAACAGAAAGGGCTACTTTTCTATGGTAATGCAAGCACTGGTGGATTACCAGGGATGCTTTACTGACATCAACATGGGCAAGTCAGGGAATGTGCATTATGCATGCATCTTTAAGAACACCAGACTGTTCAGAAAGCTGCAAGTGGCAGGGCAGGGGAGCAGGGAAATGGGGGGTGTAGTTCACAGCCATGAGTTTGTGTGTATAGGACAATGGAACTGAATGGTGGCACTGTTTTCCACAGGCGGTGGTGATTTTAGCTGATATCTCACTCCTGAGGGTAACAGAAGCAGAGAGAGCACAACTGCTGCTGGTGTCCTGATGCTGCCCGGAGTCAGATGCTGCTAGCCTTTGTACTCTAATAGTGCCTGCTGAAGTAATCACTGAGTGGCATGAGAAAGTGTCCTACCACAGCAGAAGAAATAAGGCAGCCCTCCCCAGAAACCTTTGGTAGAGGATTACAGAGTACCTCCATGAAAGTTTGATCACGATCTCTACAGAGGATTCATGAGACATCCTGGTGAACAGAAACCAACTGCTCCGCTTGACTCCTCTCCCCCGCCTAACTCTAGAGGGAAATGAAAAGCAGATAGCCGTTCTGCCTCTTTTGGTTGTTTCACTACCACTTCTAAGACAAGTAAAAAAGTGTAAATCAACAGATATGTCCTGCTATTTTGGGGGTTCTATCCCTGTAATTTCAAAGCAAACTATATACTTACCAGAGGTTCCTTTCCCTGCATCGGGCTCGCCTATGCTTGACTGTCAGGACTGGCTGGACTGGAGTCAAAAACGTGTCCCAGCTCTGTGCACAGGAGGATCCCTTAGTTACCTGTCTCCCATACTCCTTCTCCTCTTTCAAGTCCACCTCCTCCTGGGGTGGTGGTAGGGTCTCTGCCAAGGATGGCATACAGCTCTTTGTAAAAGTGGCCAGTCTGCAGCTCCGCACCACATCGATTGTTGTCCTCCCTTGCCTTCTGGTATGCATGCTGTAGCTTCTTGGCTTTAATGTAGCACTGCTGCTGCTCCCTCTTGTAGCTCTTCTCTTTCATGCCCCAAGCAATCTGCTTGTAAATGTTGATGCTTCTGCTGCTGGATTGAAGCTGTGCCTGCATACACAGCCTCTTTTCCCCACAGACCCAGCAGATCCAACCACTCCTGTGTACTCCAAGCAGGAGTGCATCTGCAGTGTTTAGCTGGCATGGTCAGGTGGGCAGTTACACACAACATTTGAGAGTTGCTAGGTGTGCCCTAGCTGGGCAACCAGGACAAGGAATTTCAAAAATTTGTTGGGCTTTAAAGGGGAGAGGCCGTTTCTGGTCCACCTGGTCCCTGGGCAGCAGAGTTCACACCAGCCAGGGTGGGGCATTGTGGGGCAGCTCCTGGAGGCCAGTAACAGTCAGTGTAAGTAACACAGTACTTACACTGTCACTGCGTTGACCTAACTATATTGACTTTTACTCTATGCCACTAGGGCAGGTGGTGGTGTTAAGTCAGTGTAGTGGGGCAGTTATGTTGGCAGGAACAAAATTTAAGTGTAGACCCATCACAGCTAGGTAGACATAAGTTGCCTTTTATCAATGTAATTGTGTAGCGTAGACCAGGCCTGTGACTTATTCTTCAGTGAATATAGTAGTGGACTGTAAAAAAAAGAAAAATAAGACAGCTGCAAAACTCAATTGATGACACTTTCACATAATTATTAAATATGAATTCTACTTGGGAAACTATATTGAAAAACAAACCAATCTGCCTTTTCTATCAAAATGCAAAGTGCCAGGGAAGTAGGAGATTTGTTTTATTTTTAATTGAATAAAGAATATTAATTCCTGTTGATTGCAGTAAATACTGTCAGTGACTTAGAGCTTCTAATTAGAACATTAACTTGCAAAGTTGCCTTTCCTAAATACACTTAACACACTTTTAAAATATTTTCCTGCCAGGTATATTTAATGTCAAAATAGAACAGGTACATTGGATGCAACACCTGGCCTACTTAAGTCATTGGTAGCTTTTGCTGTTCCCTTCAGTGAATGAAGACTGGAGTCCCTTACATGTACTTTTCTGTTTCATTGAAAGAGGGCTAGTCTTGTTTAAGGAAGAAGTGGAATAGGAGTCAGGAGATCTGTATTCTATTTGTGTCTCTCCCATAGATTTCCTGTGTGACTGTAGGCAAGCCATTCAAGCCAGCACTTTTAAGCTAAGGTGACTAAAGTTAGACACTTAAGTGACCTGATATTCAGAGGCACTGAGAATTAAAGTCAAGGGGAATTGCACATGCTTATCAAGCCACTTACTTGGTTTCCTAAATATGAATATAGGTGCCCAACTCTCTAGATTGTCAAGTTTGAAAATTTTAGTCACTATTTTTCAGTTCCCCACTGTAAAATGAAGATGATGCAGATGTCTTTCATGAGGGTGTTGAGACTTAATTCATCAATGTTTGTAAAGAGCTTTGAGCTTATTAGGTGAAATATGCTATGCCAGGGCAAAATATTATTTAATATTTTATTACATATAGTAAATCAATATACATGGTGTTTCCAAGGTGATAGAAATCAGAGAGTTACGGATATTGTAGTATTTGCAGAATAAGACAGACAAAATAAAGGGGGGGTGTTAATCCAATGTTCCATCTACAACAGTTGGGTGGCACAAGTTTTTACAACTTGGCACCTGCAACAGATGGCAAGTCAAGTTCAGGTTCTTGAGTTCTGAAGAACTAGCTTTGTGGATTCTGGGCTCTGGTAATTAGATAAATCATTTTAATAAAATACCACCCACAACTTGAGTGATGGATCATTACACAGCATTCTCTGCAGTTCAGGCTAATGGGGTTTCTCCTTCAGCTTTGGGACAGAAGCTTGTGCTATTAATATTAAAAGTTGAATTCCTCTTGCCTCCACTCGTTGGTATACATGTAGAACTCGGTAATGGCCATGGTATATCTGACTCCTGGAACATTATTTTTGTGTCTGAATAATATATAAATATATTGTGACAGGGTCGGGCCAGATGGCTACAGGAGGGTGATCGAAGCAGATATGTTAGCCCCACATTAAGCATGTCCCTTTTCCCTGGGTAAGGTAACAGGAGCAGTTCCAGAACAATTAGGAACTTGCTGGAACCAATTAAGGCAGGCAGGCTAATTAGGACACCTGGAGCCAATTAAGAAGCTGCTAGAATCAGTTTAGACAGGCATGCTAATCAGAGCACCTGGTTTAAAAAGGACATCCCTTCAGTCAGTGAGGGGCGTGCAAGGAGCTGAGAGTGAGAGGATGTGCTGCTGGAGGACTGAGGAATACAATACTATCTGGCATCAGGAGGAAGGTCCTGTGGTGAGGATAAAGAAGGTGTTGGGAAGAGGCCATGGGGAAGTAGCCCAGGGAGTTGTAGCTGTCACACAGCTGTTACAAGAAACACTATAGACAGCTGTGATCCACAGGGCCCTGGGCTGGAACCCGGAGTAGAGAGCGGGCCCGGGTTCCCCCCAACCCTCTCTCCCCTACTGGATATAAGAGGAGTTGACCTAGACTGTGGGTCCCACCAGAGGGGAAGGTCCCTGGCCTGTCCCCCGACCCACTAGGTGGATCAGCAGAGACTACAGGGATTGTTCTCCTTCCTTTTCCCCATGCTGGCCAGTGATGAGGGTAGCTGAGTGAACGGCAAGTTTGAGCCACTAGCAAAAGTGGCCAGACTGAGGGCTGCCATGAATCATTGAGGCGAGCAAATCCGCCCATAAGCGCAGGACCCACCAAGGCATAGGAGGAACTTTGTCACTATATATAGTTCAAAACTTAAACTGACAAAATTCTCCATCTGACGTGATACTGTATCTCATGGCTTCCAAATGCAGAAGATATGCATAGAAGGTACATTTTCAGTTTAGTGTGCAAAGAAAACAGATATGGAATGGAGCACTAATGGGAGCTGCATGCCAATTCCCTAGGCACAATTATGAAAATGTACTTCTAAGTGTTACTGCAGACTGTTAATATTGTATCAGAGCAATAATATATCTTGCACTTCCCATACAAAATCCCCACAGGCAATGGAGACATCCCTCAGCAAGTCAGCAATGCTTTTTATTGCCTGATAACACACCTCTGAGCAAATTAACCCCTCCACAGTCACTCTTTTCTTCATCTTATGAAGGAGATAAACATAGTACCACAAAGGGTGGTGGTTATTATGAATGGCTATGAATTGCCACTATGCTTGATGGTGTATAGTCAGTGGCCAAGGTCATAGAGGAAGAATGGCTCTAACACCCATTGATTAAGGCACACATCTAGTATGTGGGAGACCCAAGCTCAAGTCCTTGCTTCAGTGACTTTTACATTATTTATACACAGTAAAATAGCTTCAACAAGAGAGACTGAGAGCACCCCAACCCAGAATATCCAATAGCCCAATCTCCTGAGAGGAGGGGGACCCAAGATCAAATCCCTTCTCTACATCAGGATGAAGGGGGCTTTGAACGCAGGTTTCCCATATTCCAGTGAATGCCCTAAGCACTGAGCAAAAAGTTATAAGGAGACCACCACCATCACCATGTCCTGTTGCTGCTACCGCTGCCATTTTGTGAATAACAGCTAAGTCCTGAAAATTTTGCGGGGACTGAAACTATTTGGCAAATTCTTTTCAAATTTGTGAATAGTTTCAGGTTAACCAAAACTACATATATGGTGAATAAACTATTTGTCTGAAAAATGTCAACCAGCTGTAGCAGTGACATGTAGCTCACACATGCCAGATGGAAGACATGCTCACTAATGTGGATCTGACAGAGTGATTTCAAGAAGTACTAATTCTTAGAGGCCTCTCAATAAAGGCCTCTCAGTAATGGGCCAAATTCTCCCCTTCATCAGAATAATTAATGCAGGAGGGTGAAAACTAATTAATTATTAACTTTGGTAGAATTCTTCCACAGAGGCAAGAGTTAGTGGAGTTCTTTCATTGGGACATGGGTGGGGTTTGTTCTGTGCTGAAAAATACATTTAAAAAAGATTATAATGGCAATAGACAAAGCTAAAAGCACTGGGTGTGGCACACAATGAAGTTCTATTGTATAAAGTTTCATTTGATATAATAGGTGGGTGATAGCATTTTTAATGTAATAAATTAGCATTGGGGGCTTCCCAGAAGAAGTGGGTGTGGGAGGTTGTAAGGAATATGTGAGTTGACTTGTACTTCCCATAACTGGAAGGAAGATTAGTCTTGTGGTTTGGGACTAAAAGGTCTGGAATCCATTTAGTGTGTTTACATTATGACCTTGGATAGTCACTTAATCTCTCTGGCTTCAGTAACTCCGAGGATTTGCCTACGTGGTGTGATAATGCACTCTAGGGGTGTGTGATTTTTAAAGTGCACGAACATGTGCATTAATTTATAATTTATAATTAATTGCTCTGTGTTGACCTTGCTAGTGTGTTTTAACGTAGTGCTGTTTGAAACTTTACTATATTAAAGTTCACTTGAGAACCCATAGTTCACACCAGCAGGGTCTACACAGACTAATTAATATGCAACACGTTCGTGCACTTCAAAAATCACACCCCCAATGTGTAGCCAAGCCCGAAGCTGTAATACGGGGCTCATAATATTCACTTTGAAGGGGGTACGGTGATGCCTAAGCCATTAATGTTTGTGAAGTACTTTGAAATCCTTGGTTGGGAGGTGCTGTAGAAGTGTCGAGTTTTATTATTATTACATGGTTATCCATTTGGGTGCTTGTGCAAAAACAGCAGCTGAGCACCAGTTCTGCTGCCTTTCCTCACAAGGTACTACTCTGGCAATAATACAGACTCACTTTCTGAAATAATGTAAAAGGATGTTTACAAGTCTGCAAGCAACGTTCACTCTCTGCAACGGTTTCCATGGAATAGAATCAGCACTTAGATACCATAGCGACAGGTGCCCTAGAAATACCTGAGAGAAAGAGATGTTACTATGGAAGCCATTCTATTTCTTGATGCACTCTCTGTCTTCCAACTTAGAAGAGCTAGGGAGCGTCAGCCAATCAAGCTGTTTTATGGCTGAAATTCCTTTATGGCAAATACTGTCTATCAGAGCACAGCTTGAGTAGCTGGGAACTCCATGGGGAACAGGGAGAAGGAATCCTCTCTCCCAAGCTGTGGAGTGGCTACTGAGCTGCTTTGCAGCCACTTACTGAAGTTCTGAGGCAGCAGTAGTGTCTGTGTCACCTGTGCCAAACTCTGAAAGGAAAAAGATGGCATTGGATTGGCAATCGGGGTTCAAGCCTGATTCCACTACAGACTTCCTGTTTGCCCTTGGGAAAGTCATAAATCTCTGTGCTTCAGTTCCCCATCTGTAAAATGGGGAAATTAATATTTACTTTCTTCCACCCTGTCTGTCTTGTCTTAGACTGTAAGCCAGGGGTAGTCAATTATCTTTTTTCAATATCCAAATTTCTTGGTCAAGGTATAGTCAAGGTCCAGACTTCAGAGAAAATAATAAAAAATCAAACTCACTCCAATAATGATAAGAAGTAAATAAAAAGAATTCAGGGTCTGTTCAAAAGCATCTGGTGGTCCAGTTTTGGCCTGTGGTCCGCCTATTTACTACCTTTGCTGCAAGCTTTTTAGGGCAGGAATTCTCCTTTCATAGAATCATAGAATCATAGAATCTCAGGGTTGGAAGGGACCTCAGGAGGTCATCTAGTCCAACCCCCTGCTCAAAGCAGGACCAAACCCAATTAGATCATCCCAGCCAGGGCTTTGTCAAGCCTGACCTTAAAAACATCTAAGGAAGGAGATTCCACCACCTCCCTAGATAACCCATTCCAGTGCTTCACCACCCTACTAGTGAAAAAGTTTTTCCTAATATCCAACCTAAACCTCCCCCTCTGCAACTTGAGACCATTACTCCTTGTTCTGTCATCTTCTACCACTGAGAACAGTCTAGATCCATCCTCTTTGGAACCCCCTTTCAGGTAGTTGAAAGCAGCTATCAAATCCCCCCTCATTCTTCTCTTCTGCAGGCTAAACAATCCCAGTTCTCTCAGCCTCTCCTCATAAGTCATGTGCTCGAGCCCCCTAATCATTTTTGTTGCCCTCCGTTGGACTCTTTCCAATTTATCCACATCCTTCTTGTAGCGTGGGGCCCAAAACTGGACACAGTACTCCAAATGAGGCCTCACCAGTGCCGAATAGAGGGGAATAATCACGTCCCTCGATCTGCTGGAAATGCCCCTATTTATACAGCCCAAAATGCCGTTAGCCTTCTTGGCAACAAGGGCACACTGTTGACTCATATTCAGCTTTTCGTCCACCGTAACCCCTAGGTCCTTTTCTGCAGAACTGCTGCCCAGCCATTCGGTCCCTAGTCTGTAGCAGTGCATGGGATTCTTCCGTCCTAAGTGCAGGACTCTGCACTTGTCCTTGTTGAACCTCATCAGATTTCTTTTGGCCCAATCCTCTAATTTGTCTAGGTCCCTCTGTATCCTGTCCCTACCCTCCAGCGTATCAACCACTCCTCCCAGTTTAGTGTCATCTGCAAACTTGCTAAGGGTGCAGTCCACACCATCCTCCAGATCGTTGATGAAGATATTGAACAAAACCGGCCCCAGCACCGACCCTTGGGGCACTCCACTTGATACCGGCTGCCAACTAGACATGGAGCCATTGATCACTACCCGTTGAGCACGACCATCCAGCCAGTTTTCTATCCACCTTACCGTGCATTCATCCAGCCCATACTTCCTTAACTTGCTGGCAAGAACACTGTGGGAGACTGTATCAAAAGCTTTGCTAAAGTCAAGAAATAGCACATCCACTGCTTTCCCCTCATCCACAGAGCCGGTTATCTCATCATAGAAGGCAATTAGGTTAGTCAGGCATGACTTGCCCTTGGTGAATCCATGCTGACTGTTCCTGATCACTTTCCCCTCCTTTAAGTGGTTCAGAATTGATTCCTTGAGGACCTGTTCCATGATTTTTCCAGGGACTGAGGTGAGACTGACTGGCCTGTAGTTCCCCGGATCTTCCTTCTTCCCTTTTTTAAAGATGGGCACTACATTAGCTTTTTTCCAGTCATCCGGGACCTCCCCCGATTGCCATGATTTGTCAAAGATAATGGCCAATGGCTCTGCAATCACATCGGCCAACTCCTTTAGCACCCTCGGATGCAGTGCATCCGGCCCCATGGACTTGTGTTCGTCCAGCTTTTCTAAATAGTCCCGAACTACTTCTTTCTCCACAGAGGGCTGGTCACCTCCTCCCCATACCGTGCTGCGGAGTGCAGCCATCTGGGAGCTGACCTTGTCTGTGAAGACAGAGGCAAAAAAAGCATTGAGTACACTAGCTTTCTCCACATCCTCTGTCACTAGGTTCCCTCCCTCATTCAGCAAGGGGCCCACACTTTCCTTGACTTTCTTCTTCTTGCTCACATACCTGAAGAAACCCTTCTTGTTACTCCTAACATCTCCGGCTAGCTGCAACTCCAAGTGTGATTTGGCCTTCCTAATTTCACTCCTGCATGCCTGAACAATATTTATATACTCCTCCCTGGTCACTTGTCCAATCTTCCACTTCTTGTAAGCTGCTTTTTTGTGTTTTGTGCTTTGCTAGATGTTTTGTATAGTATCTCACAAAGAGGCCCCTCAGAGCTACTGGAATATAAATAGTGGTTGGTGGGTACAAGAAATGGTGGATCTTCTCCTCTCCACCTCTACTCTTTCCCATAGGTGCGAGAAGTAGGGGTACTGGAGGTGCAGCAGTTTAAAGTGGTTTCCATCATATACAGGGTTTACAGTTTGGTTCATTGGTTCTCAGCACCCCCGCTATGCACATTATTCCACACCCCCTGCTCCTTCCTAGCCTGTCCTTATTTTGTCATCTATTTCAAGGCAATTTGCAGTGGGGAGCTGGAATCCTTGCTCCACAAGGGATCTATACCTCTTGTGCATCCTCCTCAAATTCTGTCCTCTGGTGCAATGCAACCCTCCACAGCTGCACTGGAGGGGTCAGGATTATTTTAGTACACTAGTATCTCTATTAGTTTTGTGGCCAGTTGAGGGGGAGAATAGAGTAAATCTGCATCATTCATTGTGGGTTTGGGACTGGCCCCTCTATAGGGCCTGCTCTCTTCAGGAAGGTGTTAAATTCCGAGAAATTGATGGCACTCTGGGAGTTGAGGATATTTAGCACCTTTCAGGAGGTGCACTGCAAACACTAGTTTTCAGAGATAATGGAATACTTTATAATCACTGTTGTGTGACACAGTTCTATCATGGTGTGGACTTGGTGGGATATGTGTGGTACGAGCTGGGTGAAACCTTGTTATGGGTTGAGTTAAAATCTAATTGAAATTGATATCTGAAAGCACCCGTCATATAAGATAGTTGTGAGACAGTTAAGGGGCCTCACCTAAAACAAGACCTAGTAGAGTCTGCCCAGGAGTTTTTGATGGAGTAGATGGAGGGGCTTTTTGCTGAGTATTATTTTTTGGGGTGGGGAGGGGGAGAGGGGTAGTATGTGAGGGAAGGCAGAAGACAGAAAACTGGGAAGGACTCTGAGCGATACAGCTAGCCAGATCAAGCAGCTGAATGCATGGTGTCTGGCCCTGGAAGAAACCTGGGGAGGGGTTTTTGGGCTGGGGTACAGGCAAAAAGAGTGTTCTTAGTGTTGTGAGCAAAAGAAGCTGTTTCCTGCTATTTGATTCCTTCTGTGTTCAGAGAGACAGGCCTTTGTAAATATTTTATAAATAAACAAAGCTGAATTAAAGAAATACCTGACTGTCACCAATTTCTGTTTCCAAGTGGAATATCCCCAGGACCCCAAATGTTGATTAGCTGCAAGGGCCAAAAGGCACAACACTGTTATCTAAATAAATGGCTGGCAACATGTATGGAGAAACTATAGTGATATGTACATCAAGTAGACCCTATCATTAATTAACTAGACCATGGGGAATTGAATTAAAATTTAATTTCTTTTTGTCCTTTCATATAAAACTTGGCTTTACCAATTAACCAATTTTAAGAATACTGAGTACAGTCATACACAAATCACTGTTAATGCCAGGTCAAAGTTTGATAGCTTTTGCTAAGAATATAAATGAAGGGGATTTGGGGAGGACGGTGATTTTCTTAAAAAAATTAAAAGAATATAACTACAAACTAGTTAATGGTTTAAAACATTTTGTGTGCTGTTAAGTAGCTTGGCAGATCACAAATGTTACCATATAATGAGCACTTAGTGGCACTGAATGAATGACTTTTTAATATGGTTAAGAAAGTACTAATTCTGCAAGTATAAAGTGATGATTTGCAAGGGCAAATCACTGTATGACCTATGACTATGTATTTTCTGTTGGTTCAGTCTAGGTACAGAATGTACCATATGTAAGATTTCTTCTGTCAATCAGCTACAAGTGGAGAATTTCTATATCTCATTGTATGAAAATATGTGAAATATCGTCTTGTTATATCCATGCTACCCAGTAAGGCTGCCTAAATGAGTTGCCTGTGCTGCAGCGTAAGCAGCAGAGAAAATGCATTGTAATGGCAATTTTAGTCCCCTTTCTTTTTGTCCTTTCATATAAAACTTGGCTTTACCAATTAACCAATTTTAAGAATACTGAGTACAGTCATACACAAATCACTGTTAATGCCAGGTCAAAGTTTGATAGCTTTTGCTAAGAATATAAATGAAGGGGATTTGGGGAGGACGGTGATTTTCTTAAAAAAATTAAAAGAATATAACTACAAACTAGTTAATGGTTTAAAACATTTTGTGTGCTGTTAAGTAGCTTGGCAGATCACAAATGTTACCATATAATGAGCACTTAGTGGCACTGAATGAATGACTTTTTAATATGGTTAAGAAAGTACTAATTCTGCAAGTATAAAGTGATGATTTGCAAGGGCAAATCACTGTATGACCTATGACTATGTATTTTCTGTTGGTTCAGTCTAGGTACAGAATGTACCATATGTAAGATTTCTTCTGTCAATCAGCTACAAGTGGAGAATTTCTATATCTCATTGTATGAAAATATGTGAAATATCGTCTTGTTATATCCATGCTACCCAGTAAGGCTGCCTAAATGAGTTGCCTGTGCTGCAGCGTAAGCAGCAGAGAAAATGCATTGTAATGGCAATTTTAGTCCCCTGCTGCGAGAAAGTAGCTGTAGTGGCACCTTAGTAGTGGATCTTAGACTCTCACAATATAGCCCATTATTAGTAGAGCCAAAACTGTGATAGCATCTTTCAATGCTATATTAGACCTCCGAGAGGAATCTGCTAAGGAACAAAGAGAAGGAGAGAGATTGTGACCTCTGCTGAGCCCTTACTTTGCTATGAAGGTGTATGCTAGGGATGTAAAATGTTAACCGTTAGCAGCAGTCTTACCGGTTAACTGGCATTAACCATTAACCCCGCGTCACCTGGCCGGCCGACCCCAGCAGCCCCGCGCCACCCAGCCGCAGCTGCTTAATCAGTTAACCATTTAAATGAAATATTTTAATCGTTTAAATGGTTAACTTTTTAAATGGTATTTACATTCCTAGTGTATACCCTTATTTATTATTCATTATCATCCATTTCAGTTACATGTCCTTCCCATAATTACATCTTTTTATAATGGCTTATGCATCTTTGAGTATATAAAACCTATGCACGCCTTTTAGGAAGAAGGGAGAAAAGCCTAGAATCCAACACCAACGAACAAAGTTTAAAATAAGCAGTCTGTTAAGATCAATTTCCAGAAAACAATCAGGACTGATTTCTGTGTTGCAGGCATATGAATATCACAGGGCCAAATTCTGGCAAATACAGAGCAAGTTATGTAACTCTCCTCCGAAATGGAAGTGTGCCTCAATTTTGACTATCTGCAGTAGTCCACACTGTGTAGTCTGTACTTACTAAGAAAAGTAATGATTTCTATGGAAGCTGTGCACAGTGGCTGTTGTTGTGTCAGGGTCGCAGGTGCGTTCATTTGTGAACTGTGGCCCCCAGCAGCAGGCCATACTCCATTACATCTCTTATGACTCCTACTGCAGAGAGACTAAGGCAAGGTCTACACTATAAAAACGTACATCAGTATAACTATGTCTCTCAAGGGTGTGAAAAATCCACATCCCTGAGCAACACAGTTTTACCGACCTCACCTCTGGACATGGACAGCTCTATGTCAACAGGAGAGCTTCTCCTGTTGCCATAGCTACTGCCTCTTGTGGAGGTGGATTTACTACACCAACGGAAGAAGCTCTCCTGTCAGCATAGTAGCATCTTCACTGCAGTGCTACAGTGGAGGAGCTGCACTACCGCAGTGTTGTAAATGTAGACCTGCCCTACAGAGTAGTGTCACTGATAGGTTTCACTGGGCCGGCAAGAGTCAGTGTCCAGTCTTGGAGTGTCCAATGTCTTGCACTCCTGTTGTGGGGTGAGGGTTTTCTGACATGTTCATACATTACCCTGGCTAGAATGTGTTCTGTAGATCTACAGATATGTAGGTTGAGACCTGTGTGATAGACGTACAGTGAAATACAGAAATACAACTGTTAGACTCAAGGTCTGTTTTTGTGTTAAACAGTGTCTGTTTTTTGTTCACAGTGAGCAAATTCCACCTGAGACAAGCTTAGGTCAGTAGACTTTTTGCTTCACCTGGTACTGATGCTGGGTCTCAGCTGTGATAATGCACAGAAACCCTGCACATAGCTAGTAGAGACATTGGATAAGAACCTAATGGGGTAAGTGTTGAAGGTTATTTTGAAGTCTAGCTGCCAGGTCTAATTCTGCTCTGAAGTCAGTGGAGGTTGTACTGGCGTAACTGAGCAGAATCTGGTTCCCCTTCTTTGTGAAAAAGTTGTAAGTTTTGAAATAATGGAGTTTTTACATTGGGCCCGGTTATATTTGGCTTCACAATCTCTTTGAAGCTTCTTTAGCATCATGTATGAGTGAAAAAGATAGAGGGTCAGATTTTCAGACCTGAATTTTCAAACCAATTTTCACCCAAGGCTGATCATTTAGACATCTAAGCCCTTGATTTGAAGGTGCAATCAGGAATTTAGACATTAAATGGGTAAGCTGTGGGCACAAATGATTGACACATTAATTTACATTACACATTTTTCAAAGAAGCAGAGAGGCAGCAGAGCAACCCAGGAAGATGTGTGGGCCTGCTAACATATGAAGGACACTTCCAGTTGTAAACCACAAGAACTGGAGGATTTGCCAAGATATTTGGAAAACGACAGATACACTTTCAAAATTGTCCTGGTAAAATCAGAATTTCTGGTGACCAACCAAGGATCCTCATGTCTTGTGGAACTCCAGTGGTGGCAGATCTGTCTCTGATGCCCATCACTGTTGTGCTTGTGTGTGTGCTTTGCTGTTCTGAATACTGCAAAAATATTTCAAAAGTTATGATAGATCAGAGCCTCAAGCCAGGCAGGAATCTGGATCGGAGGTGTAGGAATACACAGGGCCGGCTCTAGGTTTTTTGCTGCCCGAAGCAAAAAATTTTTTGACTGCCTCTCACCCCACCCCTGAGCTCTCCCCCACACCCTTGCCACCCCAGCCCATGGCTCTCACACACACCCCCACCGGTGCCCTCCCACACCCGCACTCCCTGCCGCCCCAGCGCTGGGCTCTCCCCACCTGCCACCCCATCCCTGGGCTCCCCCCACCACCAGTGCTGACTCTGCCTGCTCCTCCCTCACCTCCAGCCTGTCCGGTGCTGGCAGGGTCGGGGTAAGCAGCAGGGCTCCCGGGCCGCGCCTCAGCCCAAGGGCTCTCCAGCCGAAGCTCCCGCTTCCAGGAGTGGCCGGGACCCAGGAGGGCAGAGCCGGGGGACCGCCCCGGCAGGGGGCTGAGAAGCCAGGGCAGGACAGCCCCAGAGGAAGCGGAGCCCCGGAGAGCGGGACGCAGGCCCCGCATGACAGCACCCCGGGCACCGGTCCCCTCTATGGCCCCGCTGCTGCTGCTGCTCCTGGCCACCCTGCCGCAGCCCCTGAGTGGCTCGGGCGCTTCACCCAGCTCCAGCTGTGGTGCTGGGGGGGTGACTGCCCTGCGGCACCTGCAGGCAGCAACGTGTGCCCTGTGGGGCGGCCCCCAGCCCGAGTGTCCCAGTCCTTACCCAGTCCTTTTGCCGCCCCAGAAAAAAAAAAAAAAAAAAAAGGATGGCCGGAATGCTGCCCCTGGAAATGTGCTGCCCCAAGCACATGCTTGGTTTGCTGGTGCCTAGAGCCGCCCCTGGGAATACATAACACCCACCAGACTGCAAAAGGAAATAACCCACAATCCAATAGAGCATTTGCACTCTGAGTGCATTTTGGGAGAGGAGTCTGTAATCTTAGTTACTGTTTTTAAGGCAACAAGATACCATTTTAAAATCTTCTGTTTTCAGTGCCTCAGGCATCACAACTCTATGTCTTACCATTTGGTTATGAATATTGTGCAAGTAATGTACACCATAGCTGCAATACTGAGCTATGTATTTGATTTACCACTTGTTAAAAAGTAGTTTGAAATAGTACCTCTTTATCTAACTGAGGAATTCTGAAGTTGTAGTGTGTGTCATTGTTGGGACTAAAATTTACCCAGAGCAGATATGCCAACCGAACCACAGTCAGGCCAAGGGATTCTGGGTAGTCTTTGAGCAGAATTACAGAAGGGACTGCACTCTTCTCGACCCCGAGAGAGAGAGCTGCAGTCTAATTATTCCAGTACCAGGTGAACTAATCTCTAGAAAGCTTCATGTTTATATTCCCTAGTCTGCTCTTTGTTAAGTTCGTTTATCTCTCCTGTCTCCTGCTGGTTTTCTGGTGCAAGCTGACCTACTGATAAGAAAAGTACTGAGACAGCATGTATTGCTTCAAACAGTTATAAATTAGGTAGTGTTTAAAATTGATATGTATGTATAGTAGTTAGTTTCTTCTAACAAAGGGAGGTGGGCTGCTTCATGAATAATTTGTGACGCAATGGTGGGCTGCTTCATGAATAATCTGTGACGCGACGGAACTATGTATAAAAAACTTATTCCTTGTTAGTTTAAGCAGCTGGTTCTTTTTGGGGACGGGCTGCTCTGTATTGATGCGTGCACTATCAATAAAGAGCTTGTTATCGGATTTTTGCTGGTGTTGCTGGTCAAACAACGAACGAATATTGCCACGTCTGGGTAAGAGTCCCTGACATCATGCTATGTACTCTTTGCCTCAGTATTCAATATGTGTGCCCTGTGGACCTAGTTTGCAATATTTGATGGAGCAAATAGCAGAAATTACAGTGCAAAAGCTGCATTTGTATAAGGCAATACTTGAATGAATTTAGCTGGTGTAGTGCAAGTAGCAGTATATTCTAAGGCAGCGTTTCTCAATTGCAGCCACAGCCTCCTGGGCAGTGATGGGTGGCGGGGGGACAAAGCAGTAGTCCCTCCCCGAGGGCCACCAGCAGGGGTTGGACCCTGTCCCCCACACTCCCCGGAGACACAAATGCTGGAGGAGGCAGCTTTTGAGTTCCCCACCTTTCTGGGGATGTAGGGTTGGGCTTCAGCCTTGGGGTGGCAGGCAGCAGGCACTGGCTACAGGGCTCCAACCCCTGGCTATGGGGCTCACCCCCCCCATTGCCCCTGGCACCCGCTGCCTCCTCTGGCCCATCATGCATTCCCCCTCCATCCCCCACTTCCTGACCTCCCCATCCAAGGCTTAATTTGTCCCTGGGCTTGCTAGGACTGAGTAAGTCTGCTGCAGCAAGTCTTTTAAAGAAAGCAACCAAAAAAAGGAAAAGAAACAACCACAAAAAAGACAAGAACCTGCAGAGCACTTATTTGTGTCTCTATTCCATTTAGGTCCTGTAAAGAAGAGAGACAACTGTACATTATTTTTATTGTTGTGTCTGCAAAAAGATTCAATAAATTTCAAAGATTTGGACATGTGTATGTGCATATATATTTGTTTTTCCTTAAGTTAATTAAGTATTTTAGGAAAAATTGTCAGCATGGCCACCAGCAAGAGTTGGTGGCCACACTTCGAGGCTACCAAAAAATTTATTGTGAGAGCCCCTGTTCTAAGGCTAACTTGTATATTATGTGCTTCTTTCCAGTAAAGTGACTTTTAAATCATAATAGGGATAGGGCAATTTCATGAAATTGTCCCCTCCAATAGTGGGCCTTCCTGAAGCAGAGGTTGCAATTGTGCCATCTCTGTGGTGGGCTTGTGATGTGGACTGTGGAGTACTAAATTCAGTTTTACCTGTGACCTAAGGGATGATTTGGACACACATCATCTTTTACCCCACTGGGACTGAATATTACCATTTTATTATCTCAAGTCCTCAAGCCTTTGGAAGTTGCTCCTTCCTGTAGAAGCCCAAGTGTGATACCTTTTAGTGTGTGCTGCGAGGCCCTCTTACTCTCCCTTGCCCATAAAGAGATGGGTGATAGGTAGAGATGAGTAAGTGGTTATGTGACACTCAGAGGATTTTGTGATGAAGTCAATTTATTTATTTATTTAGGTTTTCATTGGGCTATTTGATTTGGGGGGTAACTGAAGGATCTTTGTTCATTAAAATGTTTTTAAGATTCTCAAGTGCATGCAGAGTTTTGGGTAGATGCTCTCTAAATGAAGAATATAAAATTCCAAATAAAGTCAGCTTGATTTTGGAGGAAATGAAGGAAGCATATCTTGGACAGCTTGATCTTAAATACAAAATGACAGCTGTTTGAAGCTGCTCAGAGGATGTTGGAAGGGTGGCAATGGGTTGGTGTTATAAGCTTTGCAATGTGCCCTTGCATGTTATGTGCAATCTCGCCATCGTTCTGCATTTTATCAGATAGCTGTCATCTCTGCATATGTATGTTTTGTTGGTATATGTGTATGATAAATGTATGTCTGAAAAAATCCACTTTCAGTGTAACTCTTTCCCCTCACCCCCCCCCCTTTTTTTTTGAAGTTACAAACTGGGATTTTCAATGAGCCAAGGGAGTTAAGCTCCCTACTTCCATTGATAGTCAATTGGCGTTGAGGGCCTAATATCCTTAAACTATTTTGAAAATCCCAGCCATGCTCAGTACTTACAGCTCTTTCTCAGTTGTGGGTTCACTTGCTTCAGTTCTATAATGAAGTGGAGGAAATGCTGATTTAATAAGAGAGAGACTTACTGTTGTTGCCAAAGATTAAGAAAAAACCCAAACCCCTAATCAAAAAGGTTTGTAATTTTATTCTTTCCAATAAAAAGTGTTGTTTTTTAAAAGTGCATATTTAATCTCATAGCACTTGTCAGTTAGATGAGACAAATAACTTCTGACAGACAAGTAGATTATTTTATGCTTTGCATGCCAGCAATTGTCATGAAAACAACTTGAATTTTTCCACTGTAAATAATTAAAAGTTAGGAAGTATGTGCACACGTGTGTGTGTGTTGTACCTTCCAAATGCATGGGAATTCAACAGGAAGGACTGTTTTGTGAGGTGAAAAGATGCTCAGCCAACCTGGACTGAATGGAGTCACTACACTAACTTAATTCAGCACAGGGAGCAGATGCTAAACAACAAAAGGGTATGAAATGGGCAAGAGAAGAAATAGACAGATAAGGCTCAGGAGAGGCAGTGTGAGGCATTTCATTTGAACAAAATCTGGGAAACACATGTCCTAAATGTAAAGGTTGAATACCCCTTGATGTGGAAGTGATTTACAGATGCTGACAGCACATTCCTTCCTGAAGCAAAAATAACATTAGGTTTTTTTTATAGCAACGTGTCTGCCTCATCTGAGTCTTTTTCCACTTCATAAAGAGCATTAATCGCCACTGCAGTCGATCGCCCAGTTCTTTGCTCAGGAGCACAGACACTGTCTGCCTCTGTAAATTCACCTACAGATCAAGTTGCACTCAGGTAGCAATTGCTATTCAGCAGTCCTTCTCTAATATTTCTCCTCTTGGCTTGGAAGTTTGTTTATAACAAGGAAGGGGGGAAAAAAAGACTAAAAAGAAAAAGGCCAGATGCACATGGTTGGTTGACAACATTATACAAAGAACTAATCTTAGTGTGAAATTTAGCCCATGGTGGAGGGACTATGCAAAGTGTTCTGCACCATGCAAACTTCACTTAAACTACACCTTTGGGCCATATCATTAATGTCAATGATCCAGCGAACAGGCCAGTGGACTGTAATTTAGGAGACTTGGGTTCTATTCCTGACTCTGCTGCTAACCTTGGGAAAATCATTTCCCCTCTTTGTATGCCCCTCACACCATTTGTCTGTTTAGATTGTGAGCTCTCAGGGGCCCAGACTATATATTATTGTGTTTCCAAATAGTACCAGTAGAATGAATCCCTAATGTTGGAGTCCTGAGCATTAAGTTAGTACAAATAATACTGGGCTAGGTTTTGGTGGTATGGATTTTGTGGAAATGCAGTTCTGCTGTGAAAACAGAAGGTTAAACTGGCACCTTCATATTCAACAGATCTATCTCCTGATTGTCTTCAGTCACATTTGGTCACTTTACAGACTGAAATACATATTTTAATGCCTTTTACATCCCTTACCATGACAAAACCAATACAGCTGCAGGTGAGTGAACTGGAGTCTTTTTCATCTTGCGCATCATCAGAACTGCTTACAAATTTCCAATCAGTACTTCACTGAAAGCAATGGAATTGCACAGGTGTCTGTGAGGAATTTAATTTGAAGACTATGGTCACTGTAAAGGCATCATATAAAGAAATGGAGTTGCAAAGGTGCATAGTAGGGTTGTCAACTTTCTAATCACACAAAACCGAACACCCCTGCCCTGCCCCTTCCCTCAGGCCCGCTCCGTCTCAGAGACCCCACTGGCCCGCTCGGTTCATCCCCCCTCCCTCTGTCGTTTGCTCTCCCCCACCCTCACTCACTTTCACTGGGCTAGGGCAGGGGGTTGGGGTGTGGGAGGGGGGTGAGGGCTCCGGCTGGGGGGTGTGGGCTCTGGGGTGGGGCCGGGAAGAGGGGCTTGGGCTGCAGTGTCACCTGAAAGTGAGAACAGGCATTCATATGCAGGGCCGTGCAAGGAAGTTTTGCACCCTAGGCGAAACTTCCTTGCACCAGCCCTGCACCTCCCCCTGCAATGCCGCCCCCCGTAATGCCGCCCCCCCCCACACCTGCGGGCGCTCAACCCCCCACCACCACCCACAGGCACTCAACCCCCCACCACCACCCGCGGGAGCTGAGCGGGAAGCCGGGGGCAGGGGGCGGCTCGCCGCGGCTGCCCCCCGGCTCCCCGTTCAGGCTGGCAGGGAGCTGGCAGGGGCACCCCCTCCTCCCCTACCGCCGAAGCCGCCCCAGCTTATCTGCGGGAAGTCCCTTCTGCCAAAGCTGCGGGACCAGCAGACCTCCTGCAGACAAGCAGCTTCGGCGGCAGGGCAAAGGTGCTGCTAATAATACCCTCCACTGAAACCGCTTCCGCTTGCCTGCAGGAGGTCTGCAGCTTTGGCGGAGGGTATTATTAGCAGCACTTCTGCCCTGCCGCCAAAGCCACTTGCTTGCAGGAGGGAGCTCCCGCAGGTAAGCTGGGGCGGCTTTGGCGGCGGGGAAGGACGGGGCACCCCTGCCAGCAGTGCGCCCCGTTACGGCCCTGCCGCGGCGAGCCACCCTCCCGGCTCAGCCACAGAGCCGGGAGGGCAGGAGGCAGCTGTCCCGGCGCCCTAGGCGACCGCCAAGGGTCGCCTAGTGGGCGCGCCGGCCCTGTTCATACGGCACTTTTGTAGCTGGCATTGCAAGGTATTTACGTGCCAGATGCGCTAAACATTCGTATGCCCCTGCATGCTTTGGCCACCATTCCAGAGGACATGCTTCCATGCTGACGACGCTCATTAAAAAAATAATGCATTAATTAAATTTCTGACTGAATTCCTTGGGGGAAAATTATATGTTTCTTGCTGTTTTACCTGCATTCTTCCATATATTTCATGTTATAGCAGTCTCGGATGATGACCCAGCACATGTTGTTCATTTTAAGAACACTTTCACTGCAAATCTGACAAAATGCAAAGAAGGTACCAATGTGAAATTTCTAAAGATAGCTACACCACTCAACCCAAGGTTTAAGAATCTGAAGTGGGACGAAGTGTGGAGCATCCTTTCAGAAATCTTAAAAGCACACCACTCTGCTGCAGAAACCACAGAACCCGAACCACCAAAATGGAAAATCAGTCTTCTGCTGGTGGCATTTGACTCAGATGATGAAAATAAACATGCCTCGGTCTGCACTGCTTTGGCTTGTTATCTAACAAAGCCTGTCATCAGCATGGACGCAGTTCTCTGGCATGGTGGTTGAAGCATGAAGGGACATATGAATCTTTAGCGTATTTGGCACATAAATATCTTGCGACTCCGGCTATAACAGTGCCTGTTCTCACTTTCAGATGACATTGTAAATAAGAAGCAGGCAGCATTCTCTCCTGCAAATGTAAACAAACTTGTTGGTCTGAGCGATTGGCTGTACAAGAAGTAGGACTGAGTGGACTTCTAGGCTCTAAAGTTTTACATAGTTTTATTTTTGAATGCAGTTATTTTTTGTATACAATTCTACATTTCTAAGTTCAACTTTCATGATGAAGAGATTTCAGTACAGTATTTGTTAGGTGAATTGAAAAATACTATTTCTTTTGTTTTTTACAATGCAAATATTTGTAATAAAAATAAATATAAACTGAGCACTGTACACTTTGTATTCTGTTGTAACTGAAATCAATAGATTTGAAAATGTAGAAAACATCCAAAAATATTTAAATATATGGTTTTCTATTATTGTTTAACAGCGTGATTAAGCGTGCGATTAATCGCAATTAATCACGATTAATTTTTTGAATTGTTTGACAGCCCTACTTAAAACACATGGGATCCAGCTGGTGGAACACTTCACAGCAGTCTGGTGAGTGGCCAAAAGGAAAGGCGGTGCTCAACTGCAGCTGTGACACCATGCACATCACCTTGGTATCTTATTCAGGAAAGTACTTAAACACATACTTAAGACTCATTAACCGCATGCTTAAAGTTAACTGCATACTTTAATTCTATCCTGAATCAGGTCTAAGCACCTTCCTTACAGAATAACACAGAGAAGTGTCATGGTGCTGAACCTGGCTCTCAGCCCATATCTGTTTTTCAAGATTGGAGTACTGTTCTCTATCTAATGTGAAATCTTGGCACATAGATGATTACCTAACCACCTGGCCCTAATTCCTGACAATATATGGTATTTGTATTATGTACTGTTACCCACAGGATGCACCCTATTCTTTGACACTAATGTACTGTTTAGTTTCTGTTTGAGACTGTTATACCCATTGTCCCACCTGTAATTTAAATTTAAATTGTATAAAAATTCAATAAAAAACATATTCACAAGACAACTCAAGTGCCACAAAGCAACCAAGAGTGTCTAATGACCTGCTGTACCCAGCGTTCCTATGTTGTATATTGGTATGCACTTTCCTAACATTGTAATATTCTGAGACTGAACCTTGCCCTGTCAGTAAGAGAGAGCTGATAAATGGTTCTAGTAACAGAGGATGTGACAGTGGCAGTTAGAGCTATTGTGCAAAAGCTTTGTATGTTGAGAACTGTCTTTTTTTTTTTTTTTTTTTTTTTTTTGGCTGAACTTGCAAAAGGAAAAGAAAAAAAGCTGGCAGCTAAAATGTTCCCCAGTACAGTTGTATGAGTTTTTGGCATGAATAAGAGAAGCTTTCATAAGCGAAACTGTGCATGGTGAAAATGAAATGTGTGTATTGCCCCTGAGGGGAGAACCAACATTCAAAGGATGAATTCTTCTTGATGTGACATATTTTCTCAGGATTGATTCCTAGCCATGGGACTAGCAAAATTCAGTCACAGATAGAATTCCCTCTCTCTCCAAATATTTCTAACTGTCTTAGGAGAAACATCTGGAGACATATTTCAAAAATATGTTGTTTGTGGCAAATTAACACCTGGGGCCTGATTCTCCACTGCTTTGCACCTTGTGTAGCCATTTACACCTGCATAAGAGCATGGAGAATTTGATTTGTTAGCTGTTTATGCCCACTTCGTGTTTATGTAAATGACTATGCAAAGTGCAAGAGAGTGAAGAATCAACCCCCCTGGAGTATTGCTGTACTATTTTCCCTGTTTTAGAGAGAGGTTAAGTGACTTTGCAAAGCTATGTGCAGGATATCAGTGTCAGAGCATCGCAATGGGACCCTGGTCCATGACTGACGTTCCTAGCCACCATCACAGTACAAACAAATAATAGAACTCAAGAATTCCTGGCACAAATGGATAGTTCCTTGCCGTTTGCTCAGACCATTACACAAACAGATCTCTAGTTTCTTGAATTTGGAAGCATATATTTTCAGTTTTTATTCCTTTGGAGTCTGGGAGGCAGCTTGTGGATCGTGAATCTAACAGTAACAGCAATAACAACTGGGAGAGAAAGCATCCTCATTCCTTTTACCAGAACTAATAAAGCTTTACAATCCCATTTCAAGAGGTCCCATGCACAAAGCAAAAACTAGGGATTTGTGCTGGTCATGGCAAATGCAGCACCATTAAGAGGAAAGAAATTGAGGGTGCTTGTAAAGTCAGGGCAAGGACTTCAGAGATCGCCAAGGCAATAGCAGTTGTAATTGGCATTACCAGTTTTCTTTCTTTTACTCCACCTATCCCCTACTAATTCCAGATGCAGCAGTGACAGTAGATGGTTTATCTTCTGCACAGAAAGCTTATTTTTATTGCAATATGCCACCCTTGCCAGATTTGGAGGACAGCCACTTCTCCTCTCTCAATCTGCAGCCTATAAGAAAGAAGCACATAAATTGCTCAGTAACCTCATTTGTATTGGTAGCTTCTCCTTATTTCTGGGGCATGCATCATCAATCATCTTCAGGGAGTCTGAGCCAGGCTTGGTCTTTGTGCCATTGCTTACTCATACTGCTGGTAAAATTGTTTACAGATACAGGCTGTGTAGACTTTAATGTCAAAAGCCAAGAAGCAAAACCAAACATGAGGGCAGTGCATGTGCCTTTGCAATAAAGGAAAGAAAAACTTTAAAATGTACTTAGTAACCTGTGTGGTGAATGCTTAGAGAGGCTCTTGAATGGGAGTCAGTGGGGCTTAGTTGCCTTATTGTTGCCGAAGAAGACAGCAGAGTTGAGGACTATCCTGAAGACTCGTTGCTGATTTAAAGTTCTTCAGGGCAAAGTTTGCAAAGAAAACTATGGCATGTAGCTTCACACTCCCCTTTAGCTTCAGTGGAAATCATGTGGCTAAATCTTTTAGCAGGTGTAAGGCCCTGTTGGTCTCAAACCCAGATCTACAGAGTTGCCAGGCAGTGGACTACCCAACAGCAGCTATAACCAGCTCATGCTTTACTACCCACCACCTGCTGGGGACACAGACCATGGAAAGTCTTGCCTCAAGGGGTCTGACAGGCAGCAGCCTCATGGCTCTGGCACCCTGCCCTATATAACCCCAAGGGACAGTCCAGGAAGTATCCAGGACTGTGTGCAGATCTCCTGTAACTGCCACAATCATTCGTGCTCCCTGTTCTTGAACTCCTGACTTTGACCTTGGGCTTGATTTGGCTCATCTCCTGACCAGGACCATGAAACCTGACTTGGATTCTAATCCTTGGTATCGACCCTGGCCTGGAACTTGACTACAAACTCCTGTGCTACTCTCAGCCTCAGGTTTGACCCTGCTCTGATCCTTGGTCATGATTGCCCTTGTCAGGATGCTGACAGTAGGCTGTCAGAATCTCAACCCTATTACCATATGTCTGATAAGATCTCTTACCAAAATCTCAGAATGGAGTCCTCAAATTTAGGAGACTTTCAGATCCAGAGCCAAATGTTGCCTCTCAGCTCGATCTACATGGAACACCACGGGAAAGCTACTAAGTGCATTATTTTTAATTAGTTAGGCACAGACATCAGGTGTCCTTCCAGTGATCAGTAAATGGCATCAAGAGACAGTTTAGACACCCTGAAAACTCTCACAATGTAGTGTGTGTCAGTTTAGACACCCTGAAAACTCTCACAATGTAGGTTGGATATTAGGAAAAACTTTTTCACTAGTAGGGTGGTGAAGAACTGGAATGGGTTACCTAGGGAGGTGGTGGAATCTCCTTCCTTAGAGGTTTTTAAGGTCAGGCTTGACAAAGCCCTGGCTGGGATGATTTAGTTGGGGTTGGTCCTGCTTTGAGCAGGGGGTTGGACTAGATGACCTCCTGAGGTCCCTTCCAACCCTGAGATTCTATGATTCTATGATACCAGAAGATGCAAGACAATAATATTAGCTGGCTGTAAGAATTACAAGAAGGGCAGATAATCAAAAGCAGAGGTGTTGCACTATACCTGCAAGATTCCATAGAATCTAACAAGAGAGCATTTCTGAGTGGAGAGAACCACACAGTAGAATGTATATGGATAAAAATTCCAAGTGATAGGAATAACCACCCATAGAGGAATTAAAACACTTATAGAAAGTCTTGTGGTCTAGACCATTGTGTCACCTACAGTGTTTTTGCTGAGCTTCTGTTCTTTCTTAGGTTTTGTCTACACTGTACACTAACCACAGGGTAAGTAATCATATGCTTGTCAACTCACGGTAACCTGTCCTGTTACTGCATTACCACATTGTCAATTTTAGCACGTGGCTGTCATGCCCCATGTCTGCACATTGCCATGACAAACAATACAGCTGTCTGGGCTTGTATTCAGAGATATGTAGTGTCATAAGTCACAGCATTGCTCAGTGCTCACATTCACAAGGTGTTCTGGTGCAATTTGTCTATTTACTCTTGGAATTGTGAGAGGAAGTGGTCTAGGCCCACAAAATTAATTCCGTGGCAGTAACCCAGCTGTCATGATGGTATGGTGTTACGTGCTGAAGGTATAGATCCTACTTTACCTAATTACCAGGACCAAGAGCGTCTGCTTTTTATGGAGGCAGTATTTCTTTTTTTGTGCCTCTGCACAAGCTGCTGCCAGGAGATGTTGGCAGGGTTTCAAAGGCTGTTTTGGGCCGGAGAAGATGGAGACGACAGCTTGCAATTATAAGCAGCACAACAGCAGCAACTGAATGGGACCTGATGCAGTTTTTAACAGCGGATGATGCCTAGGCAAACCACCATTTCTGGGCCTGGAACACAAACACACATTGTGATTGAAACTAGGGTTGCCAGGTGTCCGGTTGAAAAAGGGACCTTGGAGGCTCCGATCAGCACCGGTGACTGAGCAATTAAAAGTCCGGTCAGCAGGGCTAAGGCAGGCTCCCTGCCTGCCTTGGCTCTACGCAGCTCCCAGAAGCAGCGGCATGTCCCCCCTCCGGTTCCTACATGTAGGGGCAGCGAGAGGGGTCCGCGCAGTGCCCACGCCCCAAGCACCAGCTTCGTAGCTCCCATTGGCCAGGAACCACAGCCAATGGGAACTGCGGGGGTGGCACTTGCAGACGAGACAGCGCGCAGAGCCGCCTAGCCGTGCCTCCGCATAGGAGCTGAAGTGGGGACATATGCCGCTGCTTCTGGGAGCACCTTGAGGTAAGCACTGCCCAGAACCTGCACCCCAACCCCCTGCCCCAAACCTGATCCCCCTCCCATCCTCCAAACCCCTCAGTCCAAGCCAGGAGCAACCTCCTGTGCTGCAAAGCCCTCAGCCCCACCCCAGAGCCTGCAACCCCAGCCGGAGCCCGCACCTCCAGCTGGAGCTCTCACCCCACCCCCACACCCCAACCTCCTGCCCCAGCTCTGATCCCCCTCCGACCCTCTGAACCCCCCAGTCCCAGCCTGGAGCACCCTCCTACACCCCAAACTCCTGAGCCTCACCCCAGAGCTTGCACCCCCAGCTGGAGCCTGCACCCCCAGTTCCCTTCGTTTAGCTCTGTGATCTCACTCCTGTCCCTGCTATATCTTTAGTTGTCCCTCATAATTAATTGAGATCCCGGACCTTGTGGATCCTCCCCTTAGGGTGGGGGAGGTCCTTTAGCAGTGGGCAGGTTTCTGCGCACCCACTTCCAGGATCCTAACAGGCCCAGCCGGAACTCTCACACCCCCCTGCACCCAACCCTCTGCTCGAGCCCAGAGCCCCCCCTGCACTCCAAACTCCTCATACCCAGCCCCACCCCGGAGCTTGCACCCCAACCCCCTGAGCCAGCTCAGTGAAAATGAGTTAGTGAGCGAGAGTGGGGAGAGCGAGTGACAGGGGTAGAGGGGATGGAATGAGTGGGGGAAGGGCCTCAGATAAGGGGCGGGGTTTTGGAGAAGGGGCGGGGTAGGGGGCAGAGCAAGGGTGTTCAGTTTTGTGTGAGTATAAAGTTCGCAACCCTATTGAAACATGGGATGACTTGCAGTAGACTCAGAACTTTTGCACATCAATGGAGTATCCATGTCAACTGTGATTTTAGGCGACTCAGGGTACCTTCTGCTGTCCTGGTGAATGAATCCTTATCCTGATGTGCTCCACCAAGACAAGAAGCAGTTTAGCTACATACTGAGCAAGTGCAGAATGGTGGTGGAATATGCCTTTGGCCAACTAAAGGCCAGAGAGTGCTCCTTATTGACTTGTTTAGAATGCAGTGTTTAATGCCATATGTTTGACCATATGATTGGGGCATATGGTGTCATTTATAATGTTTGTGAACTTAAGGGAGAGTACTTCGGGATGTATTGGGTTGCTGACAATTATGGGTCAAGCTGTAATTACAGACAACCAACAACTGAACTTGTTGCTCCAGGATCTACTACAGCAAAGACCATAAGGAATGCCACTTGTGCTTGTGTATTCAAATTATATGGTGAGTAGTGTGACTTAATAAGAGGATTGTGATAGGTCGTATATCTTACACTGAAATAAATTGTAAACAGGGTGTCTGATGGCCCAGTTAGTCCATTTGATGGCATTTGGGAGGAGACAGCTATCTAAGGATTAGACCCAGTGGGCAAAAACCAGGATGGGTGGTTCCTATAGAGGAAAACTGCAGGGCCACTTTTGCAGCTGCTTTTGACTCAGTGCATTGATCAGTACTGTAAATACTGCTATACCAGTATGGGCTGCCTGAGGACTTAGTTTTCCTAGTAGAGGAACTACACCTCGATACATTTAGTTGTGCAAGCGTCAACGACTATTACAGGATGGTTTTCGGTAGAATCAGGGGTATGCCTGAGATGCATTCTCTCACATTATTTAATAGATTAGAACATCTGATGATAAAGCTCACTGAGGACAGATGATGAGGTTTGAAATTTCAAGATCCATCTTTAGAGGATCTCGAGTACAGTGATGATATTGCCTTACTTGGAGAGACTACTTACCAGCTACAGCTAATGCTGAAAGAGCTGAGGAAAACTGCATAATCTGTGGTTCTCAAACTGTGGGTCAAGACCCCAAAGCGGGTAGTGATCAGGGCCAGCTCTAGAATTTTTGCTGCCCCAAGCAAACCCCCCCCCCCCCGTTTTATCCTTGCCCCCTGGCCCCGCCTCAACTCCGTCCCTTCCCCAGCCCCTCCTCCTCCCCCACACATGCTGCATTTCCCCCACCCCATTGCTTCCTGTGCCCCCCCCCGCGCCCTAGCTCACCTCTGCTCTGCCTGCTCCCATGAACATGCCGCCGCTCCACTTCTCCCTACTCCCTCGCCTGAGAGGGAGGGGGGAGAAGCGAAGCGGTGGCTCCAGCAGGCGAAGTGGAGGTGAGCTAGGGCGAGGGGGGTACAGGAAGTAACGGGGGTAGAGGAACAGGAACTGCTCCCCACCCCAGCTCACCTCCGCTCTGCCACTCGGCTTCTCCCCCTCCCTCCCAGACTTTCAAGGCTTGCTGTGTGCGAAACAACTGTTTCGCACGCTGCCGCCGCTCGGCTTCTTCCCCTCCCTCCCAGGCTTGCTGCATGTGAAAGCCTGGGGGGTGAGGGTGGAGAAGCCGAGGGTCGGCGGCGCATGAAACAGCTGTTTCGCGGGCAGCAAGCCTGGGAGGGAGGAGAAGAAGCTGAACGGCGGCGGTGCAGAGCAGAGGTGAGCTGGGGCGGCGGGGGCACATTTCTAGGGGTGGCATGGCCGGAGCCAGAATGCCCCCCCCCCCATAGAAATGTGCCTCCCCAAGCACCTGCTTGTTTTGCTGGTGCCTAGAGCCGGCCTTGGTAGCGATCCCGTTTTTATGGGGTCACCAGGACTGGCATTAGATTTGCTGGGGCCCAGGGCTGAAGCCAAAGTCTGAGCTCCACTGGCTTCAGTCCTGGGTGGCGGGTTTCAGTTTACAGCCTCCTGGCCCCGATATAGTAATATATCATATTTTTAAAATCTTATTTTTAAAATTTTCTTTAAAATCAGTCTCATGCTGTTTGGGCGCCTGACTAATGATTTATGAATAGGTGGGGATGGCAATACTGTGTATATGCAGTGGGACTCAGTCATATACTGAAGAGCAAAATACAGCAAAGAATTCCTAGTAATGCAACTACTATGCATGAGGTCTGACTCTCCCCTTGCATACAGCAGTGAGAATCTAGAGTAATTAATCTAGAGTTGAAGTCAGCAGAGTTGTATACTAATGTAAGTGAAAGATGCCCAGGAAGCAATGGGTTGAATCGCCCCAGTCTGTCCATAGCCTGCTTACAGTATCTTTCTACTTAATCCAGTTGATGCTCATTTTTTATAAAAGTGAAGTAGATAAAATGCTTCTAACTGCATTATACCAAGAATAACACTGAGTGTCTGTCTCTTTCTCAATGAGGCAAAAACCTAAAGGGACAGTTCTAGTTTCAATTAACTGAATGGACACGGGTAAGTTCTGATCGCACTTACAGCCATGTCAATCTGATGTAACCTCATTGGCTTCTTTGTAGTTCTCCAGATTGACATGAGTGTAAGTGAGATCAGATTTTTTCCCATTATCTTGTGCCACCAAATATAACAATTCTAAGAACAAAGAGAAAAAGAAGATATAGCGTTCACATTAAAATGGGGACAGTTCAGCCTACTTAAATAAGCTCTCCAGCTCACAATTGGCCTATAAGACAGTAGCATAGCCCATCACACTTGTGAGTTGAACATGGCAGAGTAGTGGAGAAAACTTGATATTCAAATCAGTGGCTTGTTAAAGAAAGTGATGTACAAAAATTCCACATTAATGGAATAGTAAGAGTTGACTGCTTAGTTTTGAGAAATCAACTTGTGATGCACACTGAGCATTTTCTGTTGTATACAAATGCTATCCTAATTAGTCCATAGTCAGAATTAGGTGAGTGGGACAATAAAATGATTTCCTTCTAGGAGGGTAGAAGACGATCTGATTGGAATTCCTCCTACACATGAACAGTTATCATTACTGAAATCTATGAATCTGTTTTTATGGTCATTACTTTTTACTGAAATGATATATTTGTATTATAGTCTGTGAATTTGTTTATACACCACATGCAAACTGTTAACTGAAATACAGATGGAAAGGCTGTGATTTCAAGATATTATGACTGCAGTGTTCATAAATTCAGTTCATAATGCACAAGCCCAGCATGCAAGGCTTTATTAAGTTGGCTTTTCATTGCTATTATAAAGAGGTGCTTGAGGACAAGCTGTGAACTAACATTTTCTCCCAAACCAAGCAGAGGACTCTGAGGATCTGAGTTGTTATTTGCAGAAGACAAACGATGGGTATCCCTGGAGCAAGGCCTGAGATTGTAATGTGCAAGAAAAACTATGTTATCAGTATAACTGTTTTCTCTTTATTCCCAGAACAGATGACAAAGGCAGGCGTCATGTAAACATTCACATCAAGGTTTAACCCTATAAGGAAAATACAAACAATTCCTGTGATTCCACATACCAACATGTGTTGGTGTTAAATACAAATTATAATTTTAGAGAAAATATGTACTGACTAATAATGTGGTTCAACAAAATGACATATTGGCTTATTCTGGTGAAAAGGAATAATTCTTAAAGGGGTATACCAGATTCCATACATTATTAAAACATATTGGATCCACCTGCTGGCCCAAACACTTTTGGGTGCAGGCAGCAGTTTATAGAAGATTTTACTCAGGATTAGAGAATATTTTTCATCATTGAATTGAATTTGCTTCATGTGTCTGCTCACCTTTTGTGTTTGCTTTCCTTGACTATTCTAAATACAGTGTATTGTCAGGAATATTTGTGGAAACTGTCTTTAAGTAGAATATTCAAGTTTATTCATGAACAATGAATTTTGAAGTAATACATTTGAATATTTATACTGAAAAACACATTCTTAGAGTTAGTCATATCCAAGCAGCAGAAACAAACCATGTGATCTGACCCACCACTCCTATACCACAGTGTATTGCAGTGTTTCTCAAACTAGGGGTCCCAATCCAAAAGGGGGTCATAAGGATATTGTGTGTGTGCGGGGGGAGGTGTCACGAGATCACAAAAATATTGCAATAAGCTTTGGATCAGGGGTTCTCAAACTTCATTGCACCACGACCCCCTTCTGACAATAAAAATTACTACACGACCCCAGGTGTGGGAGCGAAGCCTGAGCCTGCCCCAGTCCCACCACCCCAGGTGGGGGTCTGAAGCCCCACCCTTGCCACCCGGGGCAGGGGGCCTGTACATGAGCCCCGCCACCCATAGGGTGACCAGACAGCAAATGTGAAAAATCGGGACGGGGTGGGGGGTAATAGGAGCCTATATAAGAAAAAGTCCCCAAAATCGGGACTGTCCCTATAAAATCAGGACATCTGGTCACTCTAGCCACCCATGACTGAAGCTGAAGCCCTCGGGCTTTGGCTTCAGCCACGGGCGGTAGGGCTCAGACTTCGGCTTCAGACCCGGGCCCCAGCAAGTCTAAACCAGCCCTGGTGACCCCATTAAAACAGGGTCATGACCCACAGTTTGAGAGCTGCTGCTTTATAGAATCATAGAATATCAGGGTTGGAAGGGACCTTAGGAGGTCATCTAGTCCAACCCCCTGCTCAAAGCAGGACCAATCCCCAATTTTTGCCCCAATCCCTAAATGGCCCCCTCAAGGATTGAACTCACAACCCTGGGTTCAGCAGGCCAATGCTCAAACCACTGAGCTATCCCTCCCCCTTAGATCCTTTGTATTACGTTACAGCACTTAAATAGTTAACCCTTAACAGCAACTGATGAAATCTGAAGCCAGACCTCCTGCTGTGTTTTACTGTATAGCTGCTTAACTCTCCTAGAAGACCCACCCTTCTGCTGTGTTTTACTGGTCTCCTAAAAGTGATCGTGTCACTTCCCTAAGCATGGGCCTTGTTGTCATGGAACCAGAGGTACCACTTTTGTAAGGTATTGTTGAAGATGGCCCACCCTCACTCTAACAGTGGGGGGAAAAAATAGGTAGCCAAAATAAAAAATATTTCTGAAATAAATTAATTCTCTATAATTAATGGGTCGTTTTGTTGTATGTGGCACTAGGAGGGGAGCTGAAGCCAACATAGATGGTGGAATCAGGAGTCATAAGTGCGGTAATAAAAACCGAAAAACCAGAAAATACCGAAGTTCTTATTTGGCATTTGGATTTACTTATGCTGGCTCAGAAGACAATCTAAGTCCCCAATGTGTTTTGTGAAGTTTTGGCCAATACCAGCCTAAAACCAAATAAACTCCAGTGACATTTACAAACAAAACACCCTACATATGTGGTGAAGTCTGTGGAATTTTTTTAAAGAAAAATTCATGAACTTTAGCAACAAAAAACTGTTATATGTATATCAGCAACCGTGACAGCCAAAACTCTGGAGGTGTCTTATGCTGTTTTGCTTTTAATTGCTCGGGCAAAAAAAGTCTCAAAAAAGCCATAGCCAAGTCGCTTATTATTCCCGCAGCTAAACAAATGTGCGAGTTTATGATTGGCAAAGGAGCTCTATTCCACTATCAAATGATACAGCGAGTTGTCCTATTGACGATATGTCCAATGACATATGAGAGCAAGTGGTGGAAATAATTAAAAAGAGCAAGTTCTTTTCCTAACAGATTGATGAATACACCAATGTTTCAGGGCAGCACAGTTACTGATCAATGTTCAGTACATTTGGGAAAACACAGTAAAAGAAGACTTTCTTTTTCTGCCAGGCATGGCCGATATGTACTATGGGAGAGAAAATATTTAAGCTCCTCAACGTTTTTATAGCAGGGGAACACATTAGCTGGAACAGCTGTGTAGGGATCTGCACTGATGCCATGAAAGCTGTGTCTAGGACCAAGAGTGGGCTTGTCAACAGACTTAAAGAAGTGGCCCCAGAAGCCCAGTGGACACACTGCATGATTCACAGGGAGGCTCTTGCTAGTAGTAGGAACATGGATCCCTATTGTATTTTGAGTCAAGCTGTAGCAACCATTAAATTATTAAAGCAAAGCTGCTCAATTCCTGACTTTTTACAAGTCTCTGTGGAGAAATGGGATCGGGGCACCAGCACTTATTACTGCATACAGAGGTTCGCTGGCTGTCACGGGGAAAAAATGAGATTTGTCTGTTTGAATTGAGATTTGAGGTTCATTGTTTCTGACTGAAGTGGATTTTACCCTGGAGAAGCATTTAAGTGACATCAAATGGCTGGCAGCACTTGCATATCTAGCAGATATTTTTGATTGTTTAAATTCATTGAGTGAGTCACTACAAGGAAAAGAAACAAACATTCTGAAACTCAATGGCAAAATTAATTCCTTTACTAAAAAACTGGATCTTTGGAAGTCACAAGTCGACAACAAAAAATTCAAATGTTTTCAATGCTGAACAATCTTCTGGAAATCTCATCCAATGATGTCATTGTTGGGGATATGAAAGAATACATAACTGAACATCTCTCTATGCTCTGAGCCCAGTTTTTGAAATATTTAGTTGATTGTGATCTAACTGGATAAGAAACCCATTTGACTACTAGTTGTCTCCAAATTCAAATCTCACCTTAAAAGCTCAAAGGAAATGATTGACATCTCGTGTGAGTCCATTCTGAAGCAGTTATTCCAATTCCAGGCTCTGGTTCACTTCTGGTTTTCCCTTGAAGCAGACTATCCCCAAATCTCAACTGCAGCAAGTAAAGTGCTTCTCCCATTCACAACCATTTACTTATGTGAATCTGGTTTCTCAGCTTTGACGTACTTAAAGAATAAATACCAGGCAAAACTGAATGTGGAGAATGGTTTAAGGGTCTGCTTCAGTTCCCTGGAGCCGCAATTGAAGAAATTGTGTGCTTCAGAACAGCAGCACCCCTTGCATTAAGTGTCCAGATATTTCTTTGTATATAGTTGTATACAAAGCCACAATCCTTGGATAATGTTATGATTATTGCCATAATCACTGGAAAAGGCTTGCATCTCCCCAAACTGTATACCATTGTTTATTTTTTTTAAGAAAGCATGTTTCTTAAATATCCACCTATTTATTCCTGAAAACTGTTGCTTTACACTTTTTTTGAAAGGCTTCAGCATCTTTGACTGCAGGAATAATGATTACATACTTCACTTAGTGCTCCTATAAGTATGTACTGTAATTTGCTATCACTTTTGTGTGTGTGGAGTGGGGGTGTCATCAGAGCCTGAAATATTTTCAAAGGGAGACCCATCAAATAAAGTTGAGATCCCCTGATCTATTGAATAAGCCATTGCCAAACACTGGCTTCCTTCAGAATACCATGTTTGCAGTGATGGCATCTTTATTTCTTCTTTTGTGTTTACTTGACCCTTATAACTGGGTGTTGTATTTATTATACATAGCATGATATATTATTTTATTATTGAAAATGAACTGAAAAAATTAATTGAAATCATTTCACTGATTTCTTATTGAACTAGTGTCCCAATTAACTGAAAAACCTTTGCTAGAAAAACAAACCACAAAGGAATCCTATGTTATAAAAGTCTTAAAAAGCCCTTATCCTTAAAACTCTATAAATAGAAAGTGAAGAAATCTAGTCAGAGAAAGTTCCCCCTCTTTAGCAGTATCCATGGAACCTTATGGTTGTTGCTTTCTTCATAGGTAATTATAGTGACATTTGTGTAGTTTATGCTGGTTTAACTTTAGTGTCATTGGTCTGCCACAGTTTTATGTCTTTTTTTTCCATTATTTTAATTTGCAGAAGCTCAAAGTCTCCCTTTCTTGCACTCCAGAGATGGGGCGCCAGCTTTTACACTGGGCACATGATGTAGAAGGCAGTCTTTCTCTTTCCTCTGTTGTATGGGTGAGGATCGTGGCTCCTGGACGCTTCATGATGATGTGGGCAATGGACAGTCCTGCATATTGAGAGTAACTGTAGTATAAGAAGTGAGCCACCCCATTGCATAAACTTGCTTCCACTGAGTGGGAGCATCTGTTTTGGCTTTTGAGGTAAGCCATATTTCCATCTAGGTCAGTGTCTGGGTCTGTCCCACACTTGTAAGGGTCAGAAGACCATGTTCTGGATTGAGACCATAATGTTTAAAACATGAATTTAGTGATTTTAATTGCTACATTATTTTCTAATTGTATTACATGTTCTAATATCAACAGTATCCTTTATTGCAGGCTCTGCCATATGCTGCTTGCCGTTGATTCCATTATGGGACCTTTTTGTACAATCAGTTATCTTGCTATAGGTTGTACAGTCTTGGGCCATCCCAGTGGAAAGTGATTCTCAGATTGTTCAGAGTAGTTTGTGTTGAGTCTTCCCCTCTGAAAGTGCCTGTAATCTTGTGAAAAATTGTTCAAAAGTGCTTGCAATTCTGGGATGACTGGAGAAGGTATTACCTTGATTGGGTGAGTAACTGAGTTTTTCCTACAGAATTAAACCAAGTAGATAGGAATACTTTCCTAGTGTTATTTGAAGTATATAAAACTTTTTTAGCATTTTGAACTTCTGTTACATTGTTCTTTGATTGACAGTTATTATTTGGAGAATATCTTTGTGTTTCTTACTAGAGAAATTTCATGAATATATATATATTCATGCAATTTCTCTAATATATATGCTTTTGAGTAGAATGTGTACTGTAGTAACAGTGGCTCTGCTTTCCACCGGGGTAATCTCTCTCTATGAATTAGCAAATCCTAAAATATAGTTTTGAGAAAACCAAGAACATTTTCATAGAGAAGAAATCCCCATTTGTGGTTAAATTTTTGCTTTTCAAGCCACTCCATACTAATAGTTATGAGACTTCTGGTTGTAGTCTGATGTATCAATTACTTTCTCTGCTCACACTGTAATTTAATGACTGTACTGAAGTAAATCCCAGTGTACCTTCTTGGGATTAGACAAAACACTCCCAATCTCTCTATGCCCTGCTATATACTCATTATCATACTTACCTCCCTCTCCCTTCCCAGGTTACATGTGCTTATACTTTCCAAAACATTCACCTTTGGGGCTGAAATTTTCCAAGCTGTGCCTCTGACCAAAAGTGAAAATTTGAGCAAGATTCCTTGAACTCTTTTTGAGTCTGGGAATGAAAAAACACTTATTTAATTATTTTTTTAAAATAGCCTTACATCATTTGGAGAATGTCTGTCTGGTTTTCTTCAAGGAGAACTTCCGTGATTATCTAGTTCCTTTGTAGAGGGCTACAGTAAATTGGCTGAAGTAGATTGTTGTAGCAGTTTTTAAGTATGAACTTTGGCTCTTTTACAAAGAATGTGGGAATAAATTTTACACTTATTGGGCCAGATTCTCAGCTGGTATAGACTGATGTAGCTCCATTGACTTGTACCAGCTGAAGATTTGGTTCACTCTATAGATATTGTCCTCTTTGGCTGCTGTTTGTCTTCTGCTTTTGACTTAATTGTGTTATTGATTAAAAACAATTGATTAAAAACAAAAACAAAAAAACAGATGACTCCAGATGAGTATGTAATAAATCTCTACTGTTTCTCTGTCGGCATGTCTACATGAGCACTTACTGTGTGAGAAGTGGGGACATAAATCTACAGCGCTCCAGCGTGTTATGCTTTTACTGTCCTTGTGGAACCTGCTGCTGCATACAAAAAGTTCCCTAGTGTGTGCATTGACATACTGTTGTTTGAAACCACAGCATGTCAGTGGGCACTAGGGAACTTTTCTTGTGCAGCAGCAGGGTCCTCACAGACAGTGAGTGCGTAGCACACTGGAATGCTGTAGATTTACACCCCAGCTTGCCACTCATTAAGTGCCCTGTTGTGTGTAGAGCTATGCAAATCTCTGGTTATGGTTTGCAAAACTGAGCTTCAGTTGGCTTCATTTCACATGGGTTTGCACCCCTACATCTTGCTTTTAGTAATGAGTTCTGATACTTTAAGCAAAATCCATCTGAACCCTCAAAATTCTGCGCTTTTAGACCAGACATCATAAATCCCCTCTCCAGATAGGTTCCAGCAGGAAGGTCTCTTGAAACTTGAGGAATAGGGAGATAGAACCCATGGAGAGAATGGGCTCTCTTGAAATGCTACAGGTTTGTCCCAAACTTGATTCAGGTTCTTTTGAAAGGTTGTGAAACTGAACTTTTAAGAAACTTAAAGTAAGTTTTAGGTTTGTAATTCACTTGTTTTGGGAGTTTTATCACAAAGCTTTTGTACAGGTCTGTCTAAAATCCACAGGAACTTTCTTATTTTCTCACTGAAGTAAAATTTCCCAATTGGCCTGAACCTTTGCAGATGGGATGGAGAAGAGTGTGAAGCTGATGCTGTCCCATTACTCAGGCTTTAAGACCACAGCCGTTCTGGCTGTCAAGTGCATGATGTAGTTCTGTATGTGGATGTCAAATGTCCCAGATGGGAATATGTCTTTGGATGGTGGATATGTTCCTTTTTTTCTGAAACTGTCTCTATCTCATCTCCATGCAGGCAATGGCAACTCTACTTCAGAATGATCTTTTACCTTTAATGACAATTCCAACTTAGATTTCATGCAGGATCTCTAACCAGCAACTAAACATGCAGCTCTTGTTAGGTAATGCAACATCAGTTGATGTCATGGGCCATGTACTTTGTTGGAAGTTCTGTGTACTTAGATAGACACTTACCCTTGGTTAGATTACTACTGACCCACATTGGTAGGTGTTTGTTTAAGCCAGAGGTCTCATTTTGTTAGTACTCTTGCTGGAATTGCAATGCATTGTTCCCAGAGCATCCATTCTGGACACTCATTTTTAACTTTTGTAGGTTACTTCTTGGAGCACGATGAAGAGGTGTAATTTGGATTCCTACTGTGACACAAATTATATACCCACATTTATTAGAAACTTACATCAAATTCTGATTATTACAGCTGATTTGTTGTCTAGTTTAATTGCTGTTGGTTATTACAAGTAAATGACACACAAAGGGGAATATGGGGGGATAAGGTGGATGCTTGCTTGAGGGAAAATCCAATATCAAGCTGAGGGAAGGCAAGAAAATCATGTGTAGAGAAAATAAATTAAAAGAAAAAAACAGAAGAGAATAATAATTGAGGATACCACCAACAAAAATCAGCCTAAAAGTAGCTTGAATGGAGTTTGTGAAGAAGAGCCCCTTGAATATCAAATGGTCAGAAAACAGTCAGCTGTCTGAAATAAGAAGACAGCCCCAATTTTGTGGGTAAGGAGCAAGGACAGCGTAAGCATATCTTCTCCCTGTTCCACTCATCTTTCCCCATTCCATGCTTTTGGTATTAGGTGTCCTGGCCCCTGTTCTTGAATTCATTTTCATTGCAGATATGTAACATGCAAAAACAAACAAACAGCCCACCACCAGAAGCTTCCTGTGTGTTAAGAACTTAAAAGCCTGTGACTTGGAAAAGGCACTTGCTCCACTGCTCTTTATCTCAGCAGCTACACATCATTATCTTTTTGTCACTCCATTTCTCAATGTAATCTGGCAAGAATGCACCGAGGGCACTCCCGCTTTTCTGTATGCAAATATGTTCTGCAATACTCAGCATAAAAATCTACACAAGCTCTTTTGTAAAGATTCCATGTCATAATAGCACGTCATTATATTATACTTAATGTACCTGTCAGAACTAGGTTACAATAGAGCAACTGATACTTTTAATTAGAAAATATTCATGTATCCCTAAAGTAACCAAGGATTGATTACTTCATGCTTATTTTGTCTGATATAATAGAAATACACAGGGCTCAATCCTCCAGGAGTTGGGGGATAAAGTGAATAGAGAGCCTCATTTCTCCACATTCTAGTAGCATTGCAGGTTCTCTCCAGACCCACAAGCCCCATTCTGAAGAGTTGTCTGTAACATAGGAGGCTCAGTGGCTTGCAGCATGTGATAAGTATAGTATAACTGTCTGGGAATGTATAACTACCTATTCAGAGGATGAGCAAAAACATCCAGAAAACATCTACCTGAGGGAATCCTACTTTAGTTGATAAAGCTTTGTAGTAGAGGATACATAGGGTAGCACCTCTGCTTTCCATTTGTGTACTGGCCAGCATGGTATTTGGTTCAATGAATGTGTTGAAATAATAGATTTCCTTAAATGGGTTCAGCTTGAATGTGCTTAACTCTCCCACTTGTTGGGAAAATGTTTGGGCTGAATTCATATATCATTAATAAGTGCCATTATTCTGATATATGTCAAAGAAATAGATTTATATAGGTGGATCCTTTTTTAAAGGTAGCTTTATAAGAGGCTAGTGCCACAAAGCAATGCTACTTTTTATGAAACTGATTGCAGATGTTTCTTTAGTGTAAACAATAATGCTTTAATTGAAAATAATAATACTTTGCGTAATAAAGAACAGTTTTGTGAGCAGAACAGGTTGAATATAAAGTGATTTGGGAATTATTTTTGTGAATAAATGTGCTGAGTTCACCCCACTGTTATTTGTGGGGTGAGATGTTAATGTTCTTCTTTGAGTATGTATCTTTGTGGGTCCTACTGAAGATGCACACGTCTCATGTGCATTAGATCAGACTCTTTTTTTGAATAGCAGTGTGTCTCGGCTGTGCATGCACCCTGTGCTGCCTCATGCTCCCATACAAGAACTTAACAGGCGGGAGGGCCAAGACCCTCACTCCATTCCCTCTTGCCAGCTGTGGCAGTGAGAAAGAACATGTCAAGTGTCCAACCCACTAGTTCTTAGCTACAGTTAAATCTCTCAAAACTCTTAAAAAATCTTCAGAACTCTTTTGATCTACTGATATACACCTGCTGTGAGCATCCTTGACCTGTCTGAACTGAATATTATGGTCAGACCCCGTTGTATATTCCCCTGTATGTGGATTCTCAACATGGGGCATTCAAAACCAGCAGACTTCAAGCTATGCTCATCCTGTGATGGACTCTTTCTGTGGAAAGGACACAGCAGGTTCCTCTTCTGCTTAGGAGAGTCCCATATACAGAGTAGATGTTGGGTATGCATATCTTTCACTGCAAGAACGTGTAAGTCATGTGACGCCTGGTTGAAGAGTCTTCTTTTGGAGCAATCTATGAATGTTCCTTCAGATCCTGAGGAGACGAGCACCAGAGTCCCAAAAACAGACAGACAGACTTCATCCAAAACTCTGTCTAGCAGACAAGCAACCCCAAAGATCATCCTGAAGAAGACAGCACCAAGAAAGGACCTGGCATTAACACCAGTGCCGAAGCCAAATCCATTGGCATTACAGACACTGATCCTTCCAGTACCAAAGTATGGTACTGAGGGGCCACTCCAGACACAGAGGCAGAAACTCCAGGCAAATCTTAGGCCCAGATTTTAAATCCCATAGATTATTGATGGGGATTTAATGCTTAAATCCCTTTTGAAAATGAGACTTGGGCTTCTAAAACAGTTAGGTATTGTGATGCTGAGCACAGCAAAGCCTAATTACCTTTAAAAATCAGTCCTTCATGTCTTCCCACAAGGACAAACTATGTAAAGCTTCTGGAGGCAAATCTACCAAGGGCTGGAGATAAAGAGCAGCGTAATACGCTTGGGTGGACTTCTCCCACACCAAGCCTAGATCCGGCAGTGCCCCCCTCAATATCAGTGCCTATAGCAGATGATTCATCTTGGAAAGAACTGAGACAGCCATTGGCACCAAAGCACCTGTTGGTACCAATACAGATCCTGGTACTGAGAGAACTGTAGTCCTAAACTCTGCCCATACAAGTGGTTTATTCCTCCTCTCCATCACCGGGGTATACGTTCTTGCTGTCCTTGAACAGAAAACCCTCGACTCTATGATCTGTGATTGATGTCATGAAGAGGCCTCCTTACTCTCCCTACAGGACCCAACCATCATCTCAACAGGAATGGCACTGGACTTACTATATCAGACAAGTCAGACATGGCCTTACTGGGTTCACCATCTCAGACCTCTCGGAGCCAGTCTCTGTACTCAAGAAAAAAGGAAGAGACCACTTTCCCCTTAGCTTTTCTGGCCAGATCAACTGTGCTAGGCAGAGGGCCACCAAGGAAACCTGATTTGGGGGCCGAGCAACACCAGCATCTGGCTTCACCACCAAAAGACCTCTCATCATTACCACCTGATGAAGTGTTGTTGGTACCAGATGGCTTCAATTCATTCCAGGAGCGCCTTATCAGAATTGCAGAGATGCTAGAGATAGAAATATTAGTCATATTGGAAAATTCTCATAAAGTGTTTGATATTTTGACAACTGCCTGTCCAGCCAGAATCACTCCTTCCTATAAATGAGGGACTACAAGAACTCACTGACCACAATATTGCAAAGAACCAGAGTTACTATACGATAAGTAATTGTAATTTCATTGAATACAAATATTTATGCAAACCCTATATTTAATTTAGTGTGAATGACTGTTTATCCAAAATTTGTACTAGAAAGTGTGCTATTCATTATTTTCCATCTTCCAGTTTTAAAAATATTTCTATCAATTAATAGTGGAAACAGTACTATCTGATTTAAGTAACCAATCAGACACCAGGAATTATGAACAAAGTGAATAGTTTATGAGCAAGCTATAGGCTGAAATTTGTGTGCAAAAACTATTTAGGAGACACTTATGAATAACCAATACATTAGTAGAAATCAGGATTGGTATGGAAATGCTTTATGAAAAGAAACCAAAGCTATATTAATTGTAAAACTTATTTGCGATGACTAATTAGAGCAGGCCTAATTGAGATCATGGCTGAAAAGTGAAGTCCTGAGTTTTTTTGCGAGTTAAATATGTGAAAGGGAGCTGGCCCCCATTAAGGTATTTTAAATCTGTGTATTACATTGCATATATTATTATATATAAAATATAAAATATATTGCAATTTGACATAATCTGTATGTAGATAGCTTGATCCTGCATGAGTTCTAGCTGCAGTCTAAAATTGAGTAACCTAATTATACCACTCCCATAGTGTTCTTCCTTCTCCCGTGCATTTAAAAGGTATGATTTCATACTGTAATCTCCCAGCCATTAGCCTCAAAGAAATCTATATATTGGCATAAACAGGCAGTGAATCAACACTTTTTTGTAGGTTTTAGGAGTTAAACTGCAGCTAGGACTAAGGATTCTCTCTGGGAAGGCAAAACCTCTTTACTGTTGCTGAGCTGTTCAGATGTTAGGCAACAGTAAAATTACAAAACATATCTATCATGTTGCAGGTTTACAAATATGAATCTCACAGCAGGACCATAGTGCTCCCAGCTAGCGATGGCCCAAGAATGAAAAGCAGCACATCAAAATCCTTCTGAAGAGCTGGGCTGCCTGTCTCCCGTGACTAACCTCCTGCAACAACCTTTCCCCCCATTCTCTCGCCCAGAAAAACATGCAGGTCAGATATTGAACAGCCAAGGGAACTTACCCAGAAACAACTACTTAGGAGTGAACCAAGTAAGCATCATCAATATAACATGAAGGAGTAAAAATATTTTTAAAAAACTGTGAACAGCAAAGAAGGAGAGATAAAGGGAGAGTGCAGAACAATATGTTCTTTTTAACTGAGTCTGTGAGGGAGGAACAGAAAGCTTTACAGCTTTGGGTTCAGGGAATGTTTTTCAGTCATGTCATCCAATTTCATACTGAATATTCTTGCTAATAAGCAGGAAATCATGTAAGCAGTGCTACAAGGCACCCTTTTTATTATACCATTTTTAGCTCTTGTGTGAGTTTTCTCTCTAATGGCTTTCCTTTGCATTATACACTGAGTAACTACCACGTGCCACGTACTGCAGATAGAACAGCAGTAGTTCACATATTGATGCCAGCTTTCAATTGTTAACCAGAATGTCAGCCAGCATATTGCAGGGCACTTGCATGTGTTCAGCAGCCCATTTTCATGGATTCATATATTCCAAAGCCGGAAGGGACTATTGTGGTCATCTTGTCTGACCTTCTCTATAACACAGGCCAGAGAATGTCCCCAAAATAATTCCTAGAGTGTATCTTTTAGAAAAATGTCCAATCTTGACTTAAAAATGGCCAGTGATGGAGAATCCACCAAGCCTTTCGGTAAATTGTTCCAGTGGTTAATCACCCTCCTTGTTAAAAAAAAAAATAATTAAGCCTTATTTCTGGTCTGAATTTGTCTGGCTTCAGCCTCCAGCCATTGGATCGTGTTATATATTTCTCTGATGGATTGGAGACCCCATTATCAAATATTTGTTCCCCATATAGGTATTTATGGACTGTAATCAAGTCATCTCTTAACTTTCTCTTTGTTATGCTAAATAGATTGAACTCCTTGAGTCTGAAACTGTAAGACCAGTTTTCTTTAATGATTCTCATGGGCCTTCTCTGAATCCTCTCCAATTTACCAACATCCTTCTTGAATTGTGGATGTTAGAACTGCATACGGTATTCAAACAGCAGTAAACATACAAGTGCCAAATACAGAGATAAAATAACCTACATGAGATTCCCCTGTTTATGCATCCAAGGATTGCAATAGCCCTTTTGACCACAGCCTTGCCTGGGGAGCTCATGTCTGTCTGATTATCCACCACAACCCCCAAATCCTTTTCAGAATCCTCCATCCGTAAGTATAGCTTATGTTCTTTGTTCATAGATATATATATTTACATTTAGCCATAATAAAACACATACTGTTTGCTTGTGCCCACCTTACCAAGTGATCCACATCACTCTATCAGTGATCTACCTTCTTCATTGTTTACCCTTTCCCCAATTTTTGTGTCATTGTCAAACTTTATCAGTGATGATTTTATTTTTTCTTCCAGGTCATTGATTAAAAATGTTAAGTACAGCAGGTCCAAAAATTGATCCCTGTGGGACCCTACTAGGAACACACCTGCTTAATTATGATTCCACATTTACAGTTACATTTGGAGACTTATCAGCTAGCCAGCTTTTAATCCATTTAATATGCACCATGTTAATGTTATATCATTCTAGGTTTTTTAATCAAAATATCATCTGGTGCCAAGTCAAATGCCTTACAGAAGTTCAAATATATTACATCAACACTATTATCTTTATCTTCCAAACTTGTAATCTCATCAAGAAAAGATAACAAGTTAGTATGACAGGATCTATTTTCCATAGACCCATTTTGAGTGGCATTAATTGTATTGCTCTCCTTTAATTCTTTATTGGGTCCTGTTTCAGCTGCTCCATTATCTTGCCCAGAATTGATGTGGGACTGACAGATCTATAATTACCTGGGTCATTACATGTACTCTTTTAAAATATTGGCACAACATTAGCTTTCTCCCAGTCTTCTGGAGCTTCCCTAGTGTTCCATGACTTATTGAAAATCAACATTAATGGTTCAGTGAACTCCTTAGCCTCCTCTTCTAAAACTCTTGGATGCAAGTTATCTGGACCTGCTGATTTAAATACGCTAACTTTACTAGTTCCTGCTTAATATCCTCTTGAGATATTAGTGGAACGGAAAGAGTGTTATTAGCATATGATATGATTGGTTTATTTACCAAATGCAGAATATAAATATGTATTGAACACTTCTGCCTTTTCTGCATTCTTGAAAAGTCTGCCACTTGCATCTAATAATGGACCAATGCCACAGTGAGGATTATTTTTGTTCCTAATATACTTAAAAAACTTCTTATTGCCATTAACTCACTGGACATATATTTCTCTTTATGTCTCATTGCTTCCCTTCTCAATTGTTTACAATTCCTAGCTTCTGTTTTATATTAATTGCTATCAACTTCCCCATTCTTCCCTTTGTTAAATATAATTTATTTATTTTTTATACCTGCCTTCACTTCCCCTCTAAACCAGCTCTTTTTCTTTAACCACTATGGCCTTCTTCCTTTATTGTGGCTTTTGGGGCATCTAGTAAGGTGTTCTTAAAGTTTCCAATTATCATTCACATTTTTCTGATTAAATTCTTTCTCCCAGCTAATTTGGCTCAATTGTTTTCAGCTTTGTGATCCTTTCCCACCCTGATTCTTCCCGATTTAAATTCAGGTACTGGGCTATAACCTAAAGTTTCAGAGGATAGACTACTAGCAAATACACGTCTCAGAAAGTGCTTGCGAGTCATATCAACCACCACAATTAATCTGGCTAATTGTGTTTTTTAGTTGACATACATAATATGCATCTTTGACTGTGCTCAAAGTGCCTAAACTTTCAAATCAACAAAAACAATAAAGCAAATCTCTCTCTACTGTTTTTTATATTAAGGAGACTTATCCATCTTTGTGGAATTACTCCATCAAATTGTGAATTATGAATAGAATAAAAAAAATCCCTTCCCAATGCACAGAGAATGCAGACAGTGCTATGTCTAATTGCTTTTGGGACATGAGGTTTGCCTTTTCTGTCAAATATTGGCCATTCAATATTCAGCTCAGAGTCAGGAAAACTCAGAAGTCTTAACATTTAATGACAGGCCAACATATTGGGCCAAATTACTTGGACAAATTAGATGTCTTCAAGTCACCAGGGCCTGATGAAATATCTGGAGGAGATATCTGAGCCATTAGCAATTATCTTTGAAAAGTCATAGAAGACGGGAGAGATTCCAGAAGGCAAACATAATGCTAATCTATAAAAAGGGAAATAATGACAACCCAGGGAATTACAAACCAGTCAGCTTAACTTCTGTACCCAGAAAGATAATGCAGCAAATAATTAAGCAATCAATTTGCAAATATCTAGAAGATAATAAGGTGTCAAAAACAAATCGCGTCAAACCAACCTGATAGCTTTCTTTGACAGGGTAACAAGCCTTGTGGAAGGGGGAAGTGGTAGACGTAGTATATCTTGACTTTAGTAAAGCCTTTGATACTGTCTCGCATGATCTTCTCATAAACAAACTAGGGAAATGCAACCTAGATGGAGCTACTATAAGGTGGGTGCAAAACTGGTTGGAACACAGTTCCCAGAGAGTAGTTATTAGTGGTTCACAGTCATGCTGGCAGGACATAATGAGTGGGGTCCCGCAGGGATCAGTTCTGGGTCCAGTTCTGTTCAATATCTTCATCATTAATTTAGATAATGGCATAGAGAGTACACTTATAAAGTTCATAAAGTTGTGAATGATACCAAGCTGGGAGGGGTTGCGAGTGCTTTGAAGGATAGGATTAAAATTCAAAATGATCTGGACAAACTGGAGAAATGGTCTGAAGTAGGTAGGATGAAATTCAATAAGGACAAATGCAAAGTACTCCATTTCGGAAGGAACAATCGTTTGCACACATACAAAATGGGAAATGACTGCCTAGGAAGGAGTACTGTGGAAAGGGATCTGGGGGTCATAGTGGACCACAGGCTAATTATGAGTCAACAGTGTGACACTATTGCAAAAAAAGCAAACATCCTTCTGTGATGTATTAGCAGGAGTGTTGTAAGAAAGACATGAGAAGTAATTCTTCTGCTCTACTCTGCACTGATTAGGCCTCAACTGGAGTATTGTGTCCAGTTCTGGGTGCCACCTTTCAGGAAGGATGTGGAAAAATTGGAGAGAGTTCAGAGAAGAGCAATAAAAATGATTAAAGGTTTAGAAAACATGACCTATGAGGAAAGATTGAAAAAATTGAGTTTGGTTAGTCTGGAAAAGAGAAGACTGAGAGGGGAGATAACAGTTTTCAAGTATGTAAAAGGTTGTTACAAGGAGGAGGAAGAAAAATTGTTTTTCTTAACTTCTGAGGATAGGACAAGAAGCAATGGGCTTAAATTGCAGCAAGGGAGGTTTAGGTTGGACATTAGGAAAAACTTCCTGTCAGGGTAGTTAAGCACTGGCATAAATTGCCTAGAGAGGTTATGGAATCTCCATCATTGGAGATTTTAAAGAATAGGTTAGACAAACACCTGTGAGGAATGGTCTAGATAATACTTAGTCCTGCCATGAGTGCAGGGGACTGGACTAGATGACCTCTCAAGATTCCTTCCAGTTCTATGATTTCTATGAAATTCATCTTTTGTATAACTCCACTGAAGTAAAATGTTCCGCAAAACAGATGAATTTTGCTATTTTTGTTAGCATTTCATAAAACCATAGAATATCAGGGTTGGAAGGGACCTTAGGAGGTCATCCAGTCCAACCCCCTGCTCAAAGCAGGACCAATCCCCAATTTTTGCCCCGGATCCCTAAATGGCCCCCTCAGGGATTGAACTCGCAACCCTGGGTTTAGCAGGCCAATGCTCAAACCATTTGTACATTTATTTTTCTTTAACCTCATGGCTGATACTTGGACTTACTTTATGGCAATGTGTATTGGTTCATCAAGCTGTGCTAGACAATGGAGACTAGAGATGGGTGAACCATAGAAGCCTCCTTGTCCCACCAGTCCCAGTCTTCCTCCATGGCTCCTCATCTACTCTCTGTTTCCTAGTCTCCCCTGCTGTTTTCCTGCCTCTGGATCCTTGTCTCAAGCAACTCCCTCCAGTTTGCCCAGCGCACAGCAGCCTACAGCTCCAGTTGTAGGGAAGGTTGTGCTCAGCCCTGGGCTAGAGCGTGGCCAATGCGGATGGACTCTGGGGAATTACACTGCAGAGTTCTAGCAAATTTCTACTGGGCATATGCAAATTGTGATTTTTTTCAAAACCTTTATAACTTAGCCAAATTGGGGAGGATTTTTACAGGAATAGCAACAGGCATATCCTTGACCCTGATGCAAAGACCACACACTGCCAAATTGCAAGTCCCTGTACCAAAGCATGGGAGCACTGGAGCATCTAAAAGAAAGCCATTTTTTCCCTACCCTTGTTCTTGGGAACTGCTGTACTGTTTTGGCTGGGGGAAAAGATCAGTTTGAGGCAGACATGTGACATGGAAAATATTAGCACAAATGGTTAACGTTTGGCAAAGTTATAAGCAACTGAGAACAGGATCTTGTAATGGGAAGTATCAAGCAACCTTAATAATAGGCAGGACTGGTAGCATTGCCTTTAACAAGCATTAATCAATTCAAATGTTGAAATATAGAACATCATAGAGAAGTAGTGGGGGCATGGTAGATAGAGGAGATAAGTCAAAGAGCATTTGGGGGGTGGTTATGAGAGGAATTGTACTATTCTGGGTATAACTAATTGACTTGTGTATCAAATGCCATGCAAAAATGATACATGCATATTAATTATGATGCCATTTAAAATATACTTTACCAATTTCTACTGCTACTTTCTGCCTTAGTTTTTAAAACAAAGCTCCATGCCTTTTTTTCTTGCCTTTTATAATCATTATATGACTTCTCCTGAAACATCAAAATAGTCTGCAAAGTCAGAGACGCTCCAATTTTTATAGTGAAGGTGTACAGAAAACCAGAATAGTCTTTACGATTAGCATCCTAGAGTCTGCCGTTTTAATAGCCAGCTATAAATTAAAGGAAATAGAAAATAAATAATACAGGTTGAAAATATGTCATAGATTATTTACAATTTTATAAGGATGCTCTGTATCCTAATCCAGATGGCACAAACCCATCCAACATATCCTGTCTAGGGAAAGGGTAATTGGATTGGTTAAAGTAATGGCTGCTCCTTCCACTCGGAACTTTTACCCTCTAGATTTGAGCTGAACCCCAACTTCTGGTTTGGAAAACTCCAGGTGAGGATCCCACCTCTTCCTCTCCCCTCTGGGAAGTTCTAACTTGGCTCCTACACTCTCTCACTGTTGTTATCTCCAGGAGTGCAAGTAGGGTGGTACGCTCCGGTACACAGTACTGGCAAGAGATTTTTTGCGGGTATGGGGTACTGGCCTGCCCCCAGAGGGGGTGTGGAGCTGTACTCTGCTCATTCTTTATATGGGTTTAACAGGCTTTGTTTAAGTTTGTTAGCATATGTATTCTGCTGTTAAATTGGTCAGGAGCCCTCAAAGTGGGGGGAGGGGGGCGCGGGGCGGAAGGTGTTTAAGCAGTGTTTTTGATTCATGCTTCAGCCTCTGGACTATGAACATATACTGATGGGAGCATTCTAACCAAGGGACTGAGGACTTTAAGGTAATCTGGAGCCTTCATATTTCCTTGATCCTTTGCAGATGGATTTATAGGTTGGATATGGTACAAAGACTGTTCTAGCCTCATTGATTGCTGATTTCTTCCTTGCACCGGACAAAGATCAGATGTCTACTGACTTTCTCACATGAGTCAGCAGCCTTTGATACCCATGGTGTAAGCAACATAGCCCTTGCTTGAGTTGTTTTGTTCTTTCCTCTCCAAATGTCAAAGCCTGTTCCCATTGAACTCAATAGCAAAACTTCTTTTGATTTCAATGGGAACAGGATTTAGCCTCAAGAGATCAGAGAATGTGATTTTGATAAATTGCTTATCTGTCCAGAGACAGTTCTCATGCATGTTCTGCCAGGCTGATTTTGATTGTCCCCGCTGTATGTCATGCTAAGGAAAATAATAAAACAATTTGGGCTGTAGTTCTATCAAGATGCACATGGCACACACAGTTCTATGCCTCTTTTTCACCAAACCCAGATGGCGCAGCATCTTTGCTTTCCTAGTGCCTGGCGGAGAGCAATACTTAGGCCTTGTCTACACTGCCACTTTACAGCGCTGAAACGTTCTCACTCAGGGGTGTGAAAAAACACCCCCTTGAACGCTGCAAGTTTCAGCGCTGTAAAGTGCCAGTGTAGACAGTGAACCAGCGCTGGTAGCTACTCCACTCATGGGGGTGAGGTTTTTTTGGTTTTTTTTACAGTGCTGGGAGAGTTTTCTCCCAGTACTGGTGCCGTGACTACACTGGTAGTGAAGACATACCCCCAGATAACAGTAAGCTGGCAGAAGCTTAGTTTGGACATAAGGGGCACCAGGGGCTGTTTAACAAATGCAGTTATAAAATTTTAGACAGGTAAGGGGGTTGCCAGAGGGGACAGGGAGAGTGTAGGGGCCCGAGGCTGGGGGCGAGGTGGGGAGGAGTCACATGGAGGGTCACGTGGGTAGGTCACATGCCACCCATTGTGTCCCTCCCATGAGTACAGTACCAGCAAGAAATGATTTCTACTTGCACCACTGTATAAGACTGACATCTTGGGAGTGGTATGAATAGAAGACAGCAAAGCTACATGGCTCTGATACCCGCACTAACAAGGACCTGACACACTCCGATAGCATAATCAGTCACTGATAATATGCATCTATTTTTTTAAAGGAATTGTAATTGTTTTCCATAGTGCATGTTTTAAGAACACAATTCTGTAAAGGATGTTTCCCCAATAGCAGATTCGGTCTGCATAATGCCATTTTCATAGGTTTTTTAATAAAAGACATTGCTACCACATTGTCTTAGCTCTTATTAATTATTCAAGACACAGAGGAAACTCTCCAATTCCCTGTATTTAAAGGTCCCTGGTGCCACCTCTACTTCCAGGTGTCTGAGGATCCAGCAGCACCCCAAATTGAAAACTTCTTAAATTAAAGAAGGATAGGAAGGACAGTCACCTCACTTTCCCTTAGCACAGTATCAGTGCCTCCTTTATGTCCAAACTAAGCTTCTGCCAGCTTACCTTTATCTAAGGGTATGTCTTCACTACCAGTGTAGTCACGGTAAGTTTGCTTAAACACCTTCTGTCCCTCCCATCCCTCCCGTTTTGAGGGCTCTTGACCAACTTAACAGCACAATACATATGCTAACAAACTTTAACAAAGCCTGTTAAACCTATATAAAGAATGAGCAGAGTGCAGCTCCACCCACCCTCCGGGGGGGGGGGGGGGCAGCTTTCCCATGTCTTTCCGGTACCCCATACCCTCTAAAAATCTCTTGCCAGTACTGCATACTGGAACATACCACCCTACTTGCACTCCTGGTCTTATACTATACCTCAAAGCTATGTAAAAATTTGTGGAAGCATGATGATGATTCTTCAGTGTGCTTATGACTGGATTGTAGCTTTTAGCAATTTCTGCCATCTGTTTTAATGGGTTTCTTCTTTCTCAGGTTGGATCACTGCTGGGTTCCCCAAATGAACTTAGTTTAGAGTCAATGTGTGAGCCATTGTCCTATTTTTAAAAATAGCATATATATTTTCTCAGATTTTTTTGGTAATTAAAAGCTGTGCCAAGCTTACATTAGTCATCTATTGAATACATCTACTTATGTCTCTCTTGAGCTGCTACGGTAACAAGTGTAGTTTTTGTAGCATCAAAAATAATGGATTTGAGGTTTCTGTAAAATGCTTTCAATATATACCTGCTGCGAGGTTCCATGTTAGGAAAGAAATTGACTCATGAAGTAGATCCCACTTCTGTGCTGGGCTTTCTTGATATTTTTAAAATCAAGGATGCCATGTGGAAGCTGATACTCTCTATACATCTCTTATTAAAACTGACCATTTCCTGGGGTCTGGTTGTATTAACAAAAAGGGTGTTCAAAAACGTCACATAAAACCCAGCCTAAGCTTTTTCCACAAGCTTGGCTGCTGCTAGGATTCCTTTCCCCAGCCTAAACATTTGCTCTTTCCCTCAGGACCTGTCTGTTTCTTCCCTGAGGACCTGTCTGTCCTGCGCTCTAGCTTCCTCTGCCAAAGGGCTATTCCCATCTCCTGAATAATAAGTGTGAAGTGTAATGAGCCACACATGTCCCAACAAGTCAGAAGTTAACTTGCCGTTCTCCATAGCATTCCAACATTTCTGCCATCAAAACTGGGCAGTTTATACCTACTTGGAACCATGCATTGCTTTGGGAGATGAGTTAATGAAAGGGATATCTGACTATGTCCAACTTCAGCCATAGCAGACAGAGGCAGATTACTAATATTTGGCTGGAGTACTCTAAAGCAAAAAAACCTGTGCAGCTGTTGTAAACCTCTGCTGGATTCTAAACTGAAAAGCTGCAAAATCATGATAAAACTTGCTCCCAAATCATGAAAATTATGACCTTCAGCATCTCAGCACTTATTTTCATCCATCATTCTTGCTTCTATAGCTTATATGAGCTGCTAACTCAGTGCACAGATGTACTCAGTCTCTTTTATTCCTTTAACAAAAAATTGACATTTATGGTAAACTACATTTGACCTCTGTCTGCATTTAAAATGAAATGGAGCAGTAGCAGAAAGTGCAGTGTCCATCACAGTTATGGGGGGACTCCTGTATTCCCATTAGTGCAAGGGGAATGAAGAAAAGTGATGGTTCATGAGATACTTTATTTTTAAAATTGCCATTTTTGTGGAGTGAAACACACCTAAGGCTGTTTTGTAGGTGATGGCAGGACTTGGACAGAATTTTAGGCAGGGCACTGTAGCTTGCTTTATGTGCTCATTATGGAACTACTCCTATGTTCTACTCCATGGCTGTGCTCCCTTACCAGTAAAACTAACACATTCCATTACACAAGTAGAGGATGGGTTTTGGGGAGTTCAGCATGGAAACTGTCACAAAATTGCATTCTTGCATGCCAGCGTGCAGGAGGTGGTTGGTAGCAAGGCAATGACAGGCTAGGGCAAAGGGAGAAGTGAGGCTGTGGGATCTGTTGCTCTGTGAATCCTCCTTTCCTTGTACCCTGGGTGGGAGATGGGAGATAGAGTGATGGACAGAAAACATCTCCACATTCTGGGGGAAGAATTCCTTTCCCACTTCCCCAATTTCCTGTTCAGGCGGGGAGCAGGCGCTAATCCTCAGGTGAAAATCCTGTGTTATGGTTGATGGGCTGCTCAGTGAAGTCCTGTTGCTTTGGAATTTGCTACAGGAATGTACGGTGTCCCATCTGAGGCCCCAAAGTAGCTCTTCCCTTGCAAATCTTTCATCTGCAAGAGCTATTCTTTTAAATTAACACCCACGAATGGTCTGTAAAGTTGAGGTGGTAGTAAGTTTGTGACTGATATTTTGTTTGTATATTGTTTTGAATGGAGCAGTGTTACATGTGTGCCCCAGTGATAGGACTTTCGTAGGAGCAGTTTCTGGGGCTCTTCTGCCAAATATGTTTTTGATTACTGAATCCATCTTGGTGCTAACTTTGAGCCGTACCCCCGGATTAAACTTGTGCAGAGGGCCAGCACAAGGCCCAAGCACTTCTTAAGCCTTCAAAATAGGCTTTGTGCTGGCTCTCTGCACAGGGGCAAATTTATCCATAAGGAACATATGCAGACAAACCTTTAAAGCACTCACAAGTAATTTTATAGTGAGCTACTTTTACAATCTTTATTTAAATAAAATAAAATTATTTTCCACTTCTTTCTGCCAGGAAATTTTCATGCCAAGAAAAAGACTAAGCAACATTATTGTTTTTTAATGGCTACTTCATTTTAATAATTATATCATTATTTATGAGATCACTTAGCCACTTCATCATTTTAGCCAGTATTAAGACCCAATAATGGACAACAAGAGTGATGTATAACGTATTAATTTTTAAGAAAAGATATTTCATTTCAATTTAGTTTGGTGCCTTCATCAATTCTCAATTAACAGAAGAATGTATTCTGTTACATCACTGTAAATCTTTTACAAATATCTTTTAGTCATAAACTGTGTTGTATGAAAATTGTTACCAAAGTATTATATTCAAAAGGACGCTGCCTGTAGGTTTTTTACTTACCATTTCTTATAAGTACAATCTTCACTAGTTTCTTTTCCATATGAATTTCCGGTTAACATTTATTTTTAAATGTTTGTAATGGGTTTGAAACTGCCATGTCCCCTCCAGAAGTCAGAGGACCTTGAGCTGTTTTGCTGTCAGCTCTCAAAACCTTAGCAAGTCCTGCATAGTTCAGTACTTGCATGGGAGAATATTCAGGTAGTACCAAAAGTGATTCAGTAGGTGGCATTTTTCCTTTGAATTGATACCAGACGAATGCCCAGCACAACTTTAATGGGTGTGGCACTCTTGCTAGAGTTACTATCTTCCAAGTAAAATCTAAAATTGAAGTTCTGGCTATATATGACTATTATGCATTCTAGCTTTTTCTGCAATAATAGAACTTTTATGACCAAAGCCTTGGCCATATCCCTAATTACTTCCTGCCTACCTAAATTCCAACATGTTCAGTTGAAAATGATATTTTCCAACATGTGATAAATTCCAACATGTTCAGTTCAAAATAATATTTTCATTTTCTTTCCTCCACCAACTCCCACCCCTGCCAAGTCCCCCCGTGGTGCAGAGCTTCCTGCAGCCAGGGGAGGTTTCTGAGGGTTGATCTGCCCCAGCCCCGGCTGCTCCATGCAGGGGAGTGGGAACTCTGACTTCATCGTCCTCCTCCTCCTTCCCCTTCCTCCCAGCTGGAACTAATGTCCTTGGGCAGCCAGGGCATCCCCAGACTCCCTCCCCTCCCCGCAGTAATTTACATCTCCCCATGTTGCTTAAACAGACACGCCCAAACCATTTTTCTGTGGGAAGCAAAGAGAATCTGAGGGGGGGAGGAGGCATGTTTCTGCGCACGCGTAGTGGTGCAAAATTCCCCCAGGAGTAGTTATATAGTGTGTGTGTCTCTTATGCTTAGAGGTATCCCTTTCCATTATATATATATATCCAGGGTTTATTAAAATGAAGCCCCTTAATTTGGAGGGAGGAAATGAAAGGATTACTCACTAATAATCCTTTTGTTTTATTCTTCTCTCTTCCTAGTCTACCTGGCCACAGACTTGATGATTATCTTTGACCCACAGCTCAGGAAGTAGGAGACAAAAAATCAAGTGTGGTACTTAATCTCCAGTCTGCCCCAGTTCTTCCAGTTAAAGAGACTTCCAAAGCAAGACTTAGAGATAAGAAAGTGAGGACAAGAAAGATAATGCTCCAAGCTACACTTGGGTGGCATAAAGGATGGAAGAAGAAAGGACAAACAGGATCACTAGTGAGTAATCTCTGGTTGTCTATGCCTCTTCTCCCATTCTATCCTACAGGATCTTTAATCAGTCTATGTACCAGGCAGTAGAGCCTGGAAGAGTCTGATATAGATACACAAAAGCATATTGTTCTTCAGCCTTGTCTGTCTCTAATGCCCAGACCACCTAGAATCCTGACAGGAACGTCTCATCCCTATTCTGAAGAGGTTTATGGTTCTTCTTTGGACTCTGAAAGGTAAGAATTTGTTTCTCCTTTCAGGTCTTTCAGCTCACCCTGCAGGTCTTCCAATACCAGAACTAAAGACTAGGACCAGGTTCCCTAGAGGGAAGCTACAGCTTGGGGTCCCCCACCATGGATGACTCAGTCTATGCCATTGTTTCTCATATGTGGCCACCGGTGGATTTTTTGGGGGCCATGACAGCCTTCAAAGCATGGGCAAAGATTGGGAAGAGCAAAGCCCCTACCTGAAGCACCCATCTGTTGCTCCTGAATAGCTGTTACCAAGAGCAGCAAGATGCACTGCCTTGGTGTTTGTGCTGGCGCTGCCAGCAGGGACCGGTGCCCTGAACCACACAGCATCTCGGGGTCTCCGGACAGCGCCTCTGGAGACACATGGAGCCGTGTGCACAGTGCTGGAGGCAGCTCTTCTCAGTGGAGGCGGTCACCGGGGCACTACCCTGGGAAGCTCCCTCGCTCCCGCCTGGCTGGGGCATGGGGAGGTTGGGACTCCACAGGCAGACAGTGAGTTCCTGACCCACCTTCCCTAGGGCAGGTTCTCGATGAAGGGCCGTGGGAGGCAGGGACAAAGAGACGGGTTTGTCAGAGTGACCACCAGCAAGAGTTGGTGGCTGCCCTCAGAGGCCACCAAAAAATTTGTTGTGAGAACCCCATGTCTATGCCATATCCTCTATGTCCTTATTGGTCTTGGGCTGCCCTGAGAGACACTAGTCTTCTGTCTCATTCACTTTCTAGGAGGAAGTCTCCTCTTTCTTTAGCACAGTGGTCATCTCAGCATCTTGCTACCATTCCTCAACCTGCTGTGCTGGACCTTATGCAGGAGGGAGAATTATTGGAGGAGTCACTAGACATTCCTTCCCACATTTATTCATCTGATGAAGTGTGTGCTCCGGAGTCAACATCCCCCACTCCTGAAAGGACTTCAAAGTTTTCCAGGTCCTCATGAGGTACGTGGCTACCTCTTTAGGGGTCTAGACAGAGATTGTACAGGAGAATCTGCACATCCTTCTGGAACTTTTATACACTCTTGCTCCAGAAAGCGTTGCATTTCCTATCCATGAAGCCTTGTTAGACCCAGCAAAAGACTCTCTGGCAGACCCTGGCTTCTATACCTCCCACGCCTAAGCGAGTGGACTAGGATGACCAGACAGCAAATGTGAAAAATCGGGACGGGGGTGAGGGGTAATAGGAGCCTGTATAAGAAAAAGACCCTAAAATCAGGACTGTCCCTATAAAATTGGGACATCTGGTCACCGTAGAGTGGACAGACAATACCAAGTTCCTCAAGGAGACTATCTATTTAGTTATCCATCAAGTTCCTGATTCCTGGGTGGTCACAACTGCTAATAAGCAGTCTGGTCAATACCCATCTAAAGCCAATCCCAAAGATAAGGAATTAAGAGATTAGATTTATATGGTTGTAAGGTTTATTCCACGGCCATACTTCAAATGAGAGCTGCCAATTATCAGGCTCTTTTACCTACATACAATTTTATTAATTTCTCTGCCATTTCTAAGTTTGCTGATAAGTTGCCAGTGGAATATAGGAACTAGTTTCTATCTTAGGTTTCTGAGGGTCATTTTACATCTTCACCCAGCACTAGCTGCCACTGCCACTTCACATTCAATGGCCACTGAAATCTCCATGTTAATGGCTCCTCCACTGGGTTCAGTCCACCTCATCAGCTTTTCTGAGCAATATTCCAATAGCTTGTATCTGCAAGGTCATGATGTCATCGTCCATGCATACCTTTTCCACTCATTATGTCATCACTCAAGCTTCTTGTGATGATGCCAGATTTGGCAAGTCGGTGTTGCAGTTTCTTTTCAGATGATCTGAAGTCCCTCCACTCATAAGGGAACTGCTCTGGAATGTATATGTGCACAATCACTTGGAAGAGGAAAATTCAGTTGCTTATCTGTACTGTAAATGTTGTTCTTCGAGATGTGTTGTGCACATATACATTTCCTGACCCTCCCACGTTCCCCTCTATTTCGGACATCATATAAAGCAGTGCAAAAGAAAGGGAGATGGTGGCCACATTCCTGTTATACCCTCACCTGAGAGCACATGCACAACAGAAGCGCGTTCGCCGCCTGGTGGTACTACTGACAAAAGTCTCTGACTTGAGTGCACTGGGCACACACACGCCTATAGTGGAATGTATATGTGCACAACACATCTCAAAAATAACGCTTACTCTGCAGGTAAGTAAGTTTTTGTTGTTGTTGTTTTTTATCACTTCCATTTTACAGAGGGGAAACTGAAGCACAGAGGTTAAGTGACTTGCCCAGTGTCACACAGGAAGTTTGTGGCAGAGCTATATTTGGCAATTCTGCTTCAAAAATGTTGTAATGTTATAGAGAACACTCTTGCTCTCAATTTGCAAAATGTGTTAAACCACAGTAACTTATCCAGTAGTTAGTGATATATATCAGGCAGTTACTGTATGTCAGCATAAATATGGAAGTAGTGTACTCCAGATATATGTTAATATGATACCGTTACTGTTTATCATAAAGGTACCCCTTCTTCCCTACACACAAAGAGTAAGGGGAATTTCTTTCTTATTGTCACAGATGAGATTTGGGTACCCTCATCAGAATGGTGACAGGGCATTTTAAATATTAAAAGTACATTATTTCATTTTCACTTACAGTAGAAAATGGTAGTACAGATGGAATAAAAGGAAACTGTTTGGAAGTCTAAACAAGGTATTGTTTCTTGATGTAAACATTCCCTGCTCCATGCACCTTTTTACCTTTCCATCGGTTCTAATGTTACATTTTAACTTAGTTATAATTACAGTTCTACCTTTCCACATATGTAAAGGAAATCAAAGCGGATAACCTGCATAAGAGGGACAGGTATTTTCCTCCTACTCACATTGGTGTTATAGTTTCATTTCTGTGCCAGGGGCTCACTTGCACATTTCTCATCATTAATGGGTGGTATGCATGTAATTTCTCATTCACTAAGATGACAAAGTACTTTTTTTTCTGGCAAGTGTCACAATATTGTGCAAACCTCTTTCTCTTACCAACTGGAGAATTAAGGCAAAATTAATCTAGAATTACGTAATCAGATTTTGGTGTGAAATTTTAATTATTTCACTCACAGGTTTAAAGTTAAGAAAAAGGTCTTTAAATAGACGTGACAAAAAATAAGTGGAGGTTTATAAAATTGCCAGTCTTTTAAAGGCAATGATGTAAAACAATGATTCCAGTTAACTAAGAATCCAGTTCAGAATTTGACTCCATCCCAATGCATTATATAGTCCAGTTCAGAATATCATTAGTGTTGATAGGCAGAATGAAAGAGGAGAGAGGGTACATATTGTAGTATTAATGTTCATTGTGCTGCAGTACCTGAAAGTGCATTGTCTGTGACCCAAAGAGCTTTATAATTAAAATTTAGACATGAATTAAGCCAACAAGCAGTAGGGGAGGGGATGTGGTAAGGAAGGACAAAGACTAAGTAGCAACTCCAACAGAGACTGGCAGGAAGGTTTGAACCTTGGACTTTCAGGCCTGCAGAACAAACGCTACCACTTGAGCTAACAGACTAAATCTGTTAGCTGGCACTGTTAGGTGGCTATCCCTCTGTGGATCAGTCACAGATGACAAGGGAGGGAAGGAGGGGCATGTAACCCTCTGAACAGTGGGTCAGTTATAGTAATAAGATTCCATAAGCATCTTGATGGCTGAATTAAATGAAGACCACCCTCCAGTTGTGATGCACTTGCTTCTTGACATAATGAGACTTGAATAAGGCTTGCACTGGTTTCTGGTGGCTTCAAAGACGTACTGAAACCATTGGGGCTCCAGGAGGTTGCTGAATCAAGGACTGCATTTTGAGTTAAACATCTCTCCCTAACTGCAAAGGGACACTTCATACAGTTTGGTTTGCAAAAATAATACTATAAGTAGGGGTCTATGAAATGACTGCATCTGGTAGATAATGCCATATTATTCTGCTGAGAATGCATTTTAATGATATTAATGGGAAGACGTTTATAAAAAGCACAGTATAATGCTGCTTAAATATTCTTCCAGTGTGATAATGGAAGTGGGTAGTGTACAAATGTTACTAGAGAACACATACAATTTATTTTAAATCTCAAAGATAGCAGAATAATCTCAAAGTGGTTTAAGTGGTGGTGGCTGTTAAGAAGCTTAGACACATCTTAAAATACTTCTTTAGAATGTTAAACAGACAGATTGGTTAAAATCCAGAATTCTAGCTGCTGGAGTTGAACTGTTAGTAATGCTGATAACTGCTAGCACAGTAAATGCAATTTTATGCTAATTATGATATTTTGTACATCAGTTGATGGTTGTAACAAATTTGTAGTAACTTTTTTTTTTTTTTTACAGGTTTGCTGGAAAGCAGCCGGCTGCTCTCTGGCAAACTTACAAAGGCAGCTGTCATCAGTACAGTCCCTGCTTGGGTTGCCACAAAGGATTGCATGGAATTTAGGAAAAAGAAAAGGAATACTTGTGGCACCTTAGAGACTAACAAATTTATTTCAGCATAAGCTTTCGTGGACTACAATCCACTTCGTCGGATGCATAGAATGGAACATACAGTAGGAGGATATTTATACATTCAGAGAAACATGAAAAGGTGGAAGTAACCATACTAACTGTAAAAGGCTAATTAATTGAAAGGAACTATTATCAGCAGGGGAAAGAAACTTTTTAAGTGATAATCAAGATGGCCCATTACGGACAGTTGACACGAAGGTGTAAGGGTACTTAACTAGGATACTAAACTAGGGGAAATAGATTCAATTAACGTAACGACCGAGCCATTCCCAGTCTCTGTTCAAACCTATGTTAATGGTATCTAGTTTGCATATTAATTCAAGTTCAGCACCTTCTCGCTGGAGTCTGTTTTTGAAGCTTTTCTGTTGCAAAATTGCCACCTTTAAATCTGTCACTGAGTGATTGGAGAGGTTGAAGTGTTCTCCTACTGGCTTTTGAATGTTATGATTCCTGATGTCAGTTTTGTGTCCATTTATTCTTTTGCATAGATTATCACTTGATTATCACTTCAAAAGTTTCTTTCCCCTGCTGATAATAGTTCCTTTCAATTAATTAGCCTTTTACAGTTAGTATGGTTACTTCCACCTTTTCATGTTTCTCTGAATGTATAAATATCCTCCTACTGTATGTTCCATTCTATGCATTCGACGAAGTGGATTGTAGTCCACGAAAGCTTATGCTGAAATAAATTTGTTAGTATCTAAGGTGCCACAAGTATTCCTTTTCTTTTTGCTGACACAGACTAACATGGCTACTACTCTGAAACATGGAATTTAGGGAAATTTAGAAGGAAACTTTAAATTTGCATACACTTTTACTCTGTTTTAAGTGTGTGATCCCTGCTATTTTCCTCTCGATTATGCATGAAACTATCTTGTTGTTGGCTGACTTAAATAGCAAATACACGCACTGAGCACTTAAATCAGTTGTCTAGAACTGTTCATTCACCAACAGAATACACCCTGCAATTTGCCTGACTTGATGGTAGTTCAGAGAAGGATCCTTTAGAGGAAAAAGAAAGCTCCAGAGACACAATGTCCATTGTGTCCAACTGACTGACCGGTCAGTTGGCACAGTCGCTTTCCATATTGTTTTGCACTGTATTGAACCCATTTGTTCCTTTTGGATTGTAAGCTGTTTTGGTGCTGGGTTCTTGTCTGGCATGCTCTACTTATTGTGAAGTGATGTACTCAGTGGCACTACATAAATAAGTTAATAAAAAGGCACAAAAAGATATATTTGAATTGGAAAAGGTACAGAAAAGGGCAACAAAAATGATTAGGGGTATGGAACAGCTTTCATAGGAGGAGAGATCAATAAGACTTGGACTTTTGAGCTTGGAAAAGAGAGCACTAAGGGGGGATATAATAGAGGTCTATAAAATCATGACTGGTGTGGAGAAAGTAAATAAGGAAGTGTTATTTACTCCTCATAACACAAGAACTAGGGGGTCACCAAATGAAATTAGACAGCAGATTTAAAACAAACAAAAGGAAGTACTTCTTCACACAATGCACTGTCAACCTGTGGAACTCTTTGCCGGAGGATATTGTGAAGGCCAAGACTATCACAGGGTTCAAAAAAGAACTAGATAAGTTCATGGAAGATGGGTCCATGAATGGCTATTCACCGGGATGGGCAGGGTTGCAAAACCAATCCACTTAAAGCAGGATTTTTCCTTTCTTGTCACAGGCTTTACTAGTATCGTTGGGCTTATTGGTTCTGGTGTCTTTTTATGACTTCATGGACTGGCTCTTATGATGGAAGTCAAAGGGCTAGAATGTGATTTGGACTATGTATCCATGCAGGGGCACAAAAGGTAATCAGCCCCTCTCCCCTTTATGTCCCCATAAAGGCCACTTTGACCTTAGGTCCAAGAGTAGGCAGGCACATTGCCACTACTTCCCCCTCTACCCAGTGCTTATTTTGTAATGAAAGAGGTGCCGGGGCTCAAGCAATTTTTTTACTTTCACAACTGACGTGGCAAGCCCAGAGGTGAACTGCCACAACTAGAGGTGCCGGGGCTCAGCCCTGGCAAGCCCTGGCACAAATTAAGCACAGCCTCTTAACCCTCCCTGCCCAAAGAAGATGGGGAGATAGGGAGTAAAGACTTAGCTTTGCCCTCCGTGGCCTTCATCAGTGAGCTGAACTACTGCATGGATGTCAATTTTCTGCTGGTATTGGCCAGCTGCAAATTACTAATTCCCTCCACCTGAAAGCAAGGGGGAAGCTGGTTGGGAAATGGCCCTTACAGAGGTATCAGAGTCATAATTCCTCCCACATTCCTGTGATGCCACAACTTATGCGCGCCACTCCTTGCTCAGGGCAGTGCATAGAGGCTTGATCTAGCCCAAAGCTTGTAGTCCTGAATGTTCAATATCAGATATTTAAGAATGGCCAGAAAACGCCTGATCTACCTCCTTTTCAGAAAATAGTTAGATCGTCTCATCTCTCATATGAACTTGAAGAGAAAAGAGAGAATTTTCACACTTATGTTGATCAGTACTTTATAATATGGAAGCCACACTGATTTCAGTGGAACTACTTGCAAAGTAAGGTACTATTCAATGTGCATAATGGTGGCAGAATCTTCCCCTTGTATAGGAATGACTCTCAAAAGTTTTAACTTACTACCTTTCTTTACACCATCCTAATTTTTCTCTAGAGGGAACGGTTTGTTCTGCGGGAAGTCACAGACTTGTGAGATCTGGGTTCTAGTTTCAACCTTGCCACCGACACACTGTGGGTATATCTTCACTGCAGGGTTCACTTGGGCTGTTAGTTATGTGTTGCCCCTACCTGCCCTCCTCTCCCCCTCTGCACGGTCATCTTACCCAGGTTTAGTGGTATTTTCAGCCCATGCCAGCTGATTTGTCTGAGGCTGTAGGCTAAAGTTCAGATGCCAGGCTGGTGACCTTCCAGTGAGGACACAGGCTAAATCGGTCAAGTATCAATAGTCTACCATTGCTTTGTCACAATTTCCCACATGTGGCCAGGAGTACAGAAGGTTTTCCCACAATTCACTGGCAAAGAATCATAGAGCAGTTTAGTTTACTGCAGCACAAAGAATCCCATGGCGTTTGTCCCCAGAAGTCTTAGTGACACATATGGGGGAGCGCAGCACCAATAAGGACACAGTAACTCAGGCATATCTTTGCAGTGTGGTTGCTCACACTTGGGCTAGGCTAACTAGCGTGTTCAGTTTGGATGCGGATGACCCGAGTTAACTCTGCAATGAAGACATACCCTGTGTGATCATGGGCCAATCTCTTAACATTTTCCTGCTCCATTTTCCCATCTAAAATAGGGACAATACTCCTTCCTTATCTCAGGGGATGTTCACTGATGTTTGTAAAGCACTTTGTGATCTTCTGATGGATGGAATGATACTGTTCCCTTGATAAGAGGAAAGTTGTGAGTAGTTAGTTAAAATTCTGACAGTTTACCTACTACCAAAGACAGCCAAACCTAGCACAGTTCCACACAGAGAATCCTTTTACTTAAATCAAGTATTAAAACACTTTTAATTGTTACGTTTAGTGAATCTCAATTTTGTTTTATGCTTCTTTCTGCTCGAGCACTGGCATAATTTGAAGAAGCAGCGACTTTAATGGGATTAAACCTATTGAGCAAAATAATATCTGTGGTATTCATGGTAACAGCATGTCATTGCTCTTTTGTTCCTGTTCTTCTCTTCTTCTTCTTCAGAATCTGACCTATAATCAGTTTTCTTTTCATGCTTATCTACAGTATTATTACTTTATGCAAAGTCACATCATCCCTTTTCATCAGAGAGAAAATGTATAGTGTGAAGAATTACAAGAAAAGAGAATAATATATGCTTCTCTTGACATAACTACTCTCCCTTCAGTCTCCACCCATATTGATGATAATGACATTCCTAACCACCTTTTTTGTGGTCTCTTTTTCCTGGATGCAATAATGTTTTTAAAATAAGTTGATTCCTTCCAACCTGCAACATGCCCTGAGTTCTGCAGTGGGATCTGCTAATGTTAACTTGTAAACCCTTCAGATTCCGATTGACTTGAATTAGATTCCATAGGGGCCTAGACTGCAATGTAGCCCATTGAAGGAGCAAGCTTATTGTGGCAGATGCCTGCTCATTGTTTGCTTTTACTCACTTATCTAAGAGAAAAAAGAGCATTGGAGGGGTCATCTTCCCATGTATAGTAGCCTGGGACCCATAATTTCCTGATAGGACAGACAGAGCCCATGCATCTTTGAACATGTGTGTGGAGGGTTATTACTCCTGCCGTCATCTCATGTGGTGGTTTAATGTCTCATAATACTCCCTAGCCTTATAGCACTATGTCTTCCTTCCTTAGGAGTTAGACTCCCTGGTAAGGTCTCAACCAGCATTTTTCATTCCTAGATACACATTGCAAAGCAGAACTGTGCATCATCAGCCACCAGTATCTTATATATGGAAATCCCTGTGAATTTCCAGGGCACTGTTTCCTTGCATTGCCATCTCTTATGGAAAAGTCCTAGAATGTAATATAGAGAATGCTGAGCTTTCTATAGCAGGGCCATGTTCTTTGTTAAATACTATAGGTTTTTAAACTATAGGCTTCATCCCTAATACATTTTTGTAGGACTGCTCCCATAAGGAAATCCTCTCTGAAACAGCAGTGAAGTCTGTTTCAGTGGTGAAAGGAGGCCGACTTGACTTCTTAATAGCATAGCCTGCTATGCTGGATGGAGCTGATATGGTGTAATAATAGTCTTCTGATTTTCAGCCAACTCATCTGTTATTCATGTGAGCAAAAATGAATACAAGTGAAATCCAAATAATCTACATTAGTACAAGTTATTTTCATGATTTTCATCAGCTAACATAAAGATGACTCTGAATTGTATATTTTACTATTGCCTGGATTTATTTCTATGTCTAGGGTGTGCAGTTTTTATCTGGAGAGAGAGAGAGTGAGTCTTTACAACAGCAGAGAATTCAGAAGGGAAAAACGAAGGGGTAGGGAGAAATCAGTGCAGATGTAACTTGTTTCAATTATTCAGCGTTCCCAGAGCTGTTTATTCTCTCGCTCCCAAGATGCTGTTTGTCTTCTGAACTCTGGGGAATCCGCTGATTTTAGTCTTGCCTTTGGGTAAATGAAGGCTGGAGTCTAAGAGCAGCAACTACATTGGAAAACAGGAAGTAACAAAACATAACTTGTTCCAGAATAATTATGTAAAATGTAAAATTTCTGCAACATTAGAAGCTAGTTTTTAATGGGGAGAAAATCCTGCTTATCTGTGAACATTAGATGTAAGATTGGCAGTTTGCATTAGTAGAGTCACAAGAGTTAGTCCAGGGGTCTCAAACACGCAGCCCGCGGAGCGCTTCCCTGCGGCCCCCCCCCCCCGCGAGTTACATTCTGAAGTTCCGCCTCCAGAACAGCTGTCTGGCGGCTTCGCGGTTTCTGGGAGGGAGGGAGGAGGAGCGGGAAGCACGCACACAGGGGAGAATGGGGGGAGTAGAGGTGGAGCAACTTAACTGTCCATACAGTTAAAGAAGTTACATGTTACAGTTAAAGAAGTTAATAAAAAAAGTTAATATATTTACTTTTAATAGCATACTATATTACTCTTCATTTTTTTAAGGAGGAAGGAGCGGGGAGCCGCGCACTCAGGGGAGGAGGCGGAGAAGGGGTGGAGAAGGAGCGGGGCCTAATGGAAGGGGTGGAGTGGGGGCGGGGCCGGGGGCAGCGAGGGGGCGGGGTCAGTGATGCGGCCCTCAGGCCAATGCACTAGTCCTCATGCAGCCCTCGTGGTAATTTGAGTTTGAGACCCCTGAGTTAGTCCATTCTCATCGCAACATTTTCTCCATTTCTTTACCCTAGGGCAAACTTTAGTTTAATCTGGTAGTATTCCAGGGGGAAATAACTAGTGATGTCAAACTTCCCACTGCTCTTCCTCTGGTGACTGATGCCATAATGCTCAACTATTAATACTAACTAGGTCACTAAAGGAGAGGACTGTATAATCTGGCACTTAATAAATAAAGAAGCAAATTGTTATTTTATGAGAATTAAGAGAGCATCTACAAAATAAACTGGTTGATATGCAGTTTTTGCCATCAATATAATGAGGATATTATGAAAAGCAGAGCTAAAGTCTGAAGTCCTTACTCATGGCCATATTTTGCCTTTCATTTTGAAGCAGAACAACTACGTCTGCTGGTGTATTAGTGTTTGCAGGATCAAGGCCTAAGAAATGAGACTCTGGGTCAGGGATTCAGGATTTGTTCCCGTATATGTTAGATTTCAGGAAATCAAGGAATCACTTTTCAGGTTAGTGTCTGTCATGATGGCAGGGCATGCCAATGACAGACACAAGAAAAAAGTTAGATTACACAGGTCTTTGTGAAAAGGTGTTTTATAATGATGTGTTCATTATCCCCTTACACTCAACCCTTATTTTGTAACCCATACTCAACTTGAGTTCTGCAGTACTTACTTGTAGGAATTGTCCTACTGAAGTGTAAATAAAGGTTACAGGTCAGTGCCCACTGTGAGCAGTCACTTACAACTAATGATGAGCCCAAACCTTGGATCTGATCACAACCTTGGATCTGATCACAATCTGAAGTTCAGAATCAGTTCTGAATTTCCCAACTCAGTCCAACGTTTCCTTGCCACACACACAGACTGCATAATGTTACTACTTATTTCATTGTTTTCACAGCTACCGTTAATTTTGGTCACTCTCTCTAGCACTATTTGCTGAAAAAGATGTTGCTTAACTCTGCTACTGTACCATAAAAGTAGGAGAAGTGAGGGAAGTAATCTAAAAGTCTGTTTTGGTTACAAGAACTTACCCTAACTGTAACAGACAAGTTTCCAGTTCAGGTTTGGAGGTTGTGGGAGAGATAAGTGAAAGTTCAAGCCTTTTTACCTAAACCAGTTTATCCATTCCTATTTTTCAAGTGGAAATCTTTTGAGAAACTGCAACATGCTCTTGTTCTTCCACTGAGGCTGGTTCATCTTATTTGGAACCAATTTGTTTTCAGTGGAAACCTCATCTATCCTGATCATAGATCAACACAGTGGGAAATTTGGAGTTGAATTGCTGATTTGATCAAATGTTATGAAAAAGTAATTTATCTCCCTGAAATAAAGGTTAAGTTCCTGCCAAATGTCATGAAAACAACCATTCTTTAGCTAAAGAAAAAGCAGAAAAGGAAAATCTAAAACTAGTAAAAATATTTCATCATTTCTTAAACACCTGGTCTAACTATTTTGATTAAATGTGACACCCTTCCTTCTCAGATGGGGTGGCCATTCTCAGCTTGTAAGTGTATGCTAATTTCAAAGGTTTTGTTCCTTTGGTAGTTATTATTTTATTCATATACTGCCAAGAAAGGAAATAAATGTTCCTACAAACCTAGTTTCTAGCCTGGAAAATTAAAATATATACACAATATTTTTCACAGTTTTAAAACCTTGAAAATAAAGTTTTATACTAGGGCTGTCAATTAATCACAGTTAACTCACGCAATTAACTCAAATAATTAATCATGATTAATTGCAGTTTTAACCGCACTGTTAAACAAAAGAATACCAATTGAAATTTATTAAATATTTTGGATGTTTTTCTACATTTTCATATGTTGTAATTGAAATCAAAGTGTATATTATTTTTTATTACAAATATTTGCACTGTAAAAATGATAGACGGAAGAAATTGTATTTTTCAGTTTACCTCAGACAAGTACCATAATGCAATCTCTTTGTCATGAAAGTCTAAATTACAAATGTAGATTTTTTTGTTACATAACTGCACTCAAAAACAAAACAACTTCAGAGCCCACAAGTCCACTCAGTCCTACTTCTTGTTCAGCCAATCGCTAAGACAAAAAAGTTTGTTTACATTTACAGGAGATAATTCTGCCCTCTTCTTATTTACAATGTCATCAGAAAGTGAGAACAGGCATTTGCAAGGCACTTTTGTAGCCAGCCACTTTGTAAACTTTGTAGGACAGCCCCTGCCCTAAAGAGTGTAAAGATAAATAGACAGGACAAAGGACAGAGATCGTGTTTCCTATTTTACAGGTAGGGACCTAGGGGACAGAGAGGTTAATTGACTTGCCCCAGGTCACAAAGAAAAGCTGTAGCAGAGTTGGGAACTGAACCCAGATCGCCTGAGTCCCAGTCTATTGCCGTAACCACAGGATCAGCCTTCCCCATACATAAATATAGCCTATCACTGAACCCTTGAACAGTAGCTGTGTTTTCCCCTTGGAACTAACAGCGCATGGAGTTTTTCAAAAGTTGATATATTTGTGCTGATTAATCTTTCTATGCTTATATAAAATATATTTTTACAATCTCAATTTGGGGCCAAATGGAGTTGATCTGAATAATTTATTACATTTTACTGATAAACACAGGGAAACAACTATACATAATAGAGATTCCCACGTAAAAGGAATATGTATGGGTTCACTTGGCAAAACATGATTTTTTTCCACAACTTTGCATGTAGAATACAAAATTGGGAAACCTGCCAGAATTAATGTTATTGTTTAACTTTAGGAGAAGTTTGAATTGTCTGCAGTAGCTGCAGTGCAGCTTCCAAAATCCAACAAGCACAAATGTCATATGCATTATTTTTTGTTTTGTTTCAGATAATTTTTTCTTAGCATTTAAGTGCTGTGTTGTTAATAAGTTGGGCTTTGGGGTGAGTGATGAGTGCGTTCATAAAGATGTTACAGCACTAAGCATAAGTATGCAAGGTAAAGGTCATGCTAGTCAACACAGACAGCTATTGACACTTAAAAGACCTGAAGGTAGAATAATAGCAAACAAGTACTTGCCAAGTGATGGATTAGCTTCTTAGTGATAAACATGAAGGAAAATCATTATGGCACAAGCAGTTTTGTCATTCTTGGAGAAGCTACATTTGATGGATAGAGCTTTCAGTGAAGAACCCATAAGGAATTGATTACTGCCCTGAATGAACCTAGTGTGAGTTCATCATTAAGCAACTCCAGTCACAATTAATGATCAGTAGTTTGTCTCCCTTTTTTTTTAGCTTAGCTGCAAAATGATTTTGACTCTGAATAACTTAAAACAATTTGGATTGATTATTCAGCAGCCAAATTAATTACCCAATAATCACAGCTTTGAGTAGCAGGCCAATTTTTTTTGTCCTGTGAACATTCTGCACAATTTAAGTGTGGCAGTATGAAGAGGGAAAACAAACAAAAACATTTGAAAGCAAATAAAGAACAAGCTAAGTAGTGAAAATAAGGCAGGATTATAGCTGTGTTGTGGAATCTCTCTCAAATAGATCTTCTTCACTAACCGTGCTGACTTTTACCACTGAGAAGTGGCATTTCCAGCAGGTGGATCCTCCCTGGTGTGACAGATATTGGAGAGTGTTTCATTTTTGTATTTCCCAGTTAGCAGGAATACATTTTTTGTGGGGTGGGAGGGGGGAGGAGGGGGCGGGGGAGGGAGTTGTTCAGTGCTGGAGAAAGAGACATTAATTTTCTTCCATGGACTCTAGCCAAGTCACTCTTCTCATTCTCTGTCCTCCTCACTTCTGACTCAACATTAGGGCATCCATTCTTCTTTGAGAGCTGTCCCTATGGGTGCTCCACTCCAGGTGTTGGGGCATCCCTGCGCCTTCACTCAGAGATTTTTACAGCAGTACTCGTACCGGTCGCGCACGTGCAGAGCTTGGCCCCCTGCTCTGAGTGTACCTTAATAGTACGCGTGCGTGACCGGTCTCCTCAGTTCCTTCTCTACCGTCCCCGGCCTGAGACGGAGCTCAGCAGACTCGTTAGAAAACTTTTTCTCCATTGTTACTCTTACCCTTTTAGGTAGTTACTTTGTTACCAATAGTGTTAGTGTTAGTTTCTCTCTTAAAAAAAAAAATTATCTAAGTTCCTCTCAGCGCAGCGGCTGTGGACATGCTTGGCTCCCCAGGCTTTAAGCGCTGCTCTAATTGTAAGGATGCCATCCCTCTGTCAGATGGCCATTCAAAATGCATAAAATGTTTGGGGGAGTCCCACATCCCCCCAAAATGTGCCCACTGCAGCAAAATTAAGTCTAGGGCATGAAAGGACAGGGAGCTGAGGCTCAAGCTGCTCCTCCTGCAAAAATCCTTAGGCTCCGCTTCAGACCCGGGCGCTGACTCAGGCTCTGCTTCACGCCACAGTCCCCCCCGTCCCCTCCCCCCGCCTCCAAGAAGGTGAAGAAGACTTCAAAAAAACATCACCCTCTGTCACCAGCAAAGCGAACTTCGTGGGAGAAAACTTCTCCAGGCAGGTCTACAGCCTCCCTCCCAGCGCTTCCCCGACTGAGCAGTTTTGATGCGCCAGGCTCCTCTGGCACTGTGCGAAACCCGCCTGCAGCTGTGGCGGTAGCACACAGCTCTGGTGCCGAGGCTTCAGGCTTCCAGTTGTCTGCCTCTCAGCACCTTTCGGCACCGCAGTGCAAGCAGTGCCGACACAGGCGGACGCGCCTCACCTCCCACAGGCTATTAGCACTCTCCTGGCACTGACACCCGCTCAGCTGGCTGGCAGACAAACAACTTTAAAGACACCGGTGCAGAGGAACTTTTCGTCTCAGCGCATTCCTCTCGCACAGCCCTCACCACATAGAGGAGCTGCAGCACTCCAATTTACGCAGTCAAGTGACCTGCTTGTGTCACCCATTCTGCAGTCACCGCCTTACTGAATGTATACTTCTCACCAAATGCTCAGCCAGGGTCCGAACAGCCTTCCTCCAGTGAGGAGGAAGGTGGACTCCAGGAGGATTTTTCACCATATGAAATCTCTCATCCTCAGACTCCAATTAATAGAGGTCAGAGAAACATCACCTCATCCTACCCTCAGGATCCTGCCCCCTGGTGTGTAAACCAGTGGATGGCACCACCTATGCCCTTCCCACCACAGTGGCAATATTGGACCCCGTGGGCATCCTATCCTCAAGACCACACTCGCTATGCCATCTCAACCAGGCCAGACACCAGTCGGGCACCACAAGCTCACGAATCTGCCACTGATGCCAGACAGCATCATCACAAGTGCAGGATCAGGCATGACCTGTCTCTAACCCAGCGGACCCAGTTGTTACGCCTGATGAAGCCCTGCTTCCTCCTTTTGTTTAGGAAAAGCTTTGACATTTCTTCTTGTCAGTTTGGAGGGGAACAATCTTTGAATGTTAGAAGCACCATATATTACTTTTTCATTTTAATTTACTTGCAACTCTTTTCTTTATTTCTGCTTAAATGGGCACATCTTTAGAGTAGATCATGGAGCATTAGGGCTCAGATTGTGTGCCCAATTCTGTGCGCATTGTGCTAAAAATGCTTCTGAAAGCTATTTGCAGAGTGGTAACTTCTCATTGCATCACCTGCTCACTATTTGCTAAAATGAAAAGGCATTGCACATCCACAAAAGTTTAGTTCAACATTACACATTTATGTCAGACTCTGTACTTTTTTAGATTACAGTATGAATTAAAATATACACTGATTTGCAAACAACGTGTAATTGACAAAATTGAATATTCTGTTGAGTTTTGAGTAAGCTGTTAGACAAACAAAGGTCCATGAGAGAGGATTTAAATTGCACACAGTTAGTGATAAATATCTAAGTGGCAGATAATGTAGGAGGCAAGTTGGAACATAAAATAAGACACACAGGACCTGATTCTGCTCTCACTTACACTTGTGTGTAAATCTGAAGTAGCTTCATTGAAGGCCACAAAATTACCCTAGTGTAAAGGAGGGTTGAATAGGTCTAATCTGGATTTATGATAGATACAACAATTATTGTACATATAAAGCATCAATCACCATAATATCTAGTTTTTCCTTTTAGATGCCAAATACATCTTGATATGTTCATCTGTCACTCACCTTCATCCCTAAGGATTATCATTACACAACAAATAGTCTCCTCTTTCATTTGGTTCCACAATCTCATTTTTACATAACATCCAGAAAAGGAGTTTTACTGCAACACTCAAAAAACTTTCCAGTTATTACTTATGACAGCTCTTCTGCATTTTTCCAGTAAGGGCAATGAAAAGAATCAATACATTCTTCAGGAGTTTTATATATATTATCTGTCTTCATTTATGTTTCTATATTTTTTCTGTAAATTATGTGCATCAGCAGGTTTTATATTTTGGTTATAAATTCCTTGTCTTCATGAGTCAGTTCTGTTGAATTTAATAGAAGAGGTACATGTGTAACAACTACTATCATAGGCCACCAGGGATCTCCAGTGCTGAAAGCATGTTTCTCTGCCTTTTGAGCTAAAGTAATAACTCTCTAGCTGGTTGCTGTAGTAGATTCATATCCTGTAGCTGTTTGAAGGGGACACAGTGTATCAGTGTGTTGCATGTGCTGATCTGGGAAATAATGTAATGTTTCCATTTCACGTCAGATAAATTGAGTGTTTAAATAAGGGTTATGTTTCTGATTTTCTGAATTCAAAAGTAGTGGGCCATTTAGATCACCCAAAGGAATATAGGGGGAAGGGATAGCTCAGTGGTTTGAGCATTGGCCTGCTAAACCCAGGGTAGTGAGTTCAATCCTTGAGGAGGCCATTTAGGGATCTGGGGCAAAAATTGGGGATTGGTCCTGCTTTGAGCAGGGGGTTGGACTAGATGACCTCCTAAGGTCCCTTCCAACCCTGATATTCTATGATTCTATGAACTGTCAACAATGTAAGGCAGAAGATAATGGCTGCCGAGAAGCATCAGACAAAGAAGGTTAAAAGCAGATTAATGTATGAAGATAATGGTGTGGTGCCTACACTACCTTGTCATCAATTACCTGTTCTTGGCAGCTCAGTCAATACAGTTCTTGGTATGCTCATGTGCCAGAATTACAGTCACCAGTGGCATTGGCATTATGGACTAGATCCGAAAATGCCAGTGTATTTAGATATATTTTAAGACAACTCCATCTCTCCTAGTCAACATGACCCCAATTCTGAATTATGCCTGATGCACGAGCTATGCCCATAGCACGGTTCAGGTGTGTTTGCGTGAGGGTGTGTGAGTGGGGAAGGTCACTGTATGCCATCTTTGTGGGCCCCTGATTCTGCAAGTAACTAGGGACCAGCCTCATCCCTGGCATAATGCAGAGCAGTCTCAAAGCTGTTCTAACTTGAACCTGGCTTCCCATGGCCCCAAGGTTGTTCTGGAAGTCAGGAATTTTAGAAGTGCAGTCATGCCTGCCAGAACCCTGTCCACCCAGCCATGTACTCTCCGACAGCTGGAAGTTGGATTGTGATATAAAGACACCAGACTCATCTACACTACCCAAAGATTCCCCTTATGATAGGGGAATTCCCATTTAATGTTTATTAATCATGTTAATTACGGTAGTGCCTATGGACCAACCAAGAATGGGGCCCCATTACACTGCTCTACAGCCAAAATGCTTCTGAAATAAATGTAGTCAAACTTTACTAATTCTGGGTCACTGAGAACGAAAATGATGCTTAAATTGTTGATTGGCTCTAGTTTTCAAGAGATGCTATTGGGTCACTATATACGACCCTGGACTTGGGAATGGCGGAGGATAAGTGAGTTATAAAGGGAAGGGATCTCAATTTAAACCAGAAATGACTAAAATACATCTTTGACTGGATCTATGAATAAATCTATGACTGGGTTTGGACAGTACTGGCTTTTTAGGCAAAACAATGAATGATGCAATCTGAAGCTGGTATTGCGTCATACCTGATATGAATTGCATCATGTGATTCCTAGAAGTCATGGATGATGCAATCATAACGAAGCTTACATCACTCTGCTGAACACATTGCCCTATATCAGCTCTAGAAATCATACAGTGTCATGCTCTCTTATTTGTCAGTGTTTGATTTGGCAAAGGGACACATTTCTGTTTAGCCAAAGTGAGCAGAGATGCCTCGTACTTGTGTGAACAGTGCAGATAACTTCTGCTATGTTTGTGGTGAAGTGACTTTTGCATCACAAAAGCGCAGTATAACCACTATGATTAAGAAAGCCTATCACCTTTCTTTTGGCTGCAAAATTGGAGATGAGGACAAGAGGTGGGCCCCACACATATGCTGCAACACTTGTGCAACAAATCTTCGCCAGTGGTTGAACAGGAAAAGGAAATCTATGCCTTTTGCAGTGCCAATGCTTTGGAGAGAGCCAACAGATCATACCAGCAATTGTTACTTCTGCATGGTGCCTCCAGTTGGGAAAGGTGTGTCAAAGAAGAAAAAGTGGATTGTGCATTATCCAAACATTCCATCAGCTATACGCCCAGTACCCCACGGAGAAGGACTGCCGGTTCCTGATGCACCAGAATCATTCTCACTTGAGTCAGACGAGGAAGAGGAAGAGGATGAAACTTCTGGTCCTGAACCATCAATGTCACAGGACCCACATTTGCTCCCATCCTCCTCCTCTGAACCACACCTCATAACACAAGGTGAATGGAATGACCTTGTCAGGGATTTGGAACTACCCAAGAGTAAGGCAGAGCTTTTGGGCTCCAGACTACAGCAGTGGACTCTCCTGGCAGGTGATGTTAGGGTTTCCATGCTCCGTGACCGTCAAAAGGATCTTGTCCCATTCTTCTTCATGGAAGGTGATCTTGTAGCCTGCAACAACATCGATGGTGTGATGGCAGCCCTCAACATGGTTCACGATCCAGATGAGTGGAGACTGTTCATTGATTCATTGAAGACGAGTCTTAAAGCTGTTTTACTGCATAATGGCAATGTTTTGCCATCAATTCCAGTTGGTCATGCAGTCCATATGAAGGAAACCTATGACAACATGAAACAACTTTTGAGGTGCATAAACTATGACCAACATCAGTGGCAGCTTTGTGGGGATTTGAAGGTTGTTGCTCTCTTGCTCGGTCTGCAGACTGGATACACAAAGTACTGCTGTTTTCTCTGTGAATGGGATAGTCGTGCAAGAGATTCCCACTACATCAAGAAAGATTGGCCACTCCGACAGTCATTGGAGCCTGGGAGGAAAAGTGTTCAGCATCCACCACTTGTTGAATCAAGGAAGATTTTGTTACCACCCTTACACATCAAGCTGGGTCTGATGAAGAACTTTGTCAAGGCCATTGACAAAACACAAGCAGCTTTCAAGTACCTCCGTGGAAAATTTCCAAGGTTAAGTGAAGCTAAGATAAAGGAAGGTGTCTTTGTTGGTCCTGAGATTCGTGAACTTCTTCGAGATGATGCATTTGACCATGCACTGCGTGGCAAGGAAAAAAAGGCATGGAAAGCCTTCCAGTGCGTGGCAATAAATGTTCTCGGAAACAACAAGGCAGACAACTACAGGTTGTTGGTAGAAAACCTCCTCAAGGCATACAAAAGCCTTGGTTGCAACATGTCACTAAAGAGACATTTTTTGCACTCTCATCTAGATTTTTTCCCACCGAACTGCGGAGCAGTGAGCGACGAGCATGGCGAGCGATTTCACCAGGACGTTGCAACAATGGAGAAACGCTATCAGGGCAAATGGAGCCCATCAATGCTTGCAGACTATTGCTGGACAGTGACAAGAGATGCTCCATTTAAGGAATACAAGAGACAAGCCAAGAAGCGCCGAGTAGACACTGAATAGGACTAAACTATGTACATCATAGTTTTTTGCCTTTTGTTTCATAATACATTTTATTTATATAACCCCTTTGCTGATTTTTAAAGTGTTACATAAACAGGACAGGTGAAATAGTATCATGTAAAGCAACCATAAACACATGAAAAGACCTAGGTTTACAATTTATGATTCAAACTCTACTATCTACACAATATACATAGACATAAAATGTAAAAACTTAAATATCTTAGAAACAGTAGTCAATCAGTTGTTTTAATTGTCATATTTGAATTCAGCACATCAAAATACATACTAAATAGCACATTTTATCTCTGAAGCAGACGACTTCTCAAAAATTGTAGACCAGTGTTATGCTAAGCACAAACAGAGTTTGGACAGTCTCTACCCCTAAGAGCTTACGATCTAAACAGACAAGAGAGACACTGCGTGGGGGAAAGGGTAGAATGCACAACAGAGTGAACAGTGTGCTGGCAGCAAACATCATGTTCATTCTGCAGATTTTTTTGGTAGGGTTAGTTAGGATGGTATGAGCTAAATAATAAGAAAAATGAAGGGAGAGAGGCCATTAAAAGGGAAGGGAAGTGAGGGAGATATGGTAGGGGATAAGAGGGTAAAGAGGGGCATGTATGGAGTGAAACTGAGGTGAAGAGATTGTGAGGGAGGAAGAGGGTTGGCGCAAACAGTCAGTCAGCACAGGGCAGAGAATGTTCTGTCAATACTGTAGAAATTTCCAGAATGTCAAAGGTTTCTGCTTTGTCTGCTCCTGCTCTTACCAGTTGGTTCCTTTCTGCAGTTTTTCCTCACAGCCATAAGGCAGGAGGGAGGAGCGACACCCCCAGAGTTTTGGTGCCCCAATAACGTGTGTGTGTGTGTGTCACGGGGATGTCTTCTCAATCTGGGGGAACACTAGAGCGGGCTCCATTTACCCTCTCGCTCTCAGTGTAGCAGTCCCTGCTTTGGCTGCTTCTGAATCGCTCCTACTGGCTGGAGTCTTTACAGAAGCAGCCAAAGCAGGGAGTGCTGCAGTGTTAACACTGCATAGTTAATCAGATCAGCAGACTTTCACTGCTGAAGCAGTGGAAAAGCAGCTGGGGCCAGGATCCAGAATGTAATCTATATGGAGTGTAGGTTCTCACATCAGAGATCCTGGGACTCTGAAATCCATAGCTCCTGCTGTCTCTCTCTCTTCCTTCCCAGGTGCCCGGTCCACACTTTTTAAAAATAACACGTATCAAGGGAAAGAAGGGTTTGGGGGACCATTTGCCCCTGGAGAAGGAAGTCCCTGCTCAGCTCTTGTGGTTCTAGGGAGCTGCCTCAGATGGGCTCAGTTATGCTTTAATACTCTCCTGCAGTTTTACACAAGAAGTGATCAAAATCCTCTTTCAGATGAGATTTGGTTTTCCAAGTCAATTGAAAGTGTAGAACAAAAGTGTTTGTACAGCATATGTTTTTGATTTATTGACAACATGGTAATTGAATCAGTCAGGATTTGGAAATATTTGCAGTGTATTGAAAAGAACCTATGTAGTTTATAAGTGGAAACTGAGAAGTAAATTCAATACACAAAGTTGTAAGTGAACTTTAACCACGATGTTTTTTTCCCTAATCTAAAAATATTTTATTTATAATCTTGTTAAACTAAAATCCCAGGGCACAGATTTTCCTAGGAAGCTCACTGAAGTATATAGCTATAGTAAGTTACATAATAAAAGAAAGATAAACTCAAATTCCAGAGCTAATGTGTTTCCCTAGTGGAGATGAGAAGCACATCAACACCATTTTAATTGTCTACTAATCCTAACAATGAATAGCCAAGAGTGTATGTACCTCTATATAATGAATGAAAATAAAGAAATGAAAAAAATGAAAATGAAAATCCCTGAAGATTCAATTGGAACGGAAACTGTCTAATGTTGAACTAAGATTGTGGAGTGGTGAATGTCTCATTGATGTATGCATTGAACAGGTGATACAATAAAAAACCTACATGTTAGCATCCCCTAAAGGGGTAAGAAACAATAATGAACACTAACATTGCATGCAAAAATGAGGACTAGTATATACAGCTAACAGCAGCATGTGGGCATTTTCTGTTGTTCTGAAACCTAAATCCACTGGAAAGATTAGGCTCTTGATAGATTAAAACAAAATTGAATGTTTAAACAAATATAATAAACAAACTAGGGAAATGTGGTCTAGATGCAGTTACTGTAAGGTGGGTGTGCAACTGGTTGAAAGACCATACTCAATGGTTTGCTATCAAAAATGGGAGGATATATCTAGTGGGGTCCCACAGGATTCTGCCCTGGGTCTGGTGCTATTCAATATTTCCATTAACAATTCCGATAATGGAGTGGAGAGTATGCTTATAAAATTGGGAGATGACAGCAAGCTTGAAGGGGTTGCTAGCACTTTGGAGGACAGGATTAGAATTCACCATGACCTTGACAAATTGAAGAACTGGTCTGAAATCAACAAGATGAAATTCAATACAGACAAGTGCAAAGTACAACAGTAAGCAAGGAAAAATTAAATACACAACTGCAAAATGGAGAATAACTGGGGAGTTGGTAATACTGCTGAAAAGGATCTGGGGGTTATAGTGGATTACAAAATGATGCAGTGGTGAAAAAGACTAATATCGTTCTGGGGTGTATTAACAGGAGTGTTGTATATAAGACACAGGAGGTAATTGTCCTACTCTACTTGGCACTGGTGTACTCAGCTGGAGTATTGTGTCTAGTTCTGAGTGCCACACTTTAAGAAAGATGTGGACAGACTGGAGAGTCCAGAGGAGAGCAACAAAAATGATAAAAGGTTTAGAAAACCTGACCTATGAAGAAAGGTTAAAAACACTGGGCATGTCTAGTCTTGAGAAAAGAAGTCTGAGGTGGGAACTTGATAACAGTTTTCAAATATGTTAAGGGCTATTATAAAGAGGAAAGTGTTCAATTGTCCCCCTTGTCCACTAAAGATAGGGAAAAAAAGTAATGGACTTAATCTGCAGCAAGGGAGAAAAAAATTATAAGGGAGAAAAAAACTTTCTAATTGTAACTAAGGGTAGTTAACTACTGGAATAGGCTCCCAAGGGAGGTTGTGGAATCCCCATTATTGGAGGTTTTTAAGAACCGGTTGGACAAACTCCTGTCAGCGATGGTCTAGGTTTACTTGGTCCTGCCTAAGCTCATAGGTCTTGACTTGTTGGCCTCTTGAGGTCCCATCCAAGCCTACATTTCTGTGATAAATATCTGCCTCTTAGGAAAGATTACTCTCTGGAAGTTTCAAACTAGGTAGAATTTTCATCACTTTTAATCTTTCTCAGTAGATGCTTGTAAAAAGAGTTACGTTTATGATGCTAAATTGAAAATGGCCTTGTTGTACCATAAGGAATAATACCATTCAGCTATTCCCTTCCACCTAATGAATTCCAGAGTTAACAACAAAGAACTTAGTTAAAGTAAATTAGAAGGCTTTGTTACATTAGGACTAATAGTATTGTTGTTACCCATTTTTCAGAGCTTTCATCTTTTATTTGGTTTCAAAACATGACTTATTTGAATTAATGTTTCAGAAACTGAAGCATGTGGCAATACTAGAAACTAGGGAAATGACTGGAATACTGGTGTACACTATCACTGATCAGGGGTTTTCTGAAATCCTCCCCGTACTATCCTAATCATCACTATGTTCGACCTGTTTTCTCTTCCTTTCCTCCTCTTTCTCTTTTAAACGAACACTTTCAATTCTTGGAATTCAATGGAAGTTGTCTATTCTGGGGAAATTGTCCTTGTGCTTTACTGAGTTTGATGATATAGACGACGATGGCTTTAGGACACAAGACTTCAGTTGTGGAAAGGTGCAAGGAGAGTGAAATTATGACACCAAAAATATCTCACGTGCCAAAATTGTCAGTTTGATAAAAAACAGGTGAACTTAATATAATCTGTCATTAAAGTATTATTTTCTCCCATTGTGACTACTTTTTCAAGGAGAATTGGATTGTTCCCATTTTTTTCTGAAAAATCTTGAGGAAATTTGTATATATTAAAGAATAATTAGCTTATCTCTATTAACTGGGCAAATAATTAAAATATTAGCCAAATTATGTATTTTATCTTGAAATCCATGAAATTATTCAAATTTTTTTATCGGAGTTGCTGTAATCAAGAGCTTAAAAACACTAGTGTCAGTCATGCAAAATGGGAAGATAGATACCTCAGAATACTGTTCTCTGTCTCTCTCACTTACCCTCTGCTGACAAACAAAAATCCTCCATCTAATTCTGTTACTGTGCACAGCATGTCTGACATATTGCTCAGTATGTGGAGAAAAACTAATTTCATATTTGGTCAACAGGCATCAGTCAATCAATAGCTACTGGATTAACTCACATTTTTTCCAGAGTATATTAGCATTCATATGTCTTTGAAACTTCAAAAATTGCCCATCATTCAGGAATGTTAAATGTCTTGACTTGAATGAAAGAAGACTGATCAAACCTATTCTACACCTATTCTAGACTGATCAAACCTAAGCATAGGGTTTGATTCTGCCACTCTTATTTATGTTAAGTAAATAACCTTTACTTATTGCCCAAGTAGTGCTTTTGACTATAAGGAACAAGGTATTCTTCAATAAAAGAGTGGTATAAATTGCCATTCTGTGCATTAGTATTGCAGATAGAGGCCTGTGAACTATTTAATACAAAACTGAAATATAGTTAACATACAAAGTTAACATACAAATATAGTTAACATACAAGCCAGAGAAATTTGGCTTAAAACATTTTTGGGCTATCTCTGCATGGTCACAGATTTTTCTGTGAGACTGTTTTGTGGCATGGCTGTGGTTTAGTTTTGTAATGAAACTTGTGGCAGTTAGTCACATGGTAGGCCATCTGGGACCTCAGCAGTGCTGTCCTGAGTTATGCTGCTGATGGTATGGAAGTAAAACTTGCTGAGGCCTGCGAACCTTGAAGAGCTCCCAATAGGGCACCCACATTCCCCCAGTGTGGTTCTCAAGAAGAGGCAGAGGAGTGTTGCTGCTGGGTCAAGACAATAGTAGGAAATGGATGGCAGTTCCCTTGTCACTGGGTGAGGAAAAGGTATGTGAAGTCTCCACCTGAGCAGCCGGTGAGAGATGTTTGTGTGCACACTAAACGTTAAATTTTCAACTTGAAATTATTACACACACACATTGGCAGAGAACTAGAGGGGAGTTAAAGATCAAAAGGGAAAAAAACCCTAATATTTGATTTTTTAAATCTCATGATTTTTTGGGCCAATCTTGTGATTTTTGAGGGTCTAACCCATGATTTTTAATCTCTTGAGGTTGGCAATACTGGGAAATGAATCCGTCAAATGTTAGGAAACTTCACAGCAGATTGTGTCAGCAGGCTAGTTGTCAATCAGTCTCTGAAGGTTGTCCTCCCAGAATGTTGCTTCTCAACAATACCATCTGAATTTAATCCATTTGGCACTACCATTGGACAGCTCCCATATGTGGCTTCCAGAGAGACTTGCAGTATTGCCTGATATGGCTAGAAGGATACTGAAGTCTATTCTTGGAGTATGAGATCATTTGAGATTATATTCCATTAGTGCCAAGCCATGGATGCTGGCAAAATATCCCTATCTGGTTTTTGTATAGATTTAGTTTCCTGCTGAAAGTGTCCTTAAAATGAATTCTGTTTCTCAGATCATCTGTTATTGAATCCTGGAAATTTCTTCATTTTAACCGGGATATAAAATAAATGTATTACCTGAATCATATTAGATCCCTGAAATAATGTGAACTCATTTGTTGTTTTCCTTCGTTTTAAGGACAAATTTTATAGTAAGTTTCAGTTTGACATTATAACATTTCTTTACAACTTTAAAACTTATTCTTACATTAAAGGGAATAAACTAATTCCAGCAAAATATGCGTTATGCATGTGTGTGCTACATAAAGATGTCAAAATTATGCTATAATTATATTTTATCAGGTGTAACTTAACATTTTAATAGATAGTGTCTAGGACTGATCTGACAAGGCATTTTCATATTGTGAAATGAATGCTCAAAATAAGAAAACACACCACTTGGAAAGTTAATGAATCATTTCTATAAGACAAGTGCTTTCTAGAAGTGCAATAGGAGAATTGTATACAGAAAGGGTTCTATCATCTTCTGAAGTGTTCTAATGTTTTAGTATTTGTTCCTTTACTTTGATTTCACAGATGGAAAAACAAATCTGTATTCTTTGCTTTTTAAATATGGTTAAAAAAAGAAGGGCCAGATGTTAAAGGTACCTAACAAATTTTTAGGTTGAATCAGTGTGAATACTTCAATGTGTAATTCACTGCATTCCACTGAAGTTATCCAACCATTTTATAATCTTTCAAGTGTATAATCAAAGTCAATCACTTTTTCTGACAAGTCCTGATAATGTAGGAATGGGCCTAAGATTTATATTACAATACAGATTATTTTTAGAATGTTCACTAACAGTGGTGATAAATTTAATTTCTCAGGTTGTCTCACTAGTAGCCATTTTTATAAGGCAATACAGAATTACTTGCATTAAATCAAGAATTTGACTGGAAGCACAACATACATATAGCTTATCCAAGCTTGCACACCCAGAAAAGACATTTGTTTATGATTTTATATGAGGTAGCATCTGTTTCTGCCATGAATCATGACAAATACTTTTTTTGGGGGGCCGGGTGTGTGTGTGCAGCAGAAGCAATCAAGAAAGAAGGCATGTTCACCAATTATTAAATTGATAGAGAGCTTCATCTTTGCATGTGATGGGCATATTCATCCATTGACTTCATTGAGATGAATATGGCACAAGTATGTCCAAAATATGCAGGCTTTAAATATAACTACTCATGCAGCAAATGTACTTCTCACTGTTTTTTTTTAACTACACAATTGGTATGATCACTTGCTGTTAGTATGCAATATTAAGTAACATTCACACCTGTACTGAAGGCTTAAGTGGTGCATAAGGCCTGTGCTGGCCCTCTTCACCAGAAGTGAATTTTGTTGGCCTAAGATATTACTCAGCTTTTATTCTGTTGCATGGATCTAGTACAGGTGTGGACAAACTATGGCCTGGGGGCCACATCCGGCCCTTCAGATGTTTTAATCCGGCCCTCAAACTCCTGCTGGGGAGTGGGCTCCAGGCTCCGGGGCTTGCCCCGCTCCTCACAGCTCCTGGAAGCAGCGGCATGTCCCCCTTCCAGCTCCTATGCGTAGCGGCAGGCAGGGGGCTCCATCAGCTGCCCCTCTCCAAGCACAGCCACCACAGCTCCCATTGGCCAAGAACCATGGCCAATATGAGCTGCAGGGGCGGCACCTGCAGGCGGGGCAGTGCGCAGAGCTGCCTGGCCATGCCTCTGCGTAGGAGCCAGAGAGGGGACATGCTGCTGCTTTTGGGAGCTGCTTGAGGTAAGTGCTGCCCGAAGCCTGCACCCCTGACCCCCTCCTGTACCCCAAACCCCTGCCGTAGCCCTGATACCCCTTCTGCCCTCTGAGCCCCTCGGTCCCAGCCCAGAGCACCTTCCTGCACCCCAACCCCTCGTCCCCAGCCCCACCCCAGAGCCCACGCCCCCAGCTGGAGCCCTCACCCTCCCTCACCCCAACCTCCTGCCCCAGTCCGGAGCCCCCTCCCACACCCTGAACTACTCATTTCTGGCCCCACCCCAGAGTGCTCACCCCCTCCCACACCCCAACCCCCAATTTAATAAGCGTTCATGGCCCCCCATACAATTTCCATACCCAGATATGGCCCTGGGGCCAAAACATTTGCCCACCCGTGATCTAGTATACCTAGTACAAAAATCGTGATTACAAATTGAGTACCTTGGAAATTAATAAGAAGTTATTATACATTCATTGTAAATGCCTACCCCACGCCCTGCTTCCTGGGCAGGATGAGTCTTCCTCCTTTTTCTGCCCTCTCTTTCTTTTTGGAATGGCTTTGATTGCATAAGTTAACTTCCCTTTTACTTCTGATTGGTTTATTGAATTAATACAATTGTGTCCTTAATATAGCCACATACCTGGTTATTCCTGGCATTTCTAGGTTGTTGTCCAAACTCTCCTAAAGCTTAATGGGTCCATTTACATGACATTAAACCCAAAGAAGTCTTGAACACCATAGCATGTCAATGGTAAAGCTTCCTCCTCTTTTTAACAGTACACTCACAAATACATTCAACTAATGGGGAAAAGCCTGACTAGAATCTACAAAAAAAAAAGATGAAACTCAAAGCCGAGACACAAAATGAGACATACGCACAACCTCCACAGAAACCAGTAATCAATCAATGGGAGTTGCACACATTTAACAGAGGGAGAATATTCTAGATATTAGATTATGACCAAAGGTGTGAAAAAGGTGTCAGAGAGTGTGTAAAAAGCGTTGCCCTCACCTCCGCTCCAGCATGGGATTTAGAAAAATCACAATCCTTGCACTTCCTGAATGCTATACCCATTCAAAGTCAGTGCTGAACACAAGAGTTCACCTCCCTAATGGGATATGGGTGGGACTGAGGCCATGGCTCTACCCCCTCCCCTATGTATCAAGCAGTGTGTTACTCTTGTGAGAGGGAGCACATGGTGCACTCTTACCAGTGTGTTTCAGGAGTCACTCTACCTAACCTTCGAAGAGGTATTGTGCCTGTTCCAGTGTGTTGCTGAGCATCTCCTGCAAAGTGTTGAGTGCCTTGAACACCCATTGAAGACAAAGACCCTGATCTCTGGGGCTGTGGTGATGATGACATTAGAGTGTCTTAAAACATTATGTCTAAATCTGATGTGGCCATCCCAATGTAGGAGAATCATCTGGTGTCACAGGGCTAACAAAGTGGCTCCATAGCAACTCCCCTCCCTGCCACCTCTAGAGCTATTCGCAGATGGAATAATTTACAGCAGCCTAGCTCATTTGTTGTGCTGGGGGACTGGACTTGTTTACCCTTGGCCCAGAATCAGGAAAGCGTAAATGTGTTGTTCTGAGTTGTTCTGTATGGTCCTTGGGCCTGTTGTGTCTGCATAATGCATGATGTCTCCAGGAGCACTTGCACCTCTACACACCTTATGGGCTTGGCTTTATAGCCACCATCTAGTTTTAAATACCACAAAAACTGATAGCAGTGCAGAACTTCAGGCTATATAGTTGTCTGTTTCTGCAAAGTCCCCAGACTGGGAAACTGCATGCTGCAGTGCCTACTACAGAATAACAGGGTGCATCAGAGACCTAGTTTTCAGCTTTAAACCTGAATGCTCTTTACTTTGCTCATTTAACTTACAGCTTTAATATAATTATATATGTATGTTCTAAAATGCAAGGGGCCCTTCCTGTTTGTCCATTGTTTTTGGTGATTTAATTACCTATCTAGATTGAAGGCATGACACAGTTTTAGTTTAGTTTTGTTCTATAGCTAACAGCCCACATTCCCATAAGGTAATAAGTAGATGTGAAGGCTAGAAACTGGTCTTTGGATGTCTCCCAAAGGTAGCCTATATAATGATATATGTGTTGCAACCAGCAAATGCTACAGAGAATGGGATTCTAGCCAGAACAATTACTTTCCATTCCAATACAGATATACTTGCCCAGGCAGTTCTATTTAGGGCTGTTCCTCCTCAAAGAGCAAATTACTTATAAATATTTATGTGCTATAGATAAAATATTTTACTCCAAATTTATCTTAATTCTGCTATCTCACCAAAGACACAAGACAGCAATTCTAGCACGGAAAAGATACAATATGTTTTAAAATGTGTGACTTACTAAAATGAATCTATTACCTGAATCTTTCAAGTAAGCCTTTCAGTAGCTCAGAATGAGATGGTATGTTCACTTGGAATCATGGGGCTGAATAGCTTAATATCAACTTTTCAGTTCATTAAGACTAATGGAGTGGTTGCAAACTTTTCATCTGGGTCTGAAGCATGGTCACACTGAAGCCAGTGACAAAGGTTCTACAGGATTTGGCCCATGTGCTCAAAGTCTCCCAATTGTGAGGCATGTCACAGTGGACACAATCCTGCTGTCTTTATACAGAGAAATCCTCCTGTTCTAGTCATTGCAAGTTTTGTTTCTAGCAGTACTCCAGTGTAAGATTCCGTGAGAAAGAGTCCATTCTCCTTTGTGTAACTGCTATTCAGAGGGGGCCTGATTGTGTAAAGCGCTGAAGTCAATGGGAATTCAGGACACACAGCATCTACCCATGTCAGGTGCAAGAAGAGATGAGGTGGTTACATTCCTGGTTCCTTGGAATGCTTGTGTCATTTCAAACATGGGCTGCCCACGGTCTGCCCAAAGTGAAAAATCTTCAAAAAGTTTTTCACAATGTATATTGGTAAGTGACTAAATCTGCTTTGTATCACTGTAGGTGAATATTTCATAATGCATATGGTGAAAACATTGCAATGACTAAACATTGATGTGTACAGACACTACTTATTTAGGTAGATTGCAGTGATTGCAAAGAAGTACTTGTTAAGTATGCATAGTCAGCTAGGAAGCAGAAAGAAAGTGTTATTGATGTAAGTTGCCCTCAAATTTCATCATTGCTGTTGATTAAGAAAATGTAAAGTAGACTCGTAGAAACAACACACTGATGCTCTGAAAATGTTCTTATTAAATAGGACACAAACACGAAAAGATGCCTTGAGAATCATTAAAAAAGATGGAAAAGATTTATTAGGGCATCTAGCCAATGTCTTGGCCAATACAGGTGTTTTCCAGACTTTATTCTCCAGTGCTTAATGCAGTCCAGGTTTAAATGACTTGGTAATAGTTACTGGGCAGACCAGTAGACCCGCTAAATCATCTGCAGCCTTGATCCCCTTGTAAGTGTAGACAAGCCCTTAGATCTGCTTTAGAACTTAATTTTTTCATTATGTCATGACTCAGTGGCTGGGGTATTTGGGAATTAGATCATTTCGCACCTACCTGACTTGGGGTTAGGTATGGGGTGATACACTGACATTGAACAATGAAATGTGTTTATTGCTAGGCATTGACTTCATAAAGAAGTGTCACAGTACAGTGATGAACAGAGGTTTAGCAGCCAAATGCCCATGTTTTTTCTGCCCTTCAGTGTTGTTAGCCTTCAGCTGTTTTGTCCTTTATAGCATAAGAATGATAAACAATAAAAGCACAGCAGCTGCACTTTTACTCAGCAAACGAGTACAAATAAGTAAATAAAACTCAACTATCTAAAGGCAAGCAAATCAAATTCTGCTATGGTAAAACTTTAAATATTCACTGAATAATTCTGAATTCACTTTGGACATATTGGACTATAAAGTCATGTCTTCAGTTATATCTCTGGGTAGTGCTAATTCTAAAGTTTTAGTGCTGCTGTCAAATATTGAATCCTTTGATTTTTAATTGAGAATGTTCATTTTGAGAGATTGTAGGACTCCTTGCTCGAAGATAAATTTCAGTACTTTATGTCTTTGAAGTATGTATTTTATAGCAATGATAGATGCTGTACTCCGTAATATCATCAGTGCCCCATCTATTTCTTCTGAAATGCTTTCCTAGATAATGATAAAGGGGGCGGGGGGGTTGATGTTTCTATATTACTTTAAATGCTCCGTTCAAATGCCTTCTGGTTGCCATGCTGTGAAATTCTCTATAAATTGTTGTTCATGATGCAGCACAGTCCTTCAGAGGTGGTAGTAAACCTATTAATAAGTGTCAAATGAAAACTGGATATGAGAAAGGGCACTCGTTACTGTGCTGTTATCACTAGAAGCAATTCTATCGTGTAAATTAATTTAAAAAAGTGAATTTAATGCCGGTGAAAGCCACTTTGAAGAGTGATGTCTCCTCTCCACAGAGAAGCCAAAACAGGGGCAGCATCAGCACCGTTCCCCAGAAATGCCCATCAGTGAATATCCTCATCCACTGCCCTGTAAGAGATTAGTTCACCTGGCCTATTCATTCCTTGTCCTCGTGCCTGAGATTGCCAACAAGGATGCCAGTTATTGTAAAGAGAGGGCTGTTTTGTTACATGGACACCTGTCTGCTAAGAACAGGACGGAGATCACCAAACTGCTACCAGCTGGACACTGATTTCAGCCACTTCTGATATAGAACCTGATCTGCATTTGTTGGCACTGAGAGCTGTTCGATTGCACAGGCCATGGCAGCCTTCTTTGCTGCATCCCCACTGAAATGTACCCAGAAGGAGAGGAGCCTGCAGTAGATTGAAAAGCCATTTTTCTCCTTCTGGTTTCTTTGTGATACTGAAAATTCAGGGATGTTGTGTCAGACTGTTCTTGAGGGATATGCATCTTAGTCTGGAAACAAATTGCTAGGAATCTTCAGAAAATGAGTGTTCTGTGGACATTTTCAGGATAGTTTTTCAGAGTAGAGAAATTCAGATAAATTTTGAATAAGTTTATGAACTTTTTGGGTTTTTTTATGAATCTCTGAACCTTCTGAGATTCACTCATCCTTAAAGATAAGCTGGAGTTTGTTGGCTCTAGGGCTGTGAGCCTCAGTATTCGGTGAGATTTTGCAGGCAGATTGTTGAAAACCTTCTAAATCATTGGCAGTGTGTTTGTCTGTGTATAGTTTCAGTTCTTAAAAAAAGTTAATTTCTCTCACCCTGTTTTGACATCTTTCATTATCATTGTCAACATGTCTAAGGCTTCAAGACTCAGAATGGGGAAAGAGTTTACTTGAAGTAAACATCAGATGTGATGTGTTAGAGAAACTATTTGATTATTTTCATTTAACAGTACCATATTTCTTCACAGATGAAAGGACCAAAGTCACATGGACAGTATCTATGCCAAAATAAGATAGAACTGAGTGAAAACCCAAGCCTAATACTGATTATTAGCCCTTCATCTGTACTTCTGCTTGCTTGGAACTAAATGTAAACAAGTGGCATTCCATGTTAGTACTGAAAATCCATTTTTGTGGATAAGTGCAATTCCCATAATTTTATAAAACAGACACGTTTTAGATTTCTTTTCAAATATATTGTACAACTTCTGTAGACAGCCCTATTTGAGAAAAAATATGGGTTCATGAATTGTCTCATGAGTGCATACTGTGGGCCTGATTCTGATTATACAGCTAATACTGGTGTGAGAGAAGAATCAGGCTTGTTTCCTCAAGTGATTGCAAAGATTCATGATAGATATGGATGCATGTATGTTGGGAAGGTTTAGCCAGCTATAGATAAGCATATGGATACCAGTCTTTTGGAAAAAATGTAAAGTCTGATGATGTTCATTGAGATCCCAATCCAGAGTAGGGCCGTGAGTTCTTAGATCAGAAGAGCTGCCATATATTCATACTGAAATTATCCTCTAACTTCCAAGAACTTTCCTTCCATTGCCACCCTCTGTTAGCTAAGTGTAATGCCTCTTTTTTTGCTTTCGCTATATTAAAAAGGTTTGCAGAACTAAAATGTAACCAAAATTAACCAAACCTCCCAAGCACACACACATACACATATATATAATTTTTCTCTCTGCATTTTATATATATATATATATAAAAATTAACTGCTGAAGTCCCATTGACATGCTTAAAGTTCAGGATAAAATTATCATTATTATTGTGGTAGCCATCGGTCATAGATCAGGACCCCGTTGTGCTATGTACTGTACAACCACATAACAAAAATACATCTCTTTCCCCAAAGGAGCTTACAATCTAAGGCTAAGTCCACACTACCCACCCAGTTCGGTGGGTAGAGATCGCTCTTCTGGGATCGATTTATCGCGTCTCATCTGGACGCGATAAATCGATCCCAGAAGCACTCCCCCATCGACTGCGGAACTCCTGCTCGCCGAGAGGAGGAAGCGCTGTCGACGGGGGAGCCTGCCTGCGCCGCGTGGACCCGCAGTAAGTAAATGTAGTTCGATCTAGGAAATGTCGACTTCAGCCACGCTATTCTCGTAGCTGAAGTTGCGTTTCCTAGATCGATCCCCTGCCCCAGTGTGGACCAGCCCTAAGTAAAGGCCAAGACACAACAGATGGATTCAAGAAACAGACAAGAGGGAATACAAGGAAACAATGAGACAAAAAAACAAATTATGTTGTTTATATTAAAACACTTATTAGTGTCTCTCCTTCCCTTGTATTTCATCTGAAGAGTGTTGTAGACAGTTGTATTCTTCACCTCACTTGGATATTAAATTTGATCTGTGCCTGAAAAGCCAGTTTTCCAATGGAGCCTACTAACTTGCATTTCCTGGAAGTCCCATAGTAATCATGAATTCAACTGCAGATTCCTCTGAATTTCTTCAACTGAGGAAAGTCTGAATTTATAATGAGAGAGGTAGAGGACAAAAATACATAAAGTTTATAGATTTACCAAAGTCTGCACAAGGCAGCATTATTTGTCATGTCCTGCTTAGCCCAGGGCTACACTAGGGGAGGGGGTCGATCTACGATACGCAACTTCAGCTATGTGAATAGCGTAGCTGAAGTCGGCGTATCGTAATCGACTTACCTGGCCATGAGGACGGCGGCGAGTTGATCGCTGCCGCTCCCCCGTCGACTCCGCTTCCGCCTTTCGATGAGGTGGATTTCCGGAGCCGATGGGGAGCGCGATCGGGGATCGATTAATCGCGTCTTAACGAGACGCGAAAAATCGATCCCCGATAGATCAATTGCTACCCGCCGGATCGGCGGGTAGTGAAGACAAGCCCTTAGAGATCAGCTTTCCATACTAATTCAGTAATATTTGGTCAAAGTCATAGAATCATAGAATATCAGGGTTGGAAGGGACCTCAGGAGGTCATCTAGTCTAACCCCCTGCTCAGAGCAGGACCAACCCCCACTAAATCATCCCAGCCAGAGCTTTGTCAAGCCTGACCTTAAAAACCTCTAAGGAAGGAGATTCCACCACCTCCCTAGGTAACCCATTCCAGTGCTTCACCACCTTCCTAGTGAATTTTTTTCCCTAATATCCAACCTAAACCTCCCCCACTGCAACTTGAGACAATTACTCCTTGTTCTGTCATCTGGTTACACTGAGAACAGTCTAGATCCATCCTCTTTGGAACCCCCTTTCAGGTAGTTGAAAGCAGCTATCAAATGCTCCCTCATTCTTCTCTTTTGCAGACTAAATAATCCCAGTTCCCTCAGCCTCTCCTCATAAATCATGTGCTCCAGCCCCCTAATCATTTTTGTTGCCTTCCGCTGGACTCTTTCCAATTTTTCCACATCCTTCTTGTAGTGTGGAGCCCAAAACTGGACAGAGTACTCCAGATGAGGCCTCACCAATGCCGAACAGAGGGGAATGATCACGTCCTTCCATTCCATCTATTGTACAGCAGATCGAGGGACGTGATCATTCCTGCTGTACACAACAATGCACATCTATTGTAAAGGGACAACAAGGTAGCTCATTAAAACCTTAGCACTGTTATTGAACTTGGAGCCTTCGTTTGTCATGCATGCATACAGAAATTATGTATTCGAGCTAGACAATATAAGACAGATGATGTATGATTTCTAATGAAAGACATTATCTGCAATGTACTAATAGAATTAATCTGACTGTAGGTGTTCATTTGAGTTGTTAACCAGCTGGAAAAAATTACAGGCCTCATATGTACGATTAAAAGTGTTCAGCAGTGCAATTTTTGTTTGAAACCTTCTTTGTCATTGTAAAGCACATCAATTGTCTTAAATGCTCTTAAATGTTTTTATCTTCCACTTATCTTTACAAGTTCAAGAATTGTTATGGGGAAGCTTGGTACTAGCGGCCTGGGGGGAGGGTGTTGGGGGTCTCCGCGTGCAGCTCCTGCCTGCAAACACCGCCTCCGCAGCTCCCATTGGCTAGGAATGGTTGAACTGCGGCCAATGGAAGCAGTGGGTGCAGTGCCTGCAGAGAAGGGCAGTGCGTGGAGCCATATGCCCCCCCCCACCAGGAGCTGCAGGGGTGCGTTGGCCCATTCCGGAGCAGCATGGGTCGGGGCAGGCAGGTAGCCTGCTTTAGCCCCACTGTGCCATTGCTGGGAGCCACCCGAGATTAGTGCTGCCTGGCAAGAGCCTGCACCCCAACCCCCAGCCCTGAGCCCCCTCCTGCACCCCAGTAACACCCCGTACCCCCTCCTGCACCCCAACACTCTGCCCCAGCCCTGAGCCCCCTTCTGCACCCAAACTCCCTCCCAGAGATTGTACCCCTCATGCCCTCCTGCACCTCTGCCCCAGGCTCAGCCCAGAGCCCCCTCCCACACTCCAAACCCCTCTGCCCCAGCCCAGAGCCTGCACCCACCCCAAACCACAACCTCCTGCCCCAGCCTTGTGAAAGTGAGTGAGGGTGGGGGAGAGTGAGCGACAGAGGGAGGGGGGATGGTGTGAGTGGGGTGGGGCGGGGCCTCAGGGAAGGGGCAGGGTAGATCCTGGGTTGCACTTAAATTCAAAAAGTGATCTTGTGCGTAAAAAGGTTGGAGACCACTGCTTTAGAGTTTGGTATTGCCAGTCCCAAGTTGACTAACATGCTATGAGTTATTCCTTCCCCCACTGCAATAGAGCAGTGCCCTTAATTTTACATCACAGTGGATCAGTACTGAGTGAAAGGAAAGAGTCACATATAGATTCACCAACTCTTCAGTGTCCCACGTTTTCCTGGGATGTCTTCCATCAAAGTTAGACTAGGTTTAACCCCACTTAGTTTATGTGATGGTATAGCTACAAGTTCACAGTTCAAGATTTGCAGGCATATTATTCAACATCTATATGAAAGTGTTGGGAGAACTGATGAAACAACGGGACGAAGTGCTGACAGTACACACACTCTACACATCATTTATATCAAACATAAACAGTAAAAAAGCAGCTTTTTCAATACCCAGACATAATCAGTATATGCATGAAAGACCATAGGGTAAAGACTGGGGTTTTGCTGGTAGGAAGAGGAAAATGCTTAGAACAGTTTGCTTTCAAACTCTTTAACATCCTCTTCTGTCAAAGGGCCTCTGTTCTCAGTAGAGCTGTTTGAAACTCGGAATTCCTGTTTTGCAGGAAATTTCAACATTTCAGAATTAGATTTTATTCTGAATTGAATACAAATATTTTTGAAATTTCCTGTGAAATGGAAATTTAAAAAAATCTGTTTTGAAAATTGCTTCAGAAAAAAATCTGTTTCAAAAGAAAATTTTTGTTTAGAATTTTTTCATTTTACATTATTTTTAATATTTTTACATTACTTTATGACAATAGTAGTATGCAATATATCAAGTCATGTATAATATGATGTGCTTTGTCATTTTATGACATAATAGTTGAAGTTTATGAAAACAATGAATACTACAGGTATTCTGAGGATGATTTTCATTTCAGTTTTTAAAACATCATGTTTATAGGTTATTTTAAAATCATATTTTTATAACTTCATTGATGAACTTTCAAAAATAGACCCCGAAGGAGCATATTTAGAAACATAAAAGACTTATAAGTGTAATTTGATATGTATGTCAAAAGTTGACAGTCTTTCTCCAGCATGTCTTTTTTAAGCTTTGTTTGACATGGTTATTTTTTATATAGCATCTGACACATTCAGTCTTTCTGTAGCTTCTTTTATATCTCTGAAATCATTTTAGTCTCTGTTTTTAAACTACATGTAAAAATATTTTATAAATTCATTATAATTTCTTTTCCTAGCCACATGAAATTGTTACCTTATTTGAATATTCTAAACAGCTATCTTTTATTTTTGTCACAGGTTGTCTCTTATGGCTGGTTGGAAACCAGAAATTCTGCTCTGTGGGAAATTCCAACAATTTGAAATGTGTTTTGTTCTACACAGCAACTTAGTGCACAGCAGGATAGCGTGCTATAGATTTATAACCTGATTTGTCATGCACTAATTCTCTGTAGACTAGGTTTAACCCCACTTTTAGTTTATGTGATGGTATTGCTACAAGTTCACAGTTCAAGATTTGCAGGCATATTATTCAACATCTATATGAAAGTGTTTGAAGAACTGATGAAACAACGGGGGATGAAGTGCCGACAGTACACACACTCTACACATCATTTATATCAAACATAAACAGTACAAAAAGCAGCTTTTTCAATACCCACACAAAATCAGTATATGCATGAAAGATAATAGGGTAAAGACTGGGGTTTTGCTGGTAGGAAGAGGAAAATGCTTAGAACAGTTTGCTTTCAAACTCTTTAACATCCTCTTCTGTCAAAGGGCACCTGCCCTTAAATATTAACAGAATTTTGGCATAATGCAGGCCCAAATCTCTTTATCAATACTATATTCTTATTGAAATACCCCAGTTACTTTAAGTAAGAACTCAGTAAGGACCTCAAGATTGGGCCCATAAAGAATAACTTTACTATGTTAACAAATATGCCAAGCAAACATAGCAATAGGTAGTACCATCAATCTCAACAATAGCCATAAATCAAAATTGATTACCTTCAGTCCCTGATAGGCATGAAATACAAAATTATGTTATTGTAAATCATAAGGGTCTGTGTATTCAGTCCATGCACACAATTTCTGCTGCCATCAAGGACTTTACTGAATATGGTCTTTAGGGGATAAGAGAAACAGATATGAAAAATAACTGGTTTGGGACTAAGAGTTTGAACAGTTTATGCTAAGAGTTTGAAAAATGTAACGTTTAGCACAAATCTATACTTGGTGTTGGACTAGGAATAGAAAGAGAAGTAGGAGCAAAGAAGTAAAGGAATGTCTGATTACATTTAGAGTAGAGAAAAGAAAGGGAAAGTTAACTCTGTTACCACTAAACAAAAGAATGATTATTGTGATTTACATTTATAGACTGGCTTTCAACCCTAAGGATTCCAAAGTACATTATAAACAGACTCACACCAAGAATTGTGTGTATATACTAAGAATTGCTTCACACACCTTTGCAGTGATATCTAACAACTGCTTATAACACTACACAACAGTTGATGACAAGAAGTGAAAAGTACTTGACTCAATGGCAACCACAGAGGTAATCTTAGGTAAACCGAATATAATTACTTGAATTACAATTTGAGCAGGACACAACAGTTAACACTGCTACCATTGTGAACAATGCTATGGGATCTTTAATAATGATGAATGGCAAAAATCTCAGTGAAAAGCCATACATTTTGTCCTTTTAGCTTGTTATATGGATGATACGCAGCATTTTGGTCATTATTTATTTCGTCTGTCTTGGTTTGGTTGACATGTATCAGTGAGATTGAAGGTTGAAAGTTCATCAGTTGTTTGAAACTGAAATGCTTTTAGCTAAGCGCCAGGGTAAAATGAGTAGCTCGCTGCCTCAGAAGGTCAATACCAGAATTATTCATCTTTCTTCTGTTAGCAACGTCAGACATCACAAAATGATTATCAACTCTCCTCTGTTTCTTCTCCATAGTTATCAAATCAGCCCTCCATTCACTTAGAAATGTAGTTAGCGTGAAACATCGCTGTTTACATGTTTCTGCCTGAAGTGTACCTTAATTCATGCTTTGTAGATTACATTGTTGTATTTGATTCCTGGAAAGTACTTTTCAGAATGTACAGCTTCCTCCGAAGTGCTACTGATGGGCACTAAAATCCATATGCACTTCACTCCTGTCCTTAAGTCACTTTATTGGTTGTTTGTGGAACTCCAAATTTATGTCAGAATTTGATCAAACGGTTCAAGAATTAGAACCATTGTAGCTGTCTGGCATCAGCTTTCATGAGTGTGTATATACTTTACAATCTGCAGGTACCACATAGTTAAATACCCAAATATGACATACTCTAATTGTAGAGAGCAAAGGTCTTAGCCCTGCTAGCACCGCATATTACATACACTTCTAAACAATTTTTGAACATTTCAAACAAATTTGAGACATTTAAATTTAGCTTTGTTCTACTTTTCCTAGTCCAGTTGATTACACACATTTAATTTAATTTCTCTCAAATGTTCTCCAGGATGCACTGTGCAAAAGGTGCTCCTTTTTGTGCATCTGACGACTGATGAGGTTTTTTTTAAACCTTGCATTTATACAGGATGAAAGGCAAGCTCTGTGATGTGATATATGCAGATAGTGAAGAATGAAATGCTATCATTAAAATAAAAATACACACTTTGGGACTTCTTACTGCATTTTAAGAGAAACATTTTTAGATAAACTGGCAACCCCATTAATGCCAGTTTTTTCAGTATCAGAAGAAAAATATTAAATAGTTCTAATCTGGGATTAAGGAGGGATAAGAAGGGGCATCAGCATGACTAGTGATTTTCAGAAACTCAGTTTTTTTGGTGCCCAACTTGAGACATTTTGAGTGCCCATCCTCTGAGAAATAGGCCCTTCAAGCACCTTAGATTGGGCACCAAAATAATGAGTCACCTTTGGAAATCCTGGCCGGAGGGTTGCTGCTATTTTATTTTATTTTATTGACAGTGCTCAAAAGTGTGTTAGGTGCTTTGCAGAACAAACAGAAAGGCATGTTCCCAACCTAAGTAGGTTACAATCTAACTTTAGAATCAATGTAAACAGTGAGAGTGAAAAATAATAGAGAGCATAGTTGAGGAAGGACTGTGGATACAGCAATAAGATCACATGGTTACTCAGTTATGGCATGTATACATCATGATGATACCATTAAAGTGAATTGTTTTGTTTTATTGGTCCTCTCTTTTTGTTCCATTTTATTCATGCAGTGTCGAAGCCCTCAAACTGCTCAGTTTTTACTCAGGCCTTACTCAACCAGGCCATTGGAAATTTTGCCTGAATAAAGACTGAGGAAAAACTGAGCAAAAATTTTAGAATTTGTCCTGCAGAGAGAAATAGTATTGGTGAAATTCACCCTTGTGGAGAGTGCCAGCACAGGCGGAATCAAATCCATTTAAGCCCTCAGAATATGGGAAGGTTGTGTATTCAAGTTCAAAAAGTTTGTGCAATTTAAATTCAGTCAGAACATTTCTGGTTGGGACCTATGCCTTGTGCTGCACAGAGATGAATTTCACCTGAAGAGAGCACTTCTGCTTTTTCATTACAAAAATTATAACACGTGAGTGATGAGCACATTCTGACTGGTGTGTGTGTGGTGGGTGGGGGCCAGTTGTCAAGTCCCTGTTTGATTTCTATTCACAATGACATATGTTCTTCCTTCACCTTAGTCCACCTATCCGCTTTTGCACAAGCCTTCAGTTCTAATCCCCAAAATACAGGCAGTGTGTGTAATTCACTGTTCTGTTAATGAATCGGGTTCCCCAATCCTTTCTTTGCTTGGGAGTACATTTGCTTAATAGATTTTGCTCATTGAAATGTATAAAGATTTATTGTGTAAGACTCTGAATTTTGGACCTGCACTGATAGGACAGGGTGTTTGGCTATCAGGATAGGTAAGAGGTATAGTCCTAATGCAGCTGCCATAAGAGAAGAGGAACCCAGATGTGTTTAGAACTAGAATTTATACTTCCTTCTGACTCTTTCTCGCAAAAAAGAAAAATAAATCATATGTTACTTTCTTTAAACCCCAGTGGTGTTTTCTGACCTCTGCCTTAGGTCCTTCCTTGCCACTCTCCCTTTCAGCTTACTGAGTTGTTTATCCTTTTGCCTGGTCTGTTTTCTGGTCACATCTGTTTGCAACCACCCACGTGAATATAGCAGATGGTTAGAAGAGGAAACCACTAAGCAGTGTGAGTAGTATAAGGGGAAGTGGGAAAACACAGGAGAGTGGAAAGAGAAAGGAGAAATAATTATCTAATAATATTGCTTGTGCAGAATCTAAAGGGAATGCTATAATTCAGTGAAGTTTTGCAAGAAGAAGCAGATGTTATAGAGAGGAAAGCTGTGAATAAAAAAGGGTAACGGGCGCTAAGAGGGAGGCTCTGAGAGGTTTATAAGAGTTGAAGGAGGATTTTAAGCAGCCAGGGCAGCTGAGAGAGAATAGCTGACAATAAGAGAGGGGAACTAAGGGTATGTCTACACTTAAAAAAAACACAGCAGCAGCAGCAAGTCTCAGAGCCTGGGTCAACCAACTTAGGCACTCCCTAGCTGGGTTTCAGAACCCAAGCTCCAGCCAATGTGGGAATGATGAGACTGGAGGCAGGAATATCTACACTGCTATTTCACTGCTCCACACCCAAAATGCTTCTGAAATAAATGTAGTCTAACTTTACTAATTCTGGGTCACTGAGAACGAAAATGATGCTTAAAATTGTTGATTGGCTCTAGTTTTCAAGAGATGCTATTGGGTCACTATATACGACCCTGGACTTGGGAATGGCGGAGGATAAGTGAGTTATAAAGGGAAGGGATCTCAATTTAAACCAGAAATGACTAAAATACATCTTTGACTGGATCTATGAATAAATCTATGACTGGGTTTGGACAGTACTGGCTTTTTAGGCAAAACAATGAATGATGCAATCTGAAGCTGGTATTGCGTCATACCTGATATGAATTGCATCATGTGATTCCTAGAAGTCATGGATGATGCAATCATAACGAAGCTTACATCACTCTGCTGAACACATTGCCCTATATCAGCTCTAGAAATCATACAGTGTCGTGCTCTCTTATTTGTCAGTGTTTGATTTGGCAAAGGGACACATTTCTGTTTAGCCAAAGTGAGCAGAGATGCCTCGTACTTGTGTGAACAGTGCAGATAACTTCTGCTATGTTTGTGGTGAAGTGACTTTTGCATCACAAAAGCGCAGTATAACCACTATGATTAAGAAAGCCTATCACCTTTCTTTTGGCTGCAAAATTGGAGATCAGGACAAGAGGTGGGCCCCACACGTATGCTGCAACACTTGTGCAACAAATCTTCGCCAGTGGTTGAACAGGAAAAGGAAATCTATGCCTTTTGCAGTGCCAATGCTTTGGAGAGAGCCAACAGATCATACCAGCAATTGTTACTTCTGCATGGTGCCTCCAGTTGGGAAAGGTGTGTCAAAGAAGAAAAAGTGGATTGTGCATTATCCAAACATTCCATCAGCTATACGCCCAGTACCCCACGGAGAAGGACTGCCGGTTCCTGATGCACCAGAATCATTCTCACTTGAGTCAGACGAGGAAGAGGAAGAGGATGAAACTTCTGGTCCTGAACCATCAATGTCACAGGACCCACATTTGCTCCCATCCTCCTCCTCTGAACCACACCTCATAACACAAGGTGAATGGAATGACCTTGTCAGGGATTTGGAACTACCCAAGAGTAAGGCAGAGCTTTTGGGCTCCAGACTACAGCAGTGGACTCTCCTGGCAGGTGATGTTAGGGTTTCCATGCTCCGTGACCGTCAAAAGGATCTTGTCCCATTCTTCTTCATGGAAGGTGATCTTGTAGCCTGCAACAACATCGATGGTGTGATGGCAGCCCTCAACATGGTTCACGATCCAGATGAGTGGAGACTGTTCATTGATTCATTGAAGACGAGTCTTAAAGCTGTTTTACTGCATAATGGCAATGTTTTGCCATCAATTCCAGTTGGTCATGCAGTCCATATGAAGGAAACCTATGACAACATGAAACAACTTTTGAGGTGCATAAACTATGACCAACATCAGTGGCAGCTTTGTGGGGATTTGAAGGTTGTTGCTCTCTTGCTCGGTCTGCAGACTGGATACACAAAGTACTGCTGTTTTCTCTGTGAATGGGATAGTCGTGCAAGAGATTCCCACTACATCAAGAAAGATTGGCCACTCCGACAGTCATTGGAGCCTGGGAGGAAAAGTGTTCAGCATCCACCACTTGTTGAATCAAGGAAGATTTTGTTACCACCCTTACACATCAAGCTGGGTCTGATGAAGAACTTTGTCAAGGCCATTGACAAAACACAAGCAGCTTTCAAGTACCTCCGTGGAAAATTTCCAAGGTTAAGTGAAGCTAAGATAAAGGAAGGTGTCTTTGTTGGTCCTGAGATTCGTGAACTTCTTCGAGATGATGCATTTGACCATGCACTGCGTGGCAAGGAAAAAAAGGCATGGAAAGCCTTCCAGTGCGTGGCAATAAATGTTCTCGGAAACAACAAGGCAGACAACTACAGGTTGTTGGTAGAAAACCTCCTCAAGGCATACAAAAGCCTTGGTTGCAACATGTCACTAAAGAGACATTTTTTGCACTCTCATCTAGATTTTTTCCCACCGAACTGCGGAGCAGTGAGCGACGAGCATGGCGAGCGATTTCACCAGGACGTTGCAACAATGGAGAAATGCTATCAGGGCAAATGGAGCCCATCAATGCTTGCAGACTATTGCTGGACAGTGACAAGAGATGCTCCATTTAAGGAATACAAGAGACAAGCCAAGAAGCGCCGAGTAGACACTGAATAGGACTAAACTATGTACATAATAGTTTTTTGCCTTTTGTTTCATAATAAATTTTATTTATACAACCCCTTTGGTGATTTTTAAAGTGTTACATAAACAGGACAGGTGAAATAGTATCATGTGAAGCAACCATAAACACATGAAAAGACCTAGGTTTACAATTTATGATTCAAACTCTACTATCTACACAATATACATAGACATAAAATGTAAAAACTTAAATATCTTAGAAACAGTAGTCAATCAGTTGTTTTAATTGTCATATTTGAATTCAGCACATCAAAATACATACTAAATAGCATATTTTATCTCTGAAGCAGACAACGTCTCAAAAATTGTAGACCAGTGTTTTTAGCCCCAGAGCATGAGCCCTGGTTGCCAAGACAGTTAACCTGGGCTCAGAGACTTGCTGCTGTAGGTTTTTTTGTTTTTTCAGTGTTGATGGTACACTGAGAGGAGATTGGAACAGATGAGAAAAATAAGAGAGAAATGGGACTGGGTGGGGGGTAATAGGTGCCTATATAAGAAAAAGACCCTAAAATCGGGACTGTCCCTATAAAATCGGGACATCTGGTCACCCTAGCTAACAAAGAAGCAATGAAGCTTGAGAATTCTAGGAGGAGGATTGGGTAAAACAGTGGAGCTGTATAAAAGAATTGCAATGGCTCAGAAAAATCCTTTGCAAACAAACACTCTTATTTTAGAGATTCATTGTTGACTGTTAGAACTCTTCCCTTGGCTCATTGCAAGTTTGCTACTTTTTTCTCCTTCAGTCTCCTGTTTTCTGTATTCATTCCTGTGTTAGTCTAATTTTTGCTTCATTACTTTCATATGAGGTTCTAGTTTGATGTCTTATTTATGAAATGCCGGGCTTTACAAACTAATTTAATAAATGTGATTGTCCATTCCAAACATATAGGAGAGTATCTGTTTACCATTAATTTCTTTAAAAAGGTTGTGTTGTGTTAGTTATTCCCTGTAAAAATATCTGTTCCCTTTTACTTGTATTGGTCTTTCCTTTCCATGGGTTTTACATTACCTGGCTTTTGTTCATCTATATATGTTATAGGTAGGGCTGGGTAGCTCTGCCTTAAGAACATAAGAATGGCCATACTGGGTCAGACCAAAGGTCCACCAAGCCCAGTATCCTGTCCTTTGACAGTGGCAATGGCAGGTGCCCCAAAGGGAATGAACAGACAGGTTATCATCAAGTGATCCATGCCCAGTCACCCAATCCCAGCTTCTGGCAAACAGAGGCTAGGGACACCATTCCTGCCCATCCTGGCTAACAGCCATTGATGGACCTGTCTTCCATGAATCTATCTAGCTAGCTCCCTTTTGAGCCCCATTATAGTATTGGCCTTCACGACACCCTCTGGCACAGAGTTCCAGAGGTTGACAGTGCATTGTTTGAAAAAATACTTTTCCTGTGTTTGTTTTAAACCTGATACCTATTAAACCTTATATTGAGGCTGCCCAGCATTTCCCATTAGAATACCCTATTTTCAGTTGCTTAGAACTTTGCCATCTTTAACCTTTCAGGCTAAAATTTTCCATCCTGGGTGTCTGCCTCAGGCTTAATTATTTCTGGAAAATATCAGCCATAACAGTCCAGCCATTTCCAAGAATGAGACTAGGGGCAAAAATCATTTTTTTTTCAATATTAAAACAGTTCTGGTGACCTTTTCTTTGGAAAGCTGCAGCATCCCCAACTTTGGAGCACAAACTTGAAATTTGGCAGTGGGATGGCCTTTGTGTCAGGGATGTGCCTTTGCCATCCCCGTGAATATCCCCACAATTGTGGACAACTTTCAGTCTTTGAAAAATTGCAGTTCACACATGCTCGGTAGACTTGCTAGAGCGTAACAGCTAAAATCTTAGAATGAGCATGTGTCATCCCCTCACAGGTTCTATTCCTGACCTTTCTGCACATGCAGCATCTCTACAGAATCTCTTCATCCTTTCACTGCTCCTACATGTGACTGAACTGAGCATGTGCCACCCACACAAAGCAACTGAGCCTACTCCCTCCAGCCCAGGACTACATGGGAGAAGACAGACTTTCCCTATGTTGGATGCACTGGGCCAGATTGGTGCTAGACACTAGGACTGAGAGCAGGGAGCCTGTCTCTTGTGCTGTCAGTGATGCCCCTGCCAGTGCTATAGCAGTGTGGAGGAGGAAGCCATCTGATTCAAATGCAGAGGTGAAAAGAGTCAGACCTAGCCATTTTGGGGAGGATAGGGAAGAGGGGCAGATTGGGTTAAGGAGTCTGGTGGTGAAGACTGGGCCTTGAGGCTGGCAGAGGAATGGAGACTGGGATTTGGGGGGCAGACACTGGAACTGGCTGGGCAAGGAGACTAGGTCTGGCAGCCAGGGCAAGAAGTGTGTCTGCGTAAGAGAGAAAGAGCCAGTGGGTGTGGGGAGGCACTGTGATTGGATGAGGAGCTATAACGGGGGGGAACTGGAACTGGCAGAGCAAAGAGAGTGGAACTGATAACCAGTGGGGTGGAGGAAAGAAGGCAGAAGAAGGGGAAACAGATCTGACAAGGAGCAGAGGTGTGGGGAGATAATAGGGACTGAGTGGGAAAAAGTACCAGGAGAATGAGCCTGTGTAAGAAGATGAGATTGGAAGAGAAGACAAGGGTGGGAGACTGGCACTGGGAGCCAGTGGGTGAGGGTGGGATGACTGGAGGCTGTGTGGTAGGGAGAGAGGTAGATTGGGGAATGAAGGAGGGAACTAGGACTGGCTGGGCAAACAGACGAGGGACAAGAAGCTGGGGATGGATGGGGAGAACTGGGAATGGCTAAGCAAGGAGACTGGAAGTATGAGGGAGTGGGGATTGAGAGTAGGTAGATTGGGATGAGGAGTTTCAAGGCGTGAAACTAGGATTTACTGGGCAAGGAGCCTGGGAGTAGGATCAGAAGCCTGAGGAGTGGAGACTGGAACTGAGTAGGTGAGGAGAATGTGACTGGGATGAGGATGCAGTGGGGTGGGGCAGTTAGAGATTGGATGGAGTCAGGGAAGATGGGGTCAGGCTTGTGGGGTTGGGGGAGAAGGCAGAAGAGTCTTTGCCTACTAGGTAACACTTCCCACTAGGCCCGGGAAAGGAACTCAAGATCCCTGAGTCTCACCATTCCTCTCCTGTCACCAAATATCTGTGAAATCTACTGACAAAGTGTCTCATTTCCCTCTAGCACAAGTCCATGCAGAGGTTAAAAGCTATACTGGTATGAGTTACTCCAGTAACTAAAGTGGCAGAGGTCTGTGCAGTGGACCTAAATGTTCTACCCCCGATGACGAACCATGTGGGTGTCAATATGATGCTGCATGATCAGTTTGGAAATTACACAAGAAATTACATTAAAAGAACATTAATATTGCAAAGTCAAGCACTCAGCAATTAGGAAAATTCAATAATTAAGGTTGCGGGTGCAACTTCAATTCAGCTCTCCTTTGTGTTTGCATTATGATATAGTGTTTAATTACATGATCATTTGCTATATTTTCCATCCTGCTGTGGGGATGAATGAGGGTTGTGTACTGAACGAGGTTGTTGTGTGTAAGATGCCCGATTCCTTTGTTGCAGAAAATGGAAGGTGTTTTTCTGAATAAGGCAAGAGATTGCAGGAAGAGAGAGGACAGTCTCATAGTTAAGGCAAATTAATGCGACCCTGGAGAACTGCATTCTATTTTTCCTTCTATCACAGAGTTCCTGTGCAATGGCAAGTCACTTAAACGAAACTTTTCATGTGTTTTGTGTTTAAAATGTGTTTTGATGCATGAGTGAGTTTGAGAATCACACTGAAGAAAGTGAATTATAATTTCAGTTTACACATTCATGTAGACAGAATCACCTGCCTAAGTGAATACTGGAGAGAAGCTGAGTGTTGGACCATTTTCATTCCTGGTATAACTCCAGTGAAATTAATGGACTGAATTAGCCCAGTGTGTTACCTCTGACAAATTCAACAACATAACCCCAATTAGCCATATATGATATATGCATACTCTCTGCTGGACTAGGACATTATCTCCAGAAGCATTTCACCAGAAGGTAATTCCATGAATGGCAGTAATTCACTGAAGCCTTTGTGAGGTTGTCACTAGGACTGTGTGAGTCAGAAACCATGCACAACTTGCCTAACTTTTTATTTTGCTAGGAACCCCAGCCATTGTTTGACAAGAATATCTGAAATCTTGGGCCAACTGTCAAGATTTCACCATCTTCAAAATACCCATCAGTTACCCACTTCCTACCAACAGGCTTTACTATTGCCCTGCAACTTTGTCTTTCGCAGGATTCATCTTGCAACCCCCCTTTCCAATGCTGCTGCCTGGCAGAAGAGAGTCAGTCAGCAGGTCCTCTCTCGGCTTCCCAGGGATGCTATGTTAACCACTACACACATCTTTTATATTTACAAGGGTCACCTAGTTGGTCTACCTGTCCCTCCAAATAATTGCAGGGTCTTTTAGGCACAGGAGTCCTGTTTTCTCTGTACTGAGCCTGCAGCTTCTTGTACCACAAGCTCCCATCCACGTGGTAAAAAGGCCTAAGGACAGTAACTAGAGAAGTTGCTTTAAAACTAGTTAAAATATTATGAGGTATCTGGGTCAATGCAGACACTTTGATTGAATCATCACTGATTATTTTCTCTGTTAGTTTATTTCATACAGTAATCAAAAGGGCAAAGGCTAATTTTTTTTAATTGTGAGGTAAACTGATTGAGTTAAGGCTGCATAGAGAACCATTGACTGTTTAGTCACTGCCTGTATGAGTGAAGTAAACTGTTTCAAATTTGGTTGTTGCATCTTTCACGCTGAGCCCTGGGACTTTTGGCTGAGGTGCATATGTGTCTTGACTTGTTATGGTAGTTTATTTGTTACTGCTGAATCTGTGACTTCCCTTGTGCTATGGCATTAACTGTGTGCTTGTGATACTGTGTTAAAATCTGAAGATAGATTTGTTGAATTGGGTGACCCCTTTGGATCCTTCTCTGAATGTCTCATTAAGTACATAGGACAGACAGGATTTTCCATACTGAATCAGATTACTGTCCATCAAGATTAGCCTCCTGCTGTGACAGTAGCCAGGGTTGCTTCAGAAGAAGGCTAGAGGAAAACTAACAAGTAATGATGTGCAGCGTGGTGGTGGTAGGGCAATTCCTCCCTTATCCCTTATGCCGTAAAATTTGAGATTAGATTGCCCTGACTTTAGCATAAATAATTATAAATGTCATCATTACTGTTAATGTCATTCAGCCTTCCTAAAAAGGACCTTTTTGCTTTAACCGTTCACTGCCTGCAGTATTTTCCTCACAGTAGTTAATTCTATAACCTCCTGAGGCCATGAATACCATAGGTTCTATGGAGAAGTATTCCCTTTTAGCTGCTGCAACTATACCTGAAAATGAGGTATACCTCAGCTATACCGTAACATTCTCCATTAAGAGAATCCCTCCTCTTTTGCTATAGGATGGCATCTCTTCCTGTCATGACTTTTTTTTAAAAAAAACTCATGCATTCATGTAGGCTGAAACAATGCAGGAATGAGACATTTTATAAATACAAATGTCATCCACAACCTTTGAGTTAAAACCAGATTGCAAAACACAGCTGTAAGTCCAGGAACAAGTTTTGGTTTTTTTAAAAAATAAGCGTATAATAGTGACTCTTAATGACTATATTCAGCTTGGAGCAATGAAATGTGAACCATATAGAATCCAGCAGGTACAAAAGATCCCAGCATGTAAACGTTTCAGGCTGACTGAAGAAAACAGCTTCTTTCAAAGTACATAGGAGCAAATCCTTAGACACAAGTGTCTAGACCATCCTCAAAGCAGATTCCTCATCTGCTAGCTCTAGTTGAGAGAGTAATAGAAATTGGTACCCCATGGATATTGTCACTCATTGCCCATTTAGCTGGTGCTGACTTCATTTAACACAGTAACTTTCCATTCTTGTAAAGGTGCAACTCTAATTCCTGGACAACAAAGGGAATGTACATTTAATGTAATTAATAGGGATGGCCTAATTCATTTTGCCTAATTTAAAACCTACTTGAATTCTAATGGTTTCATATTCTTCTTAGGAGATAAGGTGGAAATGGAGCAGACATGGGGGAAAACTTAGTCAAAGAGTAAAGTGGAAAATGGAGCAGAGATCAAGCAGAGGGAATAATAAATATATTTGGGACAAAAGGGAGTCTGAAAAGAAATATTATTTAAATTAAGTACAGCAAGTCAGATCCTCAGCTGGTGTAAATGCTGTTCAGTGGAGCTGATTTACACCAGCTAGGGATCTTGCCCTGTATATGCAATTTGTGTGTATGTATATATGTGCTCTACACACCCCATGTACAAGCTATTCACTTGTGCCCAGCAGACTTCTGATGGTACTAATGGGATTTTTATATTCCTAATGATACCACAAGCTTCCCTTTCACTAGAAAGACATTTTAAATTTTGTTGTTGTTGACAGAGAGTTGAATCGCATATGAAAAAAATGAATTTAAATTAAAAGGAAAAGGGGTATGGAAAGACAAAACTCTGAACTTCATGACGTGCCTATCCTAAGAAACAGTATAGGTATATGTACACCAACAGGCAATCCCAACTCTTTAAAAATTCCTCTTGTCATTCAGAAAAGGAATGTCCATTTTACATAAACTCAGTGTTAACTGAACTTACTCTACAGGGCAGGAAATCTTTTACAGGTACTGAGAAATGTTAAAGGCCAGGGCTCCAAATATTATCAGATCTTTGGAATAAGCAGAGCTCTTGGAAATATTTGTGGCAGACTCCTCTGATTATCAACAGCTGTACAGCTTTCGCAAAGTTTGGTATAGTAACAGGGGGCTTTGTGCATAACATTTTAAACTTTATGTACTAATTAATGCTTTACTGGGTGTATTAGACAGGGAAACTGGTAGGCTGGGTATACCCAAAAGCAATCACTATGTCTGTTGGCAGGGACAGCAGCAGGAAGTACTCTCAGAGTGTTTGGAAGGATCAGGAACTGCTGCAATTATCCAAACCTAACTTATCTGAAACCATAAGGGGGACATGAGTTCGATTCAGATAACAGGGTTTGGATAAGTGAGGTCTGGCCAATCTAGTCTGTATTGCACACTCATTTTCCTGAAAGGGATTGCTGTAGCACTTTACATAGTGAGATGTTTTCATACAGATTATGATTTTTTTGTGATGGCCCATATTATGCAAATAGAACTGAAGTGCTCCCCTGCCTTGTCTGGTTGCCAGGGAAAAAAAACTATTCACACATCCTCAGTGGAATTCAAGAAAGTAACTGAACAAACAGAGATGCACAGTGCTCACAAAAGCTCATTTTCCAAGTAGGTAAAAGGGAATGGAAAGTAATTGTTTACTGTTGCTAGCTGCTGCCTTAAAGCTAGGGCAAGGCCAGAGGCATTGAAAACAAATTGCAACAATAGTGCTCCAAGAATAGAGCAGCTCCCATGGAGTTTGGGACCTGATGTAAACCATATTGATTTCATGCTACTGTCTTACAAGTTTTTAATTAAAGACACTAACACTCTGCTGAAGAATGGCCACACAATGGTGGGTAGGCCTCCTAATAGCTTTCAACATCAACACATTTTGAATTTCAGAACAAAGCTTCTACATTCTTTATCATATTTTATTTTTATTCAGAATTAGTTAATGTCCCTCCTGACTAGGCATGTGTGAAACAAATGAGAAGAAGGCAAACAGCTGGTACTCGAGGCTCTGTCAACTGTCATTTATGAGCTGTCACAAAACAAAGTGTTGTTTTATTGCTAAATATCTGATAGTCACTATGGAGAACATGAAAATTGTCTATATTTTATAAAAATGGTAGAAGCGACAAAGAGTCCTGTGGCACCTTATATACTAACAGAAGTATTGAAGCATAAGCTTTCGTGGGTGAATACCCACTTCTTCAGATGTATCTGAAGTGCCACAGGACTCTTTGTCACTTCTACAGATCCAGACTAACATGGCTACCCCTCTGATATAAAAATGGTGTGACTCAGTTTACACTCTCTCTACCTTCTTGGTCTCAAGAAGTTAATTTCTTTCCAGAGACGCAACTTGTGCTTCAGAGACAGGGAGGGGCACCTTATTGTCTGCCTCTGAATGAGACAGTTGTTAGAGACTATCAATAACTGAACAGATCTGGCGATAAATAGTAGAACAATGGGATAGCTGCAATTTGGCTAAGACCAGTTCTCCCCCATCTTGTCTGCAGGAGGAGTAGGGTTCAAAGGAATGGAAAATTCCCAAAGAGGGAACAAATGAAGCAAGGTGTTAATGCTAGCTTTTAAAAATTCAGAGGCTAAAGAGAGAAAGGAGCACAAAGGGGCATGCTTTCTGAGGAAGAGGGAACCTTTTCAATGGAGAACCAGCTGAAGCTCAAGGAAGCTGGGCAGATGATGAGGAAAGAGGCAGGGAATGGCATACATGTGATTCTTATTTGCCTAGATCTGTATATATCTTGTGCCTTCTAAAGAAAAGAGTGTTTAGTTAAGAAATCCCTATGCAAAGTTAGTGTCTATTTGCTTCAACTATAATGCATCCCTGAAGGGTTAAAATGTAAACGGGAGTGCCCACTAGAGTAGAGCTCTAGGGAGGATGTGCTTAAACAACTGGTGACTCTAGGGGAAGGGGAGGGAGGTTTAACCCTGGTTTTAGGACCTAGGGCAGCTGGACCGAAGCGTCCCCCTTCTGATGAAAAGGGTTACCAGATAGACAGTCTACGCCCAGGGATTGAACCTAGAGGCCAAAGGAGGAAACAGTGCTTGGAACCTCCTGAGAACCATTTACATAAAAGGTAAACAAAGCCATCAAACTAGCGAGTGTGGGAGATAGCCTCTTATCTTTCACGATGGGGAGGAAACTGCAAAAATTAACATGGCATCAGCTTGCTGTGGGGACACAGCAAGCTGAACCCCCAAATGGGCTTCCTGCCTTCTGAAGCAAGGTCATTGAACTTTGGAAGATATAAGCAAGGACAGAAAGCCATTTTGTCATCCATCTCTTGAGGGAACAAAGAAACCAGCACTTTGATTCTGTAAGCATGGAGCCTGGCTGGAAGAGCCACTCATACTGGAGAAGTTGCTGTAAGTAGGGAAACCATCTTGAACCTATGATCTTTTGTTTAATAAAATAGTTTTACTTTTACCATAATCAATTCAGTGCTTTGATTAAAAGACAGTGTTTGTTAACCCCAGTTAAGGTAATAAATTGCTGAGTACTGTTTCTTTAAGGAACCAGTGAACGTAATAACTTCAGTAAGTTTTCAGTGAGAGGGTTGAACACCACATGGCAGATGATTTTTGGGACATTCAGGACTGGGGATGTTGGGGTCACTCTGCAAAAAGTAACTGGGTGGTGGAAGTCAGGGTGTGCTTGTATGCTGGTTGTTGGTGTTAGGGCTGTGAGCCACAGCAGCATAGCATTCAAGGCAACCAGAGTTGCATGGCAGGTGGTGTCTGACACAACCCCTTACAGGTCTGGGTTGAATCCCAAAACATCAGTCTCAGTTAGTAGCTAAGATAAAGAGAAGGAGCAGTTCTAAATTTTGGTGTCAGGCTACATCCTAACAAGAGATCTGCCAAACAGGGCACAGTGCACATACTAGTTCTGGTCAGAAAATCTCAACAAGACATATTAAATGAAAAATTGAAACAAACATTTTTTAGAAAAATCTTTCTGAATTGCCCCGTTTTCCAACCAGTTCAAATACATATGGTGGGTATTGAGGGCAGCATATGAATCCTTCTTTCCATTGCCTGTCCTTTTAAGTAGAGATGTCCCCATTCCTGCAAAGATATTAATAACTTTATGCATCAGAGTAGTCTCATTGAGGTGACTGGAACTGCTCGCGTGTGAAAGTGTTCACAAGATCATAGCTTCTATATAGTAGTCTCTCTAGCAGGGTCTAATTTAGAGGCTACGACAGTGGATGATGAGTAAACCCGCAAAAAGTGGCATACAGAGGCAAGTTTCAATTCCTTATTAGGTACTTCGAATGATATAATGAAATTATATCTTGCTGGTGTGTTAGCATTTTTCAGTCTTTCCTGGGTCATGACTTCTGTTTTATGATTGATACTTATACGTTCTTGTCTTTTCTCTCCTTTATCTACCACAGCTTTGCTTCTCTTTTGTCTTTATGTTTTATTGCCTAATATTGTCTGGTTGGTAAATTTAAATTCCCTTTCAGTATACTCCATTCATCTGTTCCACAACTACATAAAGCATCATTTCAGCTGACTTCCTCCGCTGCTATGAATGCCAATATGAAAGCAAAATTACAGATGAGACCCAACAACTAAGTAATAGAAACAAAAATGGTCTCTCAATACTTGTGAAAGGTCTCTTTTGATTTCCCCTCCCCCTCACGTGCTCCTCTTGCCCTTTACTTACGGTGGTAGTTGATCAATATTGGTTGCAATAAATATGGACACTGAGCACAGCATTATATAAAATATTAAAAAGAAAAAAAAATTGTGCCCTGAAGAACTACCATAATAGTAAGAATCAGTTTGAAACTGAGTGGTGCAACAAGTTAAATCCTTCCCTCTCTTGACTGAGACACCCTGATTCCAGTGTCACTACGTGAAAAATGATTTCGCTCTATAAAGGCAGATATTCAGTGTAAGCAAAAGTTGCAAAAGATGATAATGTAAAACTAGCAAAAAATGTTTTATCTTAATGTAAAACCAGCCAAAAAGCCAAGTTGCCTGATTTTGTTTTGCTGTTCATTTCCATAGGCCCTAGTTGACCGTAGCCTCTTCCACATTAAATGTACAAAGAAATAAGCTAGCTTGTAACAAAGTACTTCACCTGACAGGAAAGTCTACCATTGCCTCTCTGTAGGTTAAAAATGTGTCACTTCCTTCATGCTTGCATCCTATAGCATTCCTGTAGCTTTGCCCTTTGAAATAGGTTTCTAAGGAGAAAATGTATATGGAAACATAATCCTGAGAACTCTCTTATAATATTTAAATCCTCACTGGCACCGAGGCAGACGGACCAAGCTAGCTTCTAGGGATCCAACATCATAGGCTGAGGTCAGCAGTTCATTACTTTTGATCCTGTTGCTGACATGTTTTTTTGTATATGTATAACTACTAAAGGCTGATAGGCAAAGAGGAAAAAAGCGTTTAAGAGGCTTTGGTTGACAACCTTAAGGATTAAACATGTGTGCGTGGCTGATAGATCAGAGCACCAAGTGATCTAGATTCTTTTTCTCCCTTTTTCTTGCTAATGGATACTGTGGTGGTAGAGTCCACATACAATTTTCCAAGAATGGCATAGAAATGTAGCAGTGTGGCTTTAAGGCAAAGCGTGTGGCTAAATTCTCATGAAGATATTTGAAAAATGTAACTGTAAATGACTGTTGATGTTATTGAGAAACTGGTTAAGGACTGATCAAAAAAGGTGCAATTCATCTCATATGCAGACATGACCTATGCACACTGAAGTTCCAAGTTCTCAAAACACAGTGGGACTTCACTGGTGCATAGACCTTGTGCTGTCTGTCTGCATCGGAGTGAATTTTACCCATTATGAAAATACATATTTCCAATTCTATTCCCTGGTATTTATAGACCCATATAGTTTGTTGTTTGCATATATCGTCTATTCATGAGAATTCTTATGATTCCTGAAATTTTCATGAATTTGTACTAGAAATGTATTATTCACTATTTGCCAATCATCATCCTTGTCGTTAAAAAGTTTCTTATTAGGGACCTGGAAGAGAACTATGTGTTTTACATAATCTGTTTCTAAACAAGAATATCAAATGCCAAATATAAGCATCAGATGTTTATGAATAATCCAGTGTAATCGGATTATTATGTTGCTTGTGGCATTTATGAAGAGAAGTATATTTGAAAACAAAGGGAGTAATTTGTAAGCAATGAGTGATGCCAGCCCCACCCTGGGTTCACTTAATTTTCTACAAACACTATTTTATGTGTTCTAAACCCAGTAAACTGTAAAGTTAATAGTGTATTGGCTAGCTCACCCCAATTGCATTAGTAAGTAACTATTACTAAGACAACAGTGACAGTGCAATATGTTATTTTGAATAAGACAAGGCAATACAAGACAAGAGGATATGTTGTTTGAAAGTACAACATGGATAGGACAAGAGAAAGTGGTGCTTGTCCTGTACCGAGGGAGAAGATGAATATGTAGTACATCTTTAGTATTAGGATAGTTCTTTCAATTATTTTGGTACAGAGAAAATTTGGAAGTTAATATTAAAAAAATCAAGATGATATCCCAGTGCTCTGTATTGTTCATCTGCAAATACGGAAGTAAATAACTTCCATATTTGCTGGTGAGTATAATTCAGCCCAGCTGAGTTCATTAGGCTGTCAGGAGACTGAGCAGGCGCAGGTGCAGGGCCCTGTTCATGACATCTTGTTGGAAAATGTCACTAATGTACAGATGCTGCAAACAATTAACTGGTAATCTGTGTTGCAGAGTAATCAATGAGTAGGTCTTCTGTAAGGCAAGATCCACAAGTAAAGTTATAAACAGGTAAACTGATATTTCTATAGTAATCCCACCCTAGTAAGGACTCAGTCCTACTTCTACTGGATGCAATGGCAAACCTTTGATTGACTTCAACAGGAGATAAAAACCTTATTCAGCACCCATTCTGTTCAATGGGAATCTTCCTGCTGACTTCATTGGGAATTAAATCAGCCCCTAAGTATTTTCATAAATCTGTAGTGAAGATGACAGCATTGGTTTTAGGGAAAGCTAAACCTATCTATCATGGCTAAGGCTAAGATTTTGTCACATGGAGGCCAGGAGCTTCGGGGGGGAGGGGAGGGTCTACTGTCCACAGAGGCCAGAAGTTGCGGGGTACCCACTGCCGCCCACAGTTGCCAGGAGCACGGGGGTGGAGGAGGGTTTCCCCGCAACTCCTGGCCACCATGGGCAGCGGGGGGACCCTGCAGCTGCCATGGCCAAAGTCATGGAGGCCGCTGTAAGTCATGGATTCTGTGACCTCCGTGACAAAATAAGAGTTTTATCATGACTGCTCCTCAGTTGCCGCATGAGTTGGCAGCAACTCTAATTATGATCCCTGTATAAGTGATGATTCTATTTAGCCTGTAAGAATATAGAGTTATTAGGAAATTGCTAGTGATGGTGGCAATGCATTAAATGATGATTTACATTATGGACAAGTTTTGAACATAGTTGAATTATGCCAGGGATGAATCTGGCCCCTTGCCTTCAGGATTTTCTGATGGGTTCCCAAGTAGAGATGCCACTTATCTCACAAGAGCTGAAGAGTCTCAGGAGCTCTCTAGCCTTGGGCGATATCTTGACCTGGGACTGTCCAGACATCAAGCTCAGATTTTATCTCCAAAATGAAAGGGGAAAGGGGCTTAACTTTGTGAAATCTCAGAGGTGGTTTGGTTTTGGTTCACTTTGAAGGATGGGAGAAAACTTGGAACAGTTCCTGGTTTAATTGAAATGGTTCCCCCATCTCTACTAATTATAACTAAATATATTAATTCTCTTGTTTGATCAATGGGAATCAAGACATATGGGATGAGGGTGAGGGGGTAAAAAGCTGGTGGGACTCTTCCAACTCTGCCCACAAAAAATGCTACCTATATGATACATCACACAAGTGGATTGTCTGGAGGGAGTCAAATATGATCATACATTCTCTCTGGGTTCTTGGGCTTGTCTCCCCTTCAGTGGGATCCAAATATCCCCATGAGTTCTGTTGGACTCCTTGTGGTTGGCTTCTCCTTGGTTAGGCTCATAAATCCCTCTAGTCTTCTTGAGTTTAGTTGACAACTGGGGGATGGTGAGGGGCTCAAATGCCTTGCTAGCATCTTTGGACTTTGCTTCTTGATTGCAGGGCGCCGGAGGGTGCGGGGGTGGGAATCTCCCAAGCTCACTCACTCATGATGACAAAATGAGCTGTCACTCCCCATACATAGTGCACATATTGTGCAGTTCTTCTCTCTCCTTTCTTATGTGCTTTAATGAACAGTGAAGTAGTTAACAATAGGTTCTGCACAGACATCATTACAGCACATGCATTCAATACACATTTTTAAAGCTACCTCAGCAACCACAATAGCTAGACACTAACTATTTTAAAAATAAAAACTTAGATTCTACAGAACAAGAAGACAGCAAAAGGGAGGTGCTATTTGCTCAATCTGGGCCTGAAATACATGTACAAAAACATCTCCTGCGTGGTGGCATAGAAAAAGAGTATGTTTCATATCTTTTAAAAATTAGATTTTAAAAGATGAACCTACTGGAAGAAGCTTTTTTTGTAATGTTCTCGGCTGTAGCCGCAGGACCTAGTGAACTTGCTGTCCAGCAGCATTTCAGAACTGGAAATCTCATTTTATGAATATTCATATTTTGTTAATATAGATTTAATTAAAGTTTTTTGGGGCCAACCTTGTGACTTTGAGGATGGTACAGCAGTCAAAGGGTTAATTAAATATATGTTTGGGCAGCCTGAAGCTTATGATCTGTCAACAAAGTGAGAGACAGGGAGGCAGTTTCTTTAAATTAAATTTTATGGCTGTGGTATACAATTTCCATTTACAAATTAGGTTAGGAAGCAGGAGTTGATTGTGTGTATCTTTGAAATGAGGTGTAGAAATCCTTATGACAAATCTCACAATCTCGAAGGAAGTTTTAATAAGAACAAACAAACTAATGAGAGACCTATTTGTATCCTCTGCCCAGGCCTAGAAGCAGCCTGGAATGAAAACACATCAAACAGTGTTGTTTTTTAAATCAGTCACTTTAGCAGCATAGTTAAAATAGCCCAGTCTGCCACAACTTCTGATTCTCAAGCAGCCCTGTTTGCCAACCAGCCAATATAACCATGTGGGTTTTTTTATGAGACACTCCTCATTCTGAACAAAGATATAAATTATCCAAATTCGGATAAGTATTCTCGTGTATTTAAAGGTGCTATATAACTATTTGCTAAATAAGAGATTTAAAATTAATTTAAAATACTTAGGTTTAATCCCCCCACCGCCCGCAAGCTGTATTTCCAAGTTAGAAATTAATAAATGCCTACAGTCGATGTATTACTTATCTTTGATCTTCCATGGTGTTTCCCCAAAGCAAACAGAGACAAGAGGTAGCCAATGCCCACTTGCTATCCCAGCTGAAGGCTCTCATATGCTAGGAGAAATTCCCAGCTGGCCTTATTTTGGTTTCTCTACTCAGGCAGAGTAACATAAATGCAGAAGAATAGAGGAGAGAAGCTGCCCCAGTAAATCAATCATAACAATTTTACAGTTAAAATAATAATAAAAACCAACCAACCCACCCTGGAAAAATCTTGGAAAAATGTAACAAAAGCAAGATATTCATTTTGATGTTCAATATGTTGCTCAGTGTAGAAATTAATAAACTCTGAATTATTGTATATTATAACAGACATGATAATCCTTAGTTCAAATTTAGAATGAAACTCAGTTGATCACCCCCAATAGTTTTTGACTTGCCTTACTGCAGTACTATTGAACATTTTCCTGGTGGCAAAATAAAATAAAATAAAAATCAAATAATAATGGGGTAATCATTGATGCAGGCAAGCTTATCGGTGGCAGAATATGGATCCAAGGAAGCTTTCAAAATGCAAGTTGTTAAAATCAGTTTTGATGCAGTTATGCTAGAATGTGTTCTTTTTGGTACAATATATTTTCCACTCATATGCACATTCCTAAAATGTGGATGCAGCATGTATGTGTAACAAACACACACAGATATATATAGCCCTATGTGCTCTGTGTGTGTAAATATCTAGGTTCGAATTAATACCCAACTCCTATTGAAATTCAGTATGAGCTGGATTGCTAAATCCTTCAGGCCTCTTTGAAAATCCCAGTTTTAGGGCCTAATCTTATATATTCCATGTGTGGAACTTCCAGTGAAGTCAGTGGCAGTGTGCCATAGCTGTAGTATTGGGTTCACAATGTCAGAACAACAGTGTAATTTTAGCCACATTAGAGAGGGGAAAAACAGGAACTCTGTACAGAACAAACTGGAAGGGGCATCAGGTGTACCTGACAATATCAATAGCTGAAATGTTGTTCTTCTGGGCCCTAGAGCTGAATTAAAACAATATGGGGCCCACAGCCCAAATCACATTTGGAAGTGGATCAAGCTAAATTAGAAAAAGGCACTCTTATTTCACAACATAAGTGTCCACATGGGGATTTATATTGAAACAGTGATTCTGGAATAATCAGCTATTTCGGTAAATTTCCAAGTGTAAAGACGAGCCCTTAAAATATAAAAAGTTGTTCAAAGAAGGTTTTGAGTCTCATATGATGTCATGAAATAAGAGGGTAGGTCCTCTCATGGATCTGGTTAAAAGAGGGACACCCCCGCCCCAAAGGATCTGTACTGGGACCAGTGCTATTCAGTATATTCATAAATGATCTGGAAAAGGGGGTAAACAGTGAGGTGGCAAAGTTTGCAGATGATACAAAATTACTCAAGATAGTTAAGTCCAACTGCATAGATTTACAGAGGGATCTCACAAAACTGGGTGACTGGGAAACATAATGGCAGATGAAATTCAATATTGATAATGCAAAGTAATGCACACTGGAAAACATAATCCTAACTATACATACAAAATAATGGGGTATAAATGATCTGTTACCACTCAAGAAAGAGATCTTGGAGACATCATAGATAGTTCTCCAAAAACATCTGCTCAATGTGCAGTCGCTGTCAAAAAACTAACAGAATGTTAAGAACCATTAGGAAAGGGAGAGATTAATAAAACAGAAAATAACATAATGCCACTATATAAATCCATGGTATGCCCACACATTGAATACTGCATGCAATTCTCTTTGCCTCATCTCCAAAAAGATATATTGGATTTGGAAAAAGTACAGAGAAAGTCAACAAAAATGATTAGGAGTATGAACCAACTTGCATATGAGGAGAGATTAAAAAGACTGGGACTGTTCAGCTAAGAAATGAGATAACTAAGTGGGGATCTGATAACAGGTCTTTCAGGAATGTATTTTCAAAATGATGGCCCAAATTTGTCCAAGGAATAAATATGGCTTGGTATCTGGAAGGCATTGTGATCCTGACAGTATTGACACTTTTACCTTACACTACTTTTAAAAAACATACTCCTAGAATTTATTATTTAAATGATTATTTAATTCGGTAAACGTGCTGTGTCCAATCCTGGGAGTTGTGCTTGAAGCTGTTGGAGCTGCTGCAGGAATGCTTTATATGTAGCATTGTTCTTGGGTCTTGTAGGACCAATAAAATTTGTGGTGTTGTGCACTGAAAATGGCTTCTTGTGTGTAGCTCCTAACATGCAGCTCTTAGCAAAATGCTCAGGTACCACCATGGTTGTAGTCTAGGCATGCTGAACAACTACCAGGACACATGGCTGTGTTAAATTTTTATGCTCTGCTTTGCCTCTTCTGTAGTGACCTTCTGACCTTATAGAAATAGGTTGGAGAGTTTGAGTATTCAGAATATTCCGTGCCTTTTCACCTCCCCTGTTCAGGGTGTTCGCTACTGGGAACTGATTCTGATATCAGTAGTTGCCTTCTTCTGAAGCTGGGAATCTCTGCCTCAAATGGCCTTGCTTGCCAGTTCTGAATGGCACTTAATTTCCCCCAGAAAACAATAAAGCCCATCAAATTCACTGTGCCTACACTACCACACACTCCTCATTCCAGCACTGATGATAATTAACTGCCTGAGGCTTGAAAAAGCCTTGAATTCTAAAGTGGAGCTTATAACATTTGTAAACAACAGTTAGCAGGAGAAAAGGTAAAATTGTATGTGTCATTCTGTTTTCTATCATACACAATTTGCAGTTCAAAGGGAATATATTTAAATGAACTCCCCTGCAGCTACTGTTTACAGTAGTCTTCAAAGAATGATGAAAGGTTTTAAATAATGTAGAATATTACATGACTTACTTTTAAAAACACATGCACTGAATGTTTTAGAGTGAAATGGCTGGGTGTTTCAGGTTAGATGGATTGCAGACAGCTGCTGTGCTTACTGAATGTTACAGTTGGAGGGGAATATATGCATGTAGTCAAAAGACTAAGGAAAATGTAAGGTTTATTAAAAACACTTCTTATCCTATGACAAAAACTAAAAGCAGGATTCAATTGTCCGAAAGCATAATCTTGATATGGAAGGAGATGGCTTTTTCTACTTAGGATCCATGAATGGAACCTCCCCGAAGATTTTCTTGGTTACATTCTCTGTTTTTGTCTGGTGTTGTTTTGTTGTATGTATTTTGGAAGAGGATATTGTGCTTTTGTTTTTTGCTCTCGTGATTTACTTGGGTTGGTTGGTGCTAATGTTTATAAATTTGTTTTAGTTATTATTGATCCCCACAGGTTACCTTGACAAAAAAGTCAAATTATTATGGATTTTAGTATGCAAGTAGATAGAAATTGCAATACCTGCTCATACCAGCACTCTGTCTAGCCCAGTATCCTGTCTATAACAATGATCAGTAAAAGATGCTGTAGGGAGGTGCAAAATAAAATAAAATATTACACCCCACCCCACACTCATAGTGGATAATTATGGCTTAATCTTTCTATAGGGGGATTTTCTTTCTAACCCCAGTTAGTGGTTGGCTTATGCCCTGAATATGAGGGTTTATATCCTTCCATTTTTTTCATATCCTATTTTCTCCTTATTCACAGAAATGGCTAATACTTAAAAAAAAAATCCTACTAAATCTTTGCCCTCAATTGTATTTTGAAATAATGAGTCCTGCAGCTTAATTATGCACTGTGTAAAAAAACTCCAAAACACTACCTTTCATTAGATTCTACTTGTTTCTTTTCAATTTAATTGAAGAAGTCCCTTCATATTGTATTGTGAAAGGATAAATATAAGCAGTAACACCTGACTTACTTTCTCTATTTCACTCTTTATAACTCTATCAGGAGCCCTTTTATTCATCTCCTCTCAAAACTAAACAGTCCCAATATTTTCAGTCCCTTAACTATTCTTTTATTGTTGCTTGTCTCCAGAACCCTTCCAACTAAAATGTAGCATGTACTGGAAATGAATTGTGACATAGCTCTGGTACTTAGCAAAAGTTATCTGTGCTTCTAAGCACCCCCTTGGCAAAACTGGAAATAATCCATTTGCAAGTTTTGCAGACTCACCATTTGCTCTGTTGATGCTATTTTATTTTTTGGTTGCAGATATTTTTAAGGTGACAAGATGCTACTTTCTAGCAGTGGTCCATAATAATGTGTGCAGCATTGAATCCAGTAAAGTAAGCAGATTTCAGTGAAGAGATATGCCCACTCCCTTGTTGTAAATACTCTTCTCCAGTAATAGAAGCAGATGGATATTACCAACCCTAGATAATGGGTGAGATTCTGTGTTACACCTCTAAGAAGGGCAGCACAAAGCTCATAGGCCTGGTCTACACTACAAACTTAGGTCTACATAAGCCACTTTAAGTTGATCTAATGATGTATGTGTCTATACTACCGACTCCCTTCCCCCAACCGAAGTGGCCTGTAAAGTCGACTTCTGTACTCCACCTCTGCGAGAGGTGTAGCGCTTGATTCAACATCCACGAGTCGACATGGGGATAGTGTAGACACTGCCTTGTGTAATTCAAATGAATTGGCCTCCAGGAGGTGTCCTACAGTGCTCCACTGTGACCACTCTGGAGAGCACTTTCAACTCCACAGCACGTCAGCCAGATACACAGGAAACAGCCAGTCCCCCTGTTAAAGCCCTGGGAACTTTTGAATTTTCATTTCTTGTTTGATCAGCGTGGAGAGCTGATCATGGAGACTCAAGGCCGCAAACGCGCTCCAACATGGAGTACGCAGGAGGTGGTGGATCATATTGCTGTGTGGGGAGAAGAGTCTGTGCAGGCAGAGCTCTGATCCAGCAGAAGAAACGCTGACATCTATGCCAAGATTGCACGGGGCATGGGGGAGACATGGGACACGCAGCAGTGCCGAGTGAAAATAAAGGGGCTTTGGCAAGCATACCAGAAGACAAGGGAGGTGAACAGTCATCTGGTTCTGCCCCACAGACATGCTGCTTTTATGAGAAGCTGCATGTGATTCGTTGCAGCGACCCTACCACTACCCCAAAATACTCCGTGGATACCTCCGAGGAGCCCTGGGTGACCTCAAGCAACAATGAAGAGAACATTGTTGATGAGGAAGAGGAGGAGGAGGAGAATGTGAGGCAGGCAAGCAGAGGATCCATTCTCCCTGACAGCCAAGAGCTGTTTTTAACCTTGGAGCCCATCCCTTCACAGGGCCACTTGGTGGCGGAGCGTGATGCCAGAGAAGGCACCTCTCGTGAGTATGCATTTCCAATCAAACTGTAGGGGTTACATGCTGAACAAAAAATAGGTGTAGTGAGTATTGGTGGCCACTCCAGCTATGCAGAGGGTGATCTCTGAAAAAGACTTTATGTGCATGGGGATGGCCCAGGAATCCTCCATGGAGATCTCTAGGAAGCTTTCATGGAGGTACTCTGCAATCCTTGGCCGTAGGATGCTAGAGTCCCTCTGTAGCCTATGCTGAACCTGCTGCCATCATCACCCAGTTCTACATCCTTCTCCCCCAAACGTCCTATGAGGCAGGCGGGGTGGGGGGGGGGGAAGTTTGGTGTCCCTTGCACTCAACACCAGGGGAGGATACAAGGACCAGAAGGCGTCCATTCCCACACCTTTGATTGTAATTGCAGTGCATCTGTAAGCAAGCTTTCCTTGTTTCTCCCCCCCCCCAGTGTTATCAGCCCTTTGCCCCAAGTTATCTTACTTTTCTTTGCTGTCTCTGGGTGTTTGTGTACATAATAACACTGATCGGATTGAGGTTAAAAGGCTCTTTATTCATTCAACATATGGTGGTTGGTGGGGGTGGAGTTTACAGGGGAGAAAATGCACTTGATGGGTCAGTTTGGTAAGGAACAACACAGATAAGTGTCACGTTACTCTGGTTCATTGCTGAAACTGGTTTTCAAAGCCTCACGGAGAGCAGAGCACCTTGGTGTGCTCTTCTTATTGCCCTGGTGTCTGGCTGCTCAAAATTGGATGCCAGGCAAAGGCACATTCCATCACCATTTTGCACTTGCTCAGCCTATGGTTGAACCGGTCCTTACTGCTGTCCAGGCTGCCTGTGTACGGCTTCATGCGCCATAGGAGCAAAGGGTAGGCTGGATCTCCCAGGATCATGTTTGGCATTTCAACATCACCAATGGTTATTTTGCAGTCTAGAAAGAAAGTCCCTGCTTGCAGCTTTCTGAACAGACCTGTGTTCCTAAAGATGCGGGCATCATGCACCTTTCCCGACCATCCCACATTGATGTCAGTGAAAAAGCCCCTTATCCACCAGCACTTGCAACACCATTGAGAAGTACCCCCTTTTGGTTTATGTACTCTTTGGCCAGATGGTCTGGTGCCAAGATAGGGATATGCGTTCCATCATGTTCCATCGTCCCACTGCAGTTAGGGAACCCCATCTCAGCAAAACCATCCACTATGTCCAGCACGTTGCCCAGAGTCACTACCCTTCTTAGTAGAAGTCTGTTGATGGCCCTGCAAACTTGGATCACAACAAATCCCGTGGTAGAGTTACCCACTAGAAAAATTGATACTCCACTGACCGATAGCAGTCTGGCATTGCAGACTTCCACAGACCTATCACCACTCACTTCTCCACTGTCAGAGCAGCTCTCATTTTAGTATTGCTGTGCTTCAGGGCGGGGGAAAGCTCTCACACAGTTCCTGGAAAGTGGCCTTACACATTCGAAAGTTCTTCAGCCACTGCTCGTCATCCCATAGCTGCATAACGATGTGGTCCCACCAGTCAGTGTTTGTTTCCCGGGCCCAGAAACAGTGCTCAACCGTGTCAAGGTGATGCGTGACTGTTGCCAGCAACTGCGAATTGCTCCGCTCTATGTCTTCCAGCAGGGCTGCTTGCGTGGCATCACATTGTTCTGTGCGGCAGCTCCTGTATCGGCTGTATAAATACTGCCGGATAAGGCATCAGGTGTTTGTATGGTCTCTTTTGTAGTGCCTGTGCCAGGGAAAATTGGGCTTTTAGGTCCCCGTTACTCTACTGCAGCCTGTTTACATGGCATAAAAAGGCCAGAGCAGATGTGAGAATTTCACCCAATGTTGCTATTATATTGTAGAGATGGCCTAGGTCTCGGTTTTTAAAAAAAGTTTGTGAATGTTTTTGTTAGGACTAAGTCCTTTTTTGTAATGTTACTCCTACTGCCATGCCTGTATCATGAGTCATTTCCCTACTTCCTTTTTTAAGGACACTCCTAAGTGGACTGCTCCAGTTTGTCATCATGAAACTTTTTAATTATTACCGTAAATACTATTCCTCTCATGTTTTATCATAACAAATAAATAGTAGACAGGTTTAAATATCAGGATAGGTTTGCTTTTTGTAGCACTTTGTATGCTGACTCTGGTAAAACTAGAAATAAGGAAGTTGATGTTTAAACTCCATGTCAAAATAGCAGCAATCTCACAAAGAATGTGAAAATGATGTACACCCACCTGGCTATGGTATGATCCTTGGGGTTTGGGTGGGAATGAGGGGATAGAAAAAAACCCCTTAAATATTCAATACTGAATTAATAAAATCACTCCAGCTATTCAGCTCTTTCCCCTCTGCCTCTCATTACCTTTGTCTCTCCAGCAGGAAGCTGACCCGTGAAAGGTGTATTAGCGATGAGGTCCCCAAGATTCTTAATTTCTTTGCAGAACTGACATAGTTGTCAGAAATGATAACCCTGAATACAGGATGTTAATACAATACTAATGATAAAGATTCTTGTCTTTTGTAGCTACAGCAGTGCCATCTTCTCTTGAGGCATGAGGGCTTCTGACCTCACTTCTTCCTCTGATGCCTTCTTCCTTAAAATACATTCAAATTGTTCTGTTTGCTTTTCAAATTCAAAGTGTCACTCTTTTTTCCCTTTTAAATGAGGAAATGACATTGTCCTTTGTTATGTTTTATCTATTGAGTTTATCTAACAATCATATAAACATAATGCCAATTACAATAATATTTAAACTTTACAGGAAACTTACGTCAGTAAATGGAGGAGGGGCAGATCTGCCATATTTGCCTCTTCTTTCTAATATAAAGTTTCAGCAGTTACTAGAGGGTTTGACAGACTATCTGTGAAATAAATTAATGGTCAAATCCGGTTCCTAGGGGACAAAAATCACATATGCAACTGGCATTAATTAGCACCCTAGATGGCAGTCCCAGCAGATAGACTATAAAGATCGAATGGTCATGGAGAGTGAATTATTCCATCATCCTTTGAAGTGGTCCCTCCAGCTCAGGATGGATGGAGGCACATTAGCAGGGCAATATAGGGAAGCTGGCATCGCCACTCCCTGTGCATATACTGATTGAGTTATAAATAGAGAATGTCAGTCTCCAAGATTTGTCAGTCCATCTGGACTAAATTTCCCAATATAAATATTAATCATTTTGGATAAGAAGCTATTCTTCAAGGACAGTGATTAGCTAGTGTTCATAAGGATCACAATTAAAATCAGAATACATTTGTCACAAAGGTAAAATTAAAACAAATATAAGTTATTTCTGTACTATATATTATTTATGATACATTTATAAGTCTGTGTTGTTTTGCAGAAGCAGAGAAAAAGGAAATGAATCTTTAATATATGTATCATGGCGAGAATAAGTGCAAGGAAAGGAAATCTGTTTCCCTGCAATAGGAAAAAATATTCTTGAAAGACAAATATTCTTAATAAGAAACAAAGCATTTCTTATGGAAATGGGTGAGCACTTCATAAATCATAATATTTTGCCATTAGCAAAAACTGATCCTCTTACTTGCAATTTGTGTGCAAACTGGGCTTGAGTTTGAGAACCATTTGAAGTCATAATGTGGGGGGAAACAACCACAAAAGGCCTTTTTTTGGCATTGTAACAGTGACCCAAGGTAACAGAGATAAAGGTCCCTTGAGTCACTGTGACATTCCCCAGGGTACAAACTGGACTGTTGAACAGCTGTGTCCCCTCAGCTGTCCAACCTGGGGTGCCTTTTACACTGTTTTGCTGTGAGAGCAACCACTTCTGGCCTGCTCAACATAGACTCTAGCATGTAAATTATGCCTAGCTATACTGCAAGAGTACTACAGCCAGTCACCCTTGAATTACATGGCAGAGTAACACCAGCAAATTCCCAGGCCCAGGCTTTCCCCCAGAAATGTGTGTCTTGTATTGCTCAGCTCTCTCCTGGACAACACAGGCTCATATAAAGTCTGTCATTTTATTAATAGAAAATGATATGCATAAATCCTGTTATCTCAAATGGAGTTTCCCAAATACTTCAATCGAAGCTTTTAGATAAAACAATAAAACAAGTTTATTAGCTACAGAAAGATCGATTTTTAAGTGATTACAAGTAATGAGGCATAAAAGTCAGAATTGGTTACAAAGAAATAAAAAATAAAATGAAACTTACACCCAACTTAACAAGCTAGAGTGAATTCAAAGCAAAGGTCTCTCTCACCACATGTTCTAGTAGTCTTACTGATTGAATTCCTTTCTGCCAGGGTCTCTTCCCAATCCAGTGATCCTTCCTTTTTCTTCAGGTGTTGTCGATGTCATGAGTAGAGATGAAGGGAGAGATGATTTGGTGCATCCATTCCCCGTTCTTTATACATTTTCCTCTCATTTGAGAATCATCTCCAGCTAAGATTCAGTAGACAGAAGGTAGATTTCTCACGCTCACCCTTTTTCCTGCCAGCGAAAGGCTACTTAACCAGATGGCAGGCCATTTGATTTTGTTGACCCCGGCTGAGTCATCAGTTTGTCTTTTGTCTTTGAGGAACTGGTTTGTGCCTGCTTTTCCAAACTTGAAACATGTCTCAGTAATATTATACAGTAGAATTTTATAACTTTACATAAAATGTTGCCATACATATTTTACTAGGACAATAATGATCAGCAAATTATGAGTTTTGAAATGATACCTCACATTGTATGAAATGTATCATAGTCTTGCAAAAAGGGTGAACAAAGGGATACAGACTGTTGCAGACACTTTCTCTGTCTTCTCCTGAAACAATGGGTGGTGGAAAGGGGGTTCAAATAATCCAAAATTTGTTCACTTGTGATTACTCCATGGAGAGAAGGGAAAGGGGGAGCTTCCAATTCTTAAGGGTGATAAATGAAACTGTAGTTTGGTATCATTCCCCTCCCCCCCACCCCATGACAGTTCTGTGCCTATTTCATTAAGCTTAAACAATTTGAGCTACTATAAAAACCTGTAGCTATTTGGCATGGTGGTCCTTAATGGACCTTCTTCACAGGAACTAGCTGTCAAATGGTAACTTTTCTTTAAGTGACAAAATGGGAAAGGCAAGATTTGTAAGAAATTTGTTCCCGGTCGCGTCCCTAATCTGACAAATTTCAGCCCATAAATACATGCTTTGAGCTATGAACTTCTTAAAATAGCAGATTATTATCCTAGAGGTGCTAAGTTGCTGACATCACCTTAGTTACAGTAGCATTTCTGCCATTGTTCAGGTAATCTATTTACATATCTTTGAGGGAAGTAAAAAGTGGCATGAGAAGAATAATGATGTCTCTTGAGGCGTAATATGATTGCTCCTCTGTATTATTCCTCTGAGATTTTGTGCCTAAAAAAGGGGAGAGAGAAAAATAGTTGTTCACACTTTTTCTAGAAAATGCCCAAATCTGACTTAATATTAACCTGACTGTAACAAAGAAGAAATACAGATGAAATTCTCATTTGAGATAAAGACCTCAAAATGACCGTCACTACTTGTTGTTATCTAGGAATCTCTTTCTCCTTGTAACCTAGTATACACATTATAGACTGAATTTCAAAGTTGTTGAGATCCTACAACTTCAGCGGAAGTGTTTGGGAGCTACAGGTGCTCAGCACCTCTGACAGTCAGATCTTACAATTCTGTGGCACACACTACACTGTATATGCCATAGAATAATTTGTGAGAGCACTATGATAGATCCAGTAAAAGTAATTTTAGTTATCTGGATACCTAATACTATATTCCTCGTGGATTTTTGAATTAGGACTGCTTAGCTATGAATGGCATCAATAATTCCTACAAATCTGTGTTATTAATGAAAATGTAATGGAAAGATAAATAAGAAATAATAGATAATTAATAAAGAAGGTTATAGAATGATGTTTCTGAAGGTTAAATGAATGTTTCATATAGGATCTTAAAGTTATCAAGAAATAATAAATCAAGTTGCAATAAATCAGTTATATCACGAAGTTGAAAGCTTGTTCTATACTATACAGAGGAAGTAATTTGTGGTAGTAGTGTGGAAATATGTCTATTTGATACAGGTTTAGTCAGTGTATATATTAACCAAAAGTTAAGGGGCTGTCAGTGACCATTTATCCAAAAGGAATTCTAAAGTTAGAAATGCAAACCATTAATTACTGAAAGGCTCAGTCACTTCCAAATGTCCTTCCCAAATAATGATAATACATAGCTAGGACTTTTGTACTCACTTTTTTACTCAGATATTACACAGGAACCCCAAGTATTCATGTAATGGGCAAGTTACTTTTATTTTCTTTTGAAATTTACCACTAGGTGTATTGTCACGTTATCTATAACTATAACTTTGGATTTAGATGGAGTTTACCACCAGCTTTGGGCTGCATTCCCAAGCAACCTGACTCCAAGAAGACCCCAGCGCGCCGGGGGCCGCTACCGGCCTCACACCATCCACGGGCCTTGAACTCTCTCTTCAAAGTTCTTTTCAACTTTTCCTTACGGTACTTGTTGACTATCGGTCTTGTGCCAGTATTTAGCCTTAGATGGAGTTTACCACTAGCTTTGGGCTGCATTCCCAAGCAACCCGACTCCAAGAAGACCCCGTCCCGGCGTGCCGGGGGCCGCTACTGGCCTCACACCGTCCATGGGCCTTGAACTATAACTTTGGAGTTAATCTTAACCATGTGATAGATCCAGCTCTCTTTCTCATCCAAGTGTTTTTGGTTTGTTGAAAGCAAATGGCTGATGCTGTCTGTAGCGGGGTGGCACCCGCTCTTGCCCTAAGGGGCGGGGAACAGCCCTGGTAGAGGGCTGAGGCTGAAAGCTGGGCTGTTTGGCAAAGCAGCCACAGCTGTGGCCAGTTTAATCAGGGCCCAGCTGGCCCTTATAAAAGGGCAGTGGGCCTGGCGCAGAGACACTCTCTCTCTGCCTTTAGAGGAAGAAGGGCTTGGCTGCAGGGACCTGAGCAGGTACCTAGGGTGGAGCAGGGCTGGGGAAGGCCAGAGGAGCTGGGGAGCTCCGGCCTGAGAGAACCCCAGGCTGTGGCCTAGGGTTAGGCCCCACTAGGTTCTGGGGTTGCGGGGGCAACCCATAGGTAGGCCGAGGCAGCAGGTCCAAACCCCCTTTGCCTGTGATGAGTGGCTTTATGGTAGTTTAGAACTTGGTAACATCAAGGGAAAATTTCTTGAGCACAGACCAAATTAGGATAGAATTGCTTATAGGTTGCTCTGCTTAAAAGAGCTATTGGCAATCTCTGTCAATAGTGATCTCAAATGTAGCTTACAGGATTTCACTAATCATGAGGGACAGAGGTCTAGTTTGTAGAAAATAGTACAGATTTCTCCCAGCAGTATCTGAACCTGTGTTTGTCAGATTGGAGTCTCTCTGTATCCCCACAAAGAAAGCTGTTTTGCTTCATTCAAAGTCAATTATTTCTTCAAGTTTTCACAAATAGATTTCATTAATGTTAGAAAGTAGGATTGAAAATACCAACATGAGTGCTAGAATTGTTGAGAGACTGTGCGTGGAGTAAAAATGAGTGATTTTAGAATTTATACAACCCCTTTTTAAGAAGCCAGCACGTTCTTATTGCATTTTTATCAATGTTTGACATTGGTTTTCTATATGTAAACTCTGTAGCATATAGCCCTGGAGAGCAATAAGCTCTCTGCTGTGATCTGTTGATGAAATGGGAGAAGAGTGGCCCAGAGCTGCCTAAGAACTGCCGATGGGCCTGGACTCTCCTGGGGAGGGAGTTCTCTGCCGGCATCTGTTGGAGAGCAAGGAGAATTGAATGAATTGGCCACTCCTCATTTGCATGTTAGTTATGTGGCAGTTTGGGCCAGTTTGGTAAAAATATGGTTAAATTTTGAGTGTGGGGGCAATAAAAAGCTGTTTACCTTGTTGGGAAATACAAAGACAAGATATCGACATTGGATGGGCCTGGGATCATCCTGCTGAGACTGTTGTCAGGCCCAGGTGGGTAAGGGAGCCCGGACAAAACTAAAGAGGGGTAGAGAGGAAGGCTGGCTGGCCAGTTCCTGTCTTTTGCTGGGAGTGCCATCTGGTAAAGTGGACTCTGTAAATAGTCCTAGATGCCACTGATCTCTCTCTAAAGAGCTGAGCTGAGGTTGCTGTAGAAATGTGGATTATTGGAGACCCGAGGGTAGTTTTGAGGCAACCAGTGGTGCAGAGTGGCGGTGACAGCATCTTGGAGGCAATGGGTGAGGCCTGACAGTGGCAACTGGAACAGAGAAGAGGCAGCGTGGGCTGAAGGTACAGAGAGAGCAGCAGCCTACTTAAAGGACTCTGATGTGAGTAGGGTGACCAGACAGCAAGTGTGAAAAATCGGGACAGGGGGTGGGGGGTAATAGGAGCCTATATAAGAAAAAGACCCAAAAATCGGGACTGTCCCTATAAAATCGGGACATCTGGTCACCCTAGATGTGAGCCTCTCTACCCAGCAATTAATGCTGACATAACCCCATCCGGGTCAGGTGGTAGAGTTCCCAGAGCAACTCAGGCAACACTGGCCTGCCAACATCCTTGGACTTCTCCACCCAGGACAATTAACTGTGAGTGGGGAGCTGGGGAGGAGGGAAGTGAGTAGAGCACACCAACCACTCACAATTGCCAGAAGGACAGGTGCTGCCTTAATTCTTCCATTGGAAGACCAAAACCTCCTTGAACGTTCAACCAAGAAAGGTGTTTGATTTTATCTGTCTAAATAGGTCTCATTATATGATGATTGATTCATTGTGCAGTACAGGGATAATAGTTTAATTCCTCAGCTCATAACTCAGGACACAGCTTTTAAAGTTCATGAATGCCAGTTAGTTAGTGCATATGTTTATCTATACAGTAAAATCAGTCTGTAAGTTTTTAAGAGACGGGAGATAGAAAAATTCTCACAACACAAAAGTCTCATATTATTATTTGTCTTCACACAACATAATAAAATCAAGGAAACCAACACTGCTGCCTGCTAACACTGAGGCACAATAGTGTCTATTCTAGTTTTCCACCCCTTAACTACTTCCTTATGATTACATCGTCTTAAATGATTGATGATGCCTTATAGCTATAACTTGATTTCTTTGGTTCTACAGTTTGTTTGCTATTGGATCTATAGCAGGGGAGTGTACCAGCCTAGGGTGGTTTGAGCACTACAGCTGGATGATAAATGGAGCATTATTAATGCACCATCCCTTTAACAGGTGTGTGATGGGGTGTTCCAACCTCACACTGGGCCAACGGGACCTGACCAATCACTGTGGGCCCAGGAGATCACACCCCGACACCTCTGCTGAGCATGCTCCAGGTGGAAGGGACAGATAAAGGAGGCAGCCCAACTCAGTCTGGGCTGGCTGAGGAGGAGGAAGGACGTGTGCTGCATGCTCCTACAGAGGCACCTGCAACTCTCTCAGAGGTGGAAACTATGGACCCAGACTACACTGTGGACAACCAGTTGACAGCGGAGACCGGCTGGGACACTGAGCCACTGCCAGCTGAGGAGATGCTCGAGATGAGTCTTGTGGTAGATAGTGAGCCAGGGAATGTTTTAGGAGCTGATGCTTAAACCCTTAACTGTGAATTTCCCAGCTTCATAGGGCCCTGGTTCAGAACCCGGTGCAATAGGATGGGCCTGGGTTCCCCTACCATTAGGTGAGGCTACTGAGGGCTTGCTCTGTCCCACCAGGGGGCTACAGATGGATTGTTTGTTCTGCCCTGTCCAGAGGGTCTGCACTCCCAACAGCTATTGCCTGCCCCAGCAAGGAGGCTCAGGGGCCATAGACAGTTTGCTTTTGCTCTGTCCCACGCAGGGGCTGTGGACTGATTATTTGCTCGGCCCTGCCAGGCATCCTGAGCACTCCTTATTGCAATTGCCTGATCCCAGGGAGTCCTAACGATTGTGTGGTGGGGTGTACCCTCCGTGACAAGGTGTAAATGTCATGATCTGAATAACATCTCAGGGTGAATTTTGGGGAAATATATTAGGGCAGAAGTAGTGGCACCCAAAATAAAGGAGTTGAATTGCAGTCTCAAAGAAGCAAGATTGTAAAAGTGGTTCTCACACAGGAAGGGGAAAAATTCTGTTTCCTTTTTTATTTTCTTATGTAAAGTGTATAACACATAGGCCCTGATCGACAGTCCACTGAATTTAATGGGAAATGTGGTGGATCGCATCCTGTATCTGGGTATGCTATGACCTGGCAAGGTTCCTGCCCCTACTCTGACAGCGCATTCTACCAGAGCTCAGGCGTCTTTAGTGGTCTTTCTGGCCGAGGTCCCGATCCAGGAGATCTGTGGAGCAGCAACGTGGTCCTCAGTCCACATGTTCACGTCCCATTGTGTTATCACCCGGTACTCCAGGGACAATGTAGCATTCGACAGAGCTGTGCTTCAGTCAGTGATTCCATGAACTCCAACCTCACCTTCTAGGCAAGGCTTGGGAGTCACCTAATTGGAATCGATATGAGCAAGCACTCGAAGAAGAAGAAACTGTTACCTACTTTCTTGTAACTGTTATTCTTTGAGATGTGTTGCTCATATCCATTCCAAACCCACCTGCCTTCCCCTCTGTCGGAGTAATCTGGCAAAAAGGAACTGTAGAAGTGGTGGGTCCTGTATGCGGTGCCATGAAGGCGTGACTGCAGGGGACTCCACAGCCAACGCGGTGGGTGTGCTGCTAGGGGAAAAACCTTCCAGCAATTGTGCACGTGGTGCACAGACACATAATTGGAATGGATATGAGCAACACATCTCGAAGAACAACAGTTACGAGAAGGTAGGTAACCGTTTTTTCTGTGCTCTTGCCTGAGGGTCCAAAGTTGAGAATACCCCATTGAGTCACTTTTGCAAAAGGATCTGAGAGCTGTGGGTAATTCTCATATGATTTCTTGACTCTATCAGGCTATAGTTGTTCTTTCACATTCTATTGACTAGCTCTTATACTTTGCCTATTCAAAGATGGTTCTTTTCAGAACATTTTTGATGATATAATGTAGAAATGTGTATTGCAGATCAATTTTGTTTTGCATAAATGTGAAGAACCTCATGAAAAATATGTAAACAAAACACTTTGGACTAAATCTTTCCCTCATGTAACTCCATTGACTTCCTTGATTTCAGTTAGATTACCCCAGGGATATACATGGGATTTTTCTGCCTAATAAGACAAAACCTTCCTTTATTCAGTTTCTCTCTCTGTCAAATAATAGTAGAAATGAGTTCTCTTTAAAGCAAATGAGCATCATGCATAAACATGTCCATACTGTATTGAAATGAGTGCTTGAGGTATCCACAAACACATCAGGCAAAATGGGTGGTATAAATTCCTTTGTCATGAAAACACTACATTAATCTTTGATTATTGAGTGAAAACAGTAAGACTCTTCTGGTGCCTGAGACAAGGAGCACAGCACACTGCCAAGAAATGCTTCATGCTTCAGCTGCTAATAGGTTCACTAGCAAGTGCTTTTAAAGGATGGACTCTTACATTTCTTTGTGTAAGTCCTTTCTGGCTGATTTCATTACATATGCAAGTTTATTATTATACTTAACGCCATCTTAATTTTGTCTTAGTGGACATTAGTAAAGTATTATTAGTTTTTAAGAAATGTTTAGAAAGGCTCTTGCCCTCATGGGATACTGAGGCCAATCAACTGAGATATGGTTAACCAGCAGAAGCCATCAATGGCAAATATAGGAATTCTTCTGCTTGACTGATAATGAGTTTAAAAGACATGGTTTTATAGTATACTTGATAGGTAATTGTAATAAATGTTAACGTTCATAGACGTCATATGTGGGGCCCAATCCTCAGCTGGTTTAAATTGGCATAGTTCCATTGAAGTCAGTGCATTATGACTGAAGCTCCATTGAAGTCAGTGGAGCTGTGCTAACTTATACCAGCTGAGGAGTATTTTAATGAAAATTATGGGTTTTTAAACAAAACTGTATTTTAGCAAATCAGACCCAAAAGGAAAAACAAGCAGGACAGCTCGGTACTTTTTGGTTAAGGACATTTGAAAGAAAGGGCACTAAGTTTAAAAAATCATCCCAGCCTCATCCCCACTATTTAATATACCATTTTTAATTCCCTTGAAACTCAAAGCCGAGATCTATTTCCTTAATCAATTTCCCCTGTTGTATTAGGTTTGCATTATTGCTTTCTCATAGATGTTAGGCTGTTGTCATTGTTTTTATTTTTTAAAATAAGTACAGAAGTGTAGTGTGATAACTAAATCCTATAAACAATTACATGAACCTTGGAATCAGAGAAAAAAAGTAGGCCCTTTAATTTAAACTTAATCATTATGGTACCAGTAGCTTCAAAACAAAGTACTGAATGCTCTGATTGAGAGTAACAGCTAAGAGTGCTTTATGTGATATTTAAGGAATCAGGTATCAGCATATCACTGGAAGTGAATACACAGTGACACACAAAGTTATTTTGAATGAGATCCCCTTTCTTGCATGCCACTTAATATATATTGAGTCGTGTCACTACCCTGTCCTTTTGGGCTCAAGTGAGGGATGAGTGACAGAGATCTTCACTGTGACCCTTCATAGGGAACACTAGGATGATATTATTCTTTCCACCATCCTGGTAAAGCTTCAGGAACCCATCCATTTGGAGTGATTCTCTTTCCCCAGAGACAAGGGGGAGTTCTTTAACTTGTTAGTTGCTTTCCCTGCTTGCCCTCTCTTCAGTTATACCCATTTTCTGCCCATCTTATGCCTCCATCTAATTTGTCTTCTATCTTTTGGATTTCTATTTTCCAGTCATGTATTATACTGACCTTCATGCCAAAATATCAGTGTGAATGAGCCTGAGAAGGAGCCAGAATTTACCAATGTACATTGCCAAAAAACCACAGTAATACATCATCAGCCCCCCATCAGCTTCCCCTACCCCTCCCAGTGCCTCCCGCCCACAGGCAGCCCCGCCGATCAGCGCCTCCCCTCCCTCCCTGCACCTTCCGATCAGCAGTTTTGTGGCATGCAGGAGGCTCAGAGGGGGAGGAGCAAGGGCATGGCAGGCTCAGGGGAGGGAGTGGGAAGGGGTGGAGTGGGGGCAGGGCCGGGGGCAGGGCCTGTGGCAGAGCCAAAGGATGAGCAGTGAGCACCCCTCCCAGCACGTTGGAAAGTTGGCGCCAGTAGCTCTAGCCCCGGAGTTGGTGCCTATACAAGGAGCCGCATATTAACTTCTGAAGAGCCGCATGTGGCTCCGGAGTCACAGGTTGGCCACCCCTGCTGTAATATCTGAGAATTTGATACTGCCAACAGTGTAAATCTGGATTTTCACTGTTGTGAGAACAGAATTTGACCATGAGTGAATAACTAGGCCATTCAGTGTCTCCTGAAGGTCAGCTATGTGGGTCCTTCTCTACCAAAAGGAGAAGGAAAATTCCAGAACTGAAGAGCCCATTGAAACAGCATAGACCAGACTCTTAGGGCTAGTCCACACTACCCACCCAATTCGGCGGGTAGAGATCGATCTTCTGGGATCGATTTACCGCGTCTCATCTGGACGCGATAAATCGATCCCAGAAGCGCTCCCCTGTTGACTGCGGAACTCCTGCTCGCCGAGAGGAGGAAGCGCTGTCGACGGGGGAGCCTGCCTGCGCCGCGTGGACCCTCAGTAAGTATACTTAGTTCGATCTAGGAAACGTCGACTTCAGCTACGCTATTCTCGTAGCTGAGGTTGCATTTCCTAGATCGATCACCCACCCCAGTGTGGACCAGCCCTTAGTCTGTTCTCAGTTACACTGGTATAAATCTAGAATAGCCATTGACTTCTGTGGAGTTACTCTGAAATTGCACTTATATAACTGCAAACAGAATCTAATTCACCTATCCTCCAGCGGTCCAAAGTTAATCTGAGAACTGGTAGCAAGAGCTTAACTCAAACAGTTTAATAGGACTAAATCAGAGGACCTGGATAATCTCCATCAAAGAATATTAAAGGAACTGGCATATGAAATTGCAAGCCCGTGAATTTGTAAACTCGGGGGTCATACACTGTGACTAGAGAATTGCTAATATAGTTTCGATTTTTAAGAAAGGGAAAAAATGGGATTTGGGAAACTACAGGCCTTTTAGTTTGACCTCAATTATATGCAAAGTCTGGAAACAAATTTGGAAAGAGAAAGTAATTAAGTACATATAGGTAAATGGTAATTGGGATAAAACACAACATAGTTTTACAAAACTAGATTGTGCTTACAAATGTAGATTTGGCTTCTTCTGTGGCATGGGGCCTGAGTCACTTGCAGGTTTAAATAAGTGTAATTTATGGATTCTCTGTAACTTGAAGTCTTTAATTCATGATTTGAGGACTTCAGTAACTCAACCAGAGGTTATCGGTCTATTACAGGAGTGGGTGGGTGAGGTTCTGTGGCCTGTGATGTGCAGGAGGTCAGACTAGATGATCATAATGATCCGTTCTGATCTTAAAGTCCATGATTCTGAGAGTCTGAGCTTCCTATATGTCAGGATGGAGCACAAGAGGAGAGACTGTCTCTGTTAACCAGGACCCATGCCATGTAGTGTAGATATATAGCACCTTGGCTTAATAACAATGAAAACAACATTTAATTCAGTAAAGGTCCAAGCAGTGAAATGTAGTATATAGCTGGGGTGGCCAAACTGTGGCTCGCGAGCCACATGCGGCTTTTTTACTGTTAAAGTACGGCTTTTGTAGCCCCCTCATGCTCGCCATTCTCCACCTACCAGACTGTGTGTGGTGGTGGGGTTGGGGGGGGGGGGAAGCTCGAGAACTCTGTCTTGCAGCAGGGTGGTAGGGCAGGGGCTTCTGCCTAGTTGGGATGGGTGTCTTGGGGCTTCAGCCCTTCAGGACGCACCTGCCGAGGCTCAGGGCTTCAGCAGGCGTGGAGCGGAAGCCTCAAGCCCCGTCAGGCTCCTCCCATGGGGCTGAAGCCCTGAACCCTGGCAGGTGCACCGTGGCTCTTGAACTTCTGAAATTTGTCATATGCTGCTCGGAGGGTAACTACGTCTGGCCACACATGATATATAGTGTATTCCTTGCATTGTTAAAATCACCATGCTCCTGTAGTAATGTTGTAACTGCTCAGAAGAAATGCGCTAGTTATTATACATTATAGGCTAACTAACTAATTTTAAATTTTAAGAGTACACACATGATGTTTGTGACCTGTAGTTGCACAAACATGCCTTTCTTTTACTAATGAAATACTGAACTAAGTTATATGCGGCAATTGTGCATTGTCAATGTAGCAATCACAGCCTCCCATTGACTTTTTGTTAACATCAAGAACATTAGTGAGAAACTGGCTTAAATAAAAAGCAAAGTGTTGTTGCTTAATTGGCAATAGATCAGCTATTGACAGGAGAATGTTGAAAATTTTCTAGGTTTTTTTAAAAAGATTTTAATCATTAATTTAAATTAATTACAGAATTAATTTATTACGTGAGGAAACTAGGTCCCTCCAGGATCAAGAATCTGTTCAATATTTTCACACTTGCAGTCTTGCCAGAAAAACTTAAAAAAAATAAATGTCTTTAATGATTTAATGATTTAGAACACGTGCTTTTTAAATACTTGCATGGCCACCATTCTGCTGTATCTGTAGATTTAATACAGGAACAAAACAGGAAGTTTAGTGCAACAATTGGAGGACAACAAAACGCAGGCCTAAGTTTCTTCTAAGAGGCCTGCTTAATGAATTATTTTGTCCTTATGCTTTACTGCACCAGATCTCATTATTCTGAGGTGGTATCAGATATTGTGATGGTAATCTCAGACAATGATGGTCATGCACATTCTTTCATTTATTTCACAATGTAATGTGGGTGGGTGGAAGGAGATATTTTGGCTAGGAATACTATTTTGATCAAACCTAGAGTAATTTTGGAAAATACATTTAAAAAGGTGATTTTTGAAGTTGTTTTGATTATCCTAGTTTTGATTTTACAGAGGTACTGAAGTACAGTGCCATACGAAAGAAGAAGAAGACCAACGTAAAAGTGAGTGGGAAAACTGGTAGGTTGGAAACTGAGCAGAATAAAGTGATCAATCAGTTAGAGAAGGTGAAAGAGAGAGTGCAGCTGGGAGCAGTTTTGCTCTGGAAAGAGATTTCAGGAGAGTGGTTTGATCATCTTGACATGACATAGAAGTTTCAGAGGAGAGAAACAAGCCAGTATTGACGTATTCCTGACTTTTTGTACACGTCTGTTCTGTCTGCCTTTGTCAACGACACAGCAAGGAGGCTTCTTTTGATAATGTTTTGAAACTTGGACTCCTTCGCCTTATCACCGCCACATACCAAAAACAAATGTGTGGGATAGTTGGCTTCTGATACATCTTGTTTCTCTGAAACCAAGAAGTCTTCCAGAAATGAAGACAAGGAATATTGCTATTTTTCTTTACTTTCATGCAAAACAGAGAAGTATTCCAGTTCTGTAGGATTTGCTTCATAGCATTTTTAGATAGAATGGTTTAAATTAGGGCTGTTAATCGCAGTTAATGCCTGCAATTAACTGAAAACAAAATTAACATTTAAATTTTTTTAATGGCATTGATCACATACCTCTGGGTGGGGAAGGAGGCATCAGCTTGCGGAGGGACCCGACAGTGTCCATTCAGTCTCAGTAACCCAATCTGTCTCTGGAGGGCGGGAGAGAAGAAGAGAGGAGAGAAGAGAAAGTGCCCCCCATCCTGGCTCGGGCGGAAAGGTATGGATCCTGACCTTGCCAGGCCCCATTACTCCCAGCTGGCCCTCGCTTCAGGGACTGACCCCTCCCCCCACAGCATTGCCCCAGGCCGGCCCCTCACTCTGGGGGGGGGGGTGTGCCCCATAGAGAACAGGGCCCTGGAGAACTCAGTCTCCCTGTAGCAGCCTTAGGGTTGCCAACTTTCTAATGGCACAAAACTGAACACCCTAGTCCCACCCCTTCCCCAAGCCCCCACCCCCCGCTCACTACATTCCCCCTCCTTCAGTGGCTCGCTCTCCCCTACCCTCACTCACTTTCAGTGGGCTGGGGGTGCGGGCTCTAGGGTGGGGTCAGTGATGAGGGGTTTGAGGTGAAGGAGGGGGCTCCAGGTTTGGGAGGGCTCAGGGCTGGGGCAGGGAATTGGGGTGCAGGAGTGGGTGAGGGCTCTGGGCTGGGGGTGTGGGCTCTGCAGTGGGGTCAGTGATGAGGGGTTTGAGGTGAAGGAGGGGGCTCCAGGTTTGGGGGGGCTCAGGGCTGGGGCAGGGAATTGGGGTGCAGGAGTGGGTGAGGGCTCTGGGCTGGGGCTGGGGGTGAGGGCTTTGGGGTGCAGGAGGGGGTTCTGGGTGGGGGCGGGTCTCAGGGCTGGGGCAGGGTGTTGGGGCTTGGGCGTAGGCTTACCTCTGGCGGCTCCTGGTCAGTGATGCAGCAGGAGGGCTTAGGCAGGCTGCCTGCCTGTCCTGACACTGTGTTGTGTGCGACCTGGAAGTGGCCAGCTGGTCCCAGCTAGTAGGCAGGGGGGCAGGGCAGGGCTGCTCTCGCCCACCGAAGGCACTGCCCCCAGTTCACATTGGCCAGCAACTGGCCAATGGGAGTGCAGAGCCGGTGCTTGGGGTGGGGGCAGCGCACAGAGCCCTGTGGTTCCCCTGCCTAGGAGCTGGAACTGCTGTCCCCTTCTGAGGTGCAGCGCAGTGCCCCAGGACAGGTAGGGACTAGCCTGCCTTAGAGCTGCAGCACCGCTGACCGGACCTTTAGCGGCCCGGTCAGCAGTGCTGACCGGAGCTGCCGGGGTCTCTTTTTGACCGGGCGTTCCAGTGGAAAACCGGACATCTGGTCACCCTAACGAGCCTCTCCTCCCCTGCCACATGCCGAGTCCCTGAGGTGTAATCTATCCTCCTTTGCAAACAAGGGCTCGCTCACATGAAGGGAGCCCACCTCGCTCAGGAAAAGAAGGTGAGCCTGGGGACTCCAGTACCAGAAACCACCCTTTCAGAAGCAGCAGCAAGACACTTCCCTCACCCTCCTGCACAAGTCATGGCTTGCTCTCTCCTCCTCTCCGCCCGTGTCCTCCCCACACACTGAGTGCAGATTTCTAAGATGAAACTCTTCCTCTTTGGACAGAAGGTGAACCTGGCAAGCTCAGAAACTCAACCCAACAGGAGCCACATCAAGAATTCACCTTCTTCCTGCACAACTCACACCCCTCCCATCTCCAGGATACTGACTTTCTGAGACAAAAAATCTTACACCCCATCATGAGGGATATCAACCCCGCCCTAGTGCAACAGACGTTAACCCTTCTCTCTTGGCTGAGGAGGCCAAGCCCCCTTCGCTCTGTTGGGCATGCTCCAACTGGAGAAAGGATATTAAAGGCAGCAGAGAAGCTCAGTCTGCGCTGACCCCCGATGAGGAAAGAGGAGTGCTGCCGACTCCTGAGGGAGGCCAGCCAGCCAGAGACAGACCCCTATACACAGGCTCGAGATGCCACAGAGAGGGGAGACACCTTGGAGATGCAGAGACAACGAACTGCTGAGAGTTGGGTAGGAAGTGACCCAGGGAAACTTGGTGGGGAAATGGTTGTAGAACCGGAGACAAGATCAGCGTGTTTTGGTAGGATCCCCACTGAGTGGGTGGTGGGCAACCCCGCCAATGACAGGGCCCTGGTTGGGACCTGGTGGAGAGGGCAGGCCTGGGTCCCCCTATCCTGATCACCGTCCATCCCGGGGTGGTGGCCCAGCTCCCTAGCACTCCCTGGCCACTAGGCCACACTGCCCCGACAGCAGGGGCCGTATTATTGACTCTGGCCGCTAGACCGTACTGCACCAATAGCAGGGGTCGTTATTCACGCCGGCCATCAGGCTGCGCTGCCCTGATTGCAAGGGTTGTATCACTGACTAAAGCCACAGGGCCACGCAGCCCCAAGACCGGGGGTAGCCCTACAGAAGCAACTGCTGAGCCGTAACGCACCCCACCCCCCCAAAGGGTGATGGGTGTATCAACCCCGCAACACCCCTTCAGTAACCTCCTTTAAAGGAGGAACAAGAAGTAGGACTTAGTGGACTTGTAGGCTCTAAAGTTTTACATTGTTTTATCTTTGAGTGCAGTTATGTAAAAAAAAAATTCTTTGTAAGTTCAACTTTCATGATAACGAGATTGCACTACAGTACTTGTATGAGATGAAATACTATTTCTTTTCTTTTTTAAAGTGCAAATATTGTAATAAAAAATAATATAAAGTGAGCACTGTATGCTTTGTATTTTGTGTTGTAATTGAAATCAATATATTTGAAAAATGTAGAAAACCTCCAGAATATTTAAATAAATGTTATTCTATTATTGTTTAACAGTGCGATTAAAACTGCCATTAATTGCGATTAATTTTTGTAATCTTTTGACAGTCTTAGTTTAAATTAATAAATCATGATAATCAAGTGAAAAGATTTCCTTTTATATTGGGTCCTGCATCACAATGATTTTCAGAGTCAAAAAGACAGAAAAACACAAGACTTCTTTTTGGTCAAAAATGCTGATTTGTCAGAACAAAAAATTGGGAAAGGGTCAGTTTCAATGAATTATTCAAGAAAAAAAATTTCTGAAAAAAGTTTCAAAATTATCAAACTGTCCCATTTTGACATTCTCAAAATGAAAATTTGCAGGCATCTGGTTTAAAATGACTTTTCATTTTGAAATCCAATTAGAATAGAATTGGGGTTTTTTTAATGGTTGAAATCACAATGAAATGTCTCAAAATGTCCAAAACAAAAAGGTTTGATTGACTTGAACCAATTTTTTTTTCAGATTTTTGGTTTGTGAACGTTTTTGGTATTTTGATTCTTTGACCTGATTCAGGATGGGAAAATATTTGGAAATCTCAAAAAATTTTGTGGGACAGGAAAACTATATCCTGCCCAGTATACTTCAAGGTGCAGCACTCCTGAGGCTCTTAAAATGGTAGCATCAGCTATTGGTAGACTAAATATATTGGGCCAAAATAATCTCTTGTTTATACTGATGTAAAACTGGAGTAACACCATTGAAGTCAATGGAGTTACATGGGTGTACAATTAGTGTGAGTGGAAAATCAGATTCAGACACGCTGATTGAGTGCAAAATTCGACCCACTGATTCAAATTTATTGTTGCATATGCAAGCCAACTTGAATTATTTCAGTGGAGAAGTGTCCCTTTTTGTCAATGGTGAATTTGTCCCTTTGGCTTTTGTTTATTTCCCTGCCCCCTTCATAATTTGGAAGTTTGCTTGCCCTGCCTTTGCATCCATCAAAGGATATAGCAAAGAATGGCTACTGCCACTTATTTAAACAACAGTCTTTGAAGAATTACTAGGTCTACACCACTGCAAATTCCATAGTTTGCTTTCTCTAACAACTCTATGCCCAAGGCCAGCGGTAGACTTGCTGGTGCCCAGGGCTGAAGCTGAAGCCTGAGCAACTTAGCTTTGCAGAGCCTGCTGTAGCGTGGGGCCCTGAGCAGTTGCCTGCTTGCCGTCCCCTAACACCAGGCTCTCTGTGTGCCATAACTCTGTCTTCACTAGCACTGTGCATTGATGTTTCATTATAACATTTTGCAGCATGATGCATGAAAAAATTAACATCACACAACGAGCCAACGTATTTTTGAATTCTCTGTGGTTGCTTTACTTTGCACAACTGGTGATGATCTAAGACAGGCATGTTAGATCTAAATCAGTTTTGCTAACTGAAGAAATAATTAAGGCAGACACCAAGGGGAATAGGGATACAAGTGTATTGCTGGGCTTATCCACCTAATTTGCTCTTTTAATTCCTGGGTTTCAACTAGATAGGTAAAATGAGTGTTTTTTTCCTTTTTCTAAGCCTTCTTCCCATTAGTAACACAGTGTTACTGTAATTGTGTGACTTTTTCATTGTAATGAAAAGAAGCATAAAAAAATTCTGACGAGAAGAATCTTCTTGATCCATATTTCAGAGAGCTTGCATACACAGAATTTCTATTGTATTCTTTTACCCTCGGCGTTGTTGGAAAAAAGTGCCCCTTTATATGTAGTCTTTTAAGTGCAAAGATAAAAGCTCTTCATTCTTTGTATTCCTTTTGCAAAGAGCCTGCTCTAGAGCTCTGTCCTGTGCAGAGTGAAAACATCTTTTCGGTGCAATTGTATTTGTTATCAGGAACTTTAAAAAGGCTGTTTTAGTCATAGAAGAATGTAAGCAGGTAAGCCTCATGCATGTGATTGAACTGTCATGTGAGCAGTTTTGAGTCACTGGAGAATCTCCAATGAAGTGGAACTTACATGAATTCTAGCCACACTATGATGCCTGTTAAAAAATCAAGTGTCTGAGATTTCAGTCACCCCATTATAAAATACAGTAGAACATCAGAGTTATGAACACGATAAGGAAACTGTTTCTGTTCTTGTTTCATTTAAATTAAGATGGTTAAAAGCAGCATTTTTCTTCTGCATAGTAAAGTTTCAAAGCTGTATTAAGTCAAAGTTCATTTGTAAGCTTTTGAAAGAACAACCATAACGTTTTGTTCAGGGTTAGGAACATTTCAGAGTTAGGAACAACCTCCATTCCCGAGGTGTTCATAACTGTGAGGTTCTACTGTAAAATGAATTGTTCACTAGGGAAGGAGGGAGTATTATCCTAATGTATTTTTTATAAAATTAACTTTTCATGTTTTAGAGAGGGTAAGACTGTTTTAAAAATCTTAACCAATGCATATCTTCCCTCTGTACCACTTACACTGCTTACCATTTTCTGTTGTTGTGTATGCTTTCATCTATCCTTTAACATCTCACCACTGATTATCTTGATTTTAGCTGATATCTCTAAGCCAAATGCATGTTGGAATATATGTCTGGAAACATCATTATTCATCTCACACTCACATGGTATATGCCGGTGGTATGTTGACAAAAACAAACATGTGATACCAGGTCCTTTGTTAGGCTTTCACTCCCCATGTTTACTAAGCACATTGGGATTTCATGATGAGAATTGTTTCTTGTTTACAGCAAGTAATATCATGAGACAGTAATAAGAGAATGTGGGACAGAGAATGTCCACCTTTTTTGTAACATCCGGAAAAGAGCAACATTGCCTGGATCTGCATTACATGTGAAACATTTTACATAACTCTAATTCAAATATGAAAAGGCTGAAATAGAAGTAAAATTACAAAGTGGTGTTGGTGTGATCTTTATATGTGCGAGGCAGATGAATACAATTTGATAATGTGTGAACAAACAGCTTTTTATTCTGATGAAAGGAAACTGAGGCTTTTGTTTCAAAGCATTAGGGCAATGTAAGTAAGAGGAGATGATTAAGTGCCATAAATTGAGGTGGTATTTCGTTATTTGAATCCCATTGTCTGTCTCCTGGTAACATGGAGTCTTTTCCATGTGGTCTATTTTTGTTAGCTAATTTATCCTCTAAACAACCATGTGAGGTGGGAAAATATTCCATTTTCTAGGCAGGGATCTGAGGCACAGAAAGATAGTGACTTGCCCACAATCACACAAACTTTGTAGCAGAGTTAGAACTAGAACCCGGGTCTGCTTGCATCTAAAGCCCAATGCTTTAACCCTACCACTGGTCTTTCTCTCCCTGTTGGGCTATACCTTTTTTGGGGTAAGATTATGATGAATAAGGGTCAATTAATGACATTTTAATGTTATGAAGTTCAAGTAAATGCAGCAGAACCAAAGTTGAAGTTGCTGCCCTTGTTCTGAATCTTAAATCTGCTCCTGAATTTCATGATTTGCAATGTAACGTGCAGACTTTAGGCCCAATCCTCCAGTTCTGATGAAGGCATATCCCTGTGATCATATGCACCCCCGTATTCACTTCTTGCACACTATTGTAATAATCTTTGTTCAAAGTATACCTTGTGAGGTATCATTTGAAAACTCATTATTTGCTGATCATTACTGATAAAATATGTGTGGCAACATTGTATGTAAAGTTATACAATTCCACTGTATGGTGTTACTAAAACGTGTTCCAAGTCTAGGGCGTGGCCAAACCAGTCCCTCAAAGAGAAAGGGCAAGCTGATGCCTGAGCCAGGTGTAAACAAGGACAAATGGGCCATCACCTGCTCAGTGGCTGTTCATTGGCAGGAAAAGGGACGTGGGTGAAAAATCTACATCTTAGCCAAAAAACAGCATGGAGTTCCCATCTTCACAGTTTGTCTATTGCTGTGTTCCCAGTTGGAGATGCTTCTCAAAGGAGGGAGAGCACTATAAAAAAGAGGAGCAGAAACCCCAAAGGATTCCACCAGAAGTTTAAAAAATACAGGACAAGAGAATCAACTAGGATTATGAAGAAAAAAGTAGTTTACTCACTACAAGATGAAATGCTTAGTATTCAAAGATGCAGAATATTCAAAGATGCACAGTGCCATCAGTTTACAGCCACAGCGCACTTGCCCATTCCATGTAATATCACATCACAGCATTTGGAATGTTTCATATATAGTCAATGAGGATTCTCTCCAAAGGAGAATCTTCGTAGTCTCAATAGAAGCTTTTAAAATTTTGCTTTTTGATGGTAAAATGTTTCTTGAATGGGAACAGAGGCTTATTCTTGATGAAGAGATCCAAGGTGGAAGCTGGTCTCATAGGGCCATACAATTTTAAAATGACAACATTGTGTATAAATGGTTTAGAAGAGCACTTATAAAGTATCCCCCTCCTTAAACTAAGTAATTCTATTCATTTAAATGGAAATTGTGTAGGTAATCAAGTTAGTAAGAAATCCATACTGTTTGATCTAGCATTGATGTGGGAGAGGCGGGGGTTAAGGGAGGCAAATATCTGACTATTCAATGGCCTCAGAAGAATCTGTGTTGAAAAAACTCCATTTGCTAAACAGATTCAGGCAGGAGTTTTCAATCACATTCATAGTGCAGAGTGCATTTTAATAGAGAGAGAGGCCAGTTACCTATTTGCAGCCCCTTCCATGCCGCTGCCCTGTCTGCATGCAGTTGACTATCAATGCAATTTCTTCCATGGAAAAGTGATATGAATAAAGTTGTTTAATACTGCAAACTCTACTCTTGTCTTTAACTGCTAAGGTTACATGTGACTAGCCATGTATCACAAGTTCAGAACCACTATATTAAGACATGTGTTGTATAAAAAGTCAGACTGGTATAATTTAGAGTCCTGTTAAAACTTTTTACATTGGATCCATTTCAGCAAATGTCTTTTGAAAGAATATAACTTTAATTGCAACCACTAATAGTTCTACAGTTGATAGTAATCTCAAATGATAATACAATAACATTACAGTAAAAGTTACATAATCCAGTTGGCCCGGTTAATTATAAATTAAAAAATAAGTTAAAACAAATAGAATATGCCTTAAATTTGCACTTAAACAAAATGAGAGTAGGAACATTCTTGTTATCCAGGGCAATTTGCTCCAAACAACAAGTGTATGCTATTGTCTTTATTGTATATTGTCATTTCAGGTGACACATTTTGGCACTGAAGCTGATAGATCTAAATCAGTCCAACTGATGGCAAAAGGAGCAATGAGTACTAACTCTGAGGTAATGCAAATTGGTTCCTGATTTTTTTAAGGGCTTTCCAAGTCAACTCAAGATCTTTATAAATTAATGTAAAACTTAAGTGGTAATCAGAGCAACTGAGACAAAATTTGATCTGTCATGGAATGTCATGCACCAGTCAAAATTCCAACTGATGCATTCTATATTAATGGAAGATTATTAATCAAACAATTTGGAATACTAAAATCAAGCACCGTAGCAGGTCACACAGATATTGATCATAAACTTAACACCAAGAGAGGAGAGAATCTTAAAATTAACGGAGATCAAAAGATGTAGAGTATGTTGGCGCCATGTATATAATAATTTCATTCAATTATATTTAATTTAAGAACATACTAAATATCATGCCTTAATGTTTAAAAACAGGTGATAAAATATAAATTGCAGAGAAGCACTATTATTATTCAAATAATACTATATATAACGCTAACCTATTCGGTTGGGTCATTTAATCTGAAAGGAAAGTGTAAACACTGAATAATAGTGGAGCAAAAAGGAAACCCCAATATACAAGAAACAGGATATGGCTAAGTAAATAAAGCCACAAATTGGTATCATTGCGAAAAACCTACCTTCAGCTTGATTGCAAGATCAAAATGCAGTCAGAAATTAGTCATACAAATCTGATAATGCTTGGTCATGAATATATAGAATTATCATGTGCATTGAGAAACAGGACTTTCACCACCTAACCAATGCACTCTGTGTACAACAAATGGGTTGCAAACCTGCCTGTTAGCACTCAAAAAGATTGCTAACAACAAGGTATCGAGACAATTGCCTGGCTGTGACCCACTTGAGCACTTTGGCAAGAAGGAGTAAATTAAACACTGCTCAATAATTGGAATGTACGTCATGATCTAATTCACTCTTTTTCTTGAGAAGGATTGGGGTTACGAATGGGTTGTTTTAGGAACTGCAGAAGAATTTTAATACAGTTGGGAGAGCTTTCATTAGCAGTTTGCTAATGGGCATCAGTAAGCTTAGGGATCAAGAGAACAGACTGGAGGCTTACATTTCTGAACTAGTTTCCTGACCTCAATTTACTAGATAACATTAAACTCTGAAAATGTTGGTACAGAACTAAGTAGTGTATAACCATTGGCTTTTAATCACCAGTGGAGAAATGAGAGGTAGTGAACTTCAATCTTATCCATGACAAGGCAAATTCCCCATCAGGAAAAACCATACGATGTGTCTCTGTACTGCCATTAAATATAAGGAATTGATCAAAGTTTTTAAATAGGGTTCCTCTGGGATTTTCCAGACCATCAACAATGAGAGCTGACTAATACCTCTTCCTAGCCAGCCCTGTAGTTTGATTTTATTCATTAAGCTATATTTTTCAAAGCAACTTGGTGTATAATAAAGCCAGTTGCTCTCTAATCTAAGGATGCTTGAGTTTGCAACCTTTTCAGTTTCTCAGGTGGCTAGTAAACCTGGCATCAAAAATTCTGTTGACCCAGCCTAGATGTAATTGGAACGTTTGAATTTGTTAACCTTAGGAAGTGCTTGAAAGTGACCCCAGCATTTTCTACCCTGGTCAATGGGGAATGGAGAACTGTAAGGATGAATTTGCCTTCAAGATAATGGAAGTTAGAAGTGGGAATTTAATGAAAAAATATTTGAAATTATGATACCATTCACATGTAAGTTATATGCTAAATAAAGGAAGGGAGGTGTCTTTCTCTGACCTTAATGGGAAACTCGATGCTGTTTTAAAACAATGGGGCAGATACTCAGCTGGTATAAATTGTCTTAATTCTGTTGAAGCTGTGATAAATAACAGGGTGCGGTGGGGAGCTCCCTTTTATGGACATCCAGCCAGTTAGCTATAAATACCACTTGGTGGTAGTTCTCTACTTGCTTTACCTGTAAAGGGTTAAAAAGTCTCCATGGACAGGTAAAAGGAAGGGAGTGGGCACCTGACCAAAAGGGCCAATGGGAATGCTAGAACTTTTTAAACCTGGGAAAAAACTTCCCCTTTGTCGGTCTGTATTTTTCTCCCGGAGAGCAGAGACAGGGCTGGAACTGTGTTATAAAAAGCTTTGGGCCAGGTATGAAAAGTCATCAGATCATACCTAGAAACTACTAATTTAAAATCCCAGATATATAAGTAGATCAGGAAATGTCTAGGAAGATGCGATTAGGTTTATCTCTTTTATTTCTTTATGATTTGTGGACTCCTCTGTGCTAGCCCCAGTTACTTTTGTTTTGCTTGTAACCTTTAAGCTGGACCTCAAGAGAGCTATCTTCATGCTTAATTCCTGTAATTGTTTTTTTTAAAAATCTAGCAAAAAGCCTAAGTTCCTTAGGCATTTTCTTTCTTTTTGTTTTTAATAAAAATTACCTTTTTTTAAGAACAGGATTGGATTTTTGTGTCCTAAGAGGTTTGTGCATATGTTGTTTAATTAGCTGGTGGCAACATCTCATTTCCTTTGTTTTCTTTCTCAGCTCTTCCCCGGAGAGGGGGGCGGGGTGAAAGGGCTTGAGGGACCCCACAGGAAGGAATTCCCAAATGTGCCTTCCTGGGTTCTCAAAGACATTTTTTGGCGTTGGTTGGTGGCAGCATCTACCCATACAAGGTCAGAAAAAAGCTGTAACCTTGGGAGTTTTAATACAAGCCTGGAGTAGCCAGTATTAATTTTTAGAATCTTTGCGGGCCCCCAACTTCTGCCCTTGAAGTGCCAGAGTGGAGAATCAGCCTTGACATGGTGGCAGAGCGGTGGGATCATTTTGAACCAGAAGCACAGACCTCAGGATTTTAAAAGGACACATTTTTTCTTTTGGCAGCCTGCAAAGCCAGGGTTCTTTTCTTTTCTTTTCTGCCTGAGGGGGAACAGACAGTAAAAGAGTTCAGCCTGCCAAGCCAGGGAGTCCAACAAGCAGTTTATTTTTTTTTCTCCAGCTTCGTGGCAACGAAATAGCTAGGCTAGAGTAGGGCAGCCCTGTGCATGAGGTTGCGTTTGGGCACCAAAACCCTAGAGCAACCAGTCTTCCCAAAGTGGCGCGCCATGGAGAAGACAGACCCAGATCCAGCCCAGACATCCAGCTCTATGACAGAAATGCAGGAAGGGGATGGGGGACTGGAAACTTCACAGGAGAGAAGGTTCAGTCCTCCCCCACCCAATATTCCGGGGCCAAGATGGATGCCCTTAACCCAGGTCGAGTTCTAACTGGGGAAGAAAGGAATTTCTTCCTAGAGATGAAGCGGAGGAGAGCGGAGGCAAAGTGCTTGGAAGTGGAGGCGAAGCACTTGAAGGTGGAAGCGGAGGAGAGGATAGAGGCAAAGTGCTTGGAAGTGGAACTGAAGCGCTTAGAGTTGGAAAAGGCTAAGCTGGGTCAACCAGGTAGCCCTAAGAGTCCTTCTCCAGGTACCGCTGCCCATTCCAAAAAATTCCCCACATACAACGTAGGCAATGATACAGAGGCCTTCTTAGAAAATTTTGAAAGGGCCTGCCTTGGGTACAGCATCCCTCCAGACCAGTATATGGTGTAGCTGAGGCCAGAACTCAGTGGACCCTTAGTAGAGGTGGCAGCTGAAATACCTAAAGAATACATGAATGAATACGAACTTTTTAAACAAAAGGCCAGAATTAGAATGGGGCTAACACCCGAGCATGCCTGTCGGCAGTTCAGAGCCCTAAGGTGGAACCTAGACGTGGCATTTTCCCGACATGCCTACCACATTGTAAAAAATTGGTATGCCTGGATATCGGGAGCAAATGTTAAGTCTCTGGAAGATCTGGCTCTCCTAATACAAATGGAGCAGTTCTTAGAAGATGTTCCTGAGGAAATAGAAAGGTACATCCTAGATGGGAAGCCCAAAACTGTAATCGAGGCGGGGGAGGAGATCAGAGCCAAATGGGTGGAGGTAGCGGAGAAGAAAAAAGCTAGTAACAGTATGTGTGGATACCAGAAGGGGCAATCCGAGACGACACCCCACCATTGGAGTCAGCCCCAGGCCCCACCTCGCAAGGAGGAACCCTCCACACAGCCAGGTAAACCCCAGATGCCCTCTCCTCCCACCACGCTACTCTCCAACCACCCACCTCGCCCCAGCCCACAGTCAGCTGGGCAATGCTTTAAATGAAATGAGCTGGGGCATGTGAAGGCCAACTCCCACAAGAGCACCAGCGGGACCTGCAACTCATTACCCCGGGATCCCAATGAGAGTCTTCAGGCCCAGATGCCGTGCAAATACTGCCAGAGTGAAGGGAAAATGTGAGTGTGGGCAGGAGAAAGATTACTGCGTGGAGAGACACTGAAGCACAGGTGTCAGCTATCCACTAATCCCTGGTGGACCCCAAATTCATCGACCCAGAGGCCCATGTGATGGTGCAACCCTTTAAGGTCAACTCTTTTAACTTGCCTACAGCCAAGTAGTATGTCCAGGACAAGGTCTGGTCAGGAATATGGATTTTTGCAGTCTATGACAATTACCCCATTCCCATGCTGCTGGGAGGAGACTTAGCCAACGGTGTGAGGCTAACAAAAAGGGTGGGGATGGTCACCCGCAGCCAGGCTAAACAGGCCTCCACACCTAACTCCATTCCTGAGCCTCCTACAGGGACCCAGCCAGAGGTGGTGAAACCAGACCCCAGACTAGAGTATATGGTAGTAGTTGTAGATCCAGTTCCTGGGACCCAGCCAGAACCAGCCCAAGTATCAGAACTGGCAGAGTAGTCAGCACCAGAGCCCTTGCTTGCAACCCCACCAGAGTCAGGGGAGCCAGCTCCAAAGGGCGTCACAGAGCCTGCACCTGAAGCAGCAGCTAAACCGGCACAAAAAGCTCAACTGGTGCCTGAAATATGACCTAGTGCACCAGCGGAGAGCGGTTCACAATCGATGGAGAAACCCCCATCACCTACATCACTTCCAGTGGGACCAAGTCCACAACCCAGCAAGGAACTAATGTCTCCAGCGTCAAGGGAGCAGTTCCGGGCAAAACAGGAAGTGGATGAAGGCCTCAAGGGAACTTGGACAGTGGCATGGAGCGACCCACCACCTTTCAGCTCTTCCAATAGGTCCAGGTGTGTTGTAGAAGGAGGACTCTTATACAAAGAAACCCTTTCTGTGGGCATAAGGAGGGCTGGCATCCTCAGAGACAGTTGGTTGGTAGTTCCAACTAAGTATAGGGAAAAGCTCTTGAGCTTAGCCACGATCACCCGAGTGGCCATGCTGGGGTGAACAGGACCAAAGACCGTTTGGGGAAGTCACTTCACTGGAGGGAATGGGCAAGGACGTTTCTACCTATGTCCGGTCTTTGCAAGCTCTAGTAAGGAAATTCAGTATAGAATTGTTAGGAAGAAAAGGTTTCTTGATTATATTGCTTTTGCAAATAGAAGATCCTTACCTATACATACGAACTATTTGCATACTATCCTTCCCAACAAAGTTCTTTTAGTGAAGTAGATAGATCAAGAGGAGATTATTGCACCACTTGTAATATGTTGATGATCCCAGTGCCATCCCCATGTAATCATACCTAGGCTTTTGAATCGCTGTTTTTAAAAGGAACTTGAGTTCTAGAAGGAACAGTGAAATGTTCCAAAATATTTGTGCTGAGGGCTGAAGCAATTTCCTTTCTGTGAGATAACAAGGTTTCCAAAAGTGTGAATATGAATAGACATGTTTCTTTTATGAATGTTTTTACTATGCTGAGCTTCTGAGACCCAAGCATCTATTTCCCCAAATGTTAATTATATTGATCTTCTAACTTTATCATTTATCATTAAATTATTAGCACTTATCTATACAACGTAACCTTTCCTGGTCCCAGAAGCAGCATTTAAAGTTTTAAAATTATGTCATCATAATATTAAAAGTGAGCTTTAAAGGTTAGAATAAATGATGCAACCAGTAGTAACACTATATATATATAAAGGACAATGGTTGGACACAATGTACACATCTTTTTTCTTTACATGTAAAATATTTACTAGTAAACTGTTGTAGATTTTTTTTTAAATATAACACAATTCTTGGGATATAGCCTGCAGAGGGCAGGTCTGGAGGTCCATGGTAGAAAGATAGCTCAAAAATGATTTGGCAGGAGAGTGCAATGTGTAATATCAGGGGAGAAAGCCCAGGCATTGGGGTTAGCATGCACCAACTTTATTTTGGGAGAATGTGACCAGCACCCAGACAAGATGAAGTGGGTTTTCAGGGTGCAAGCAGGGCAATAAGAGATTGTGGAAGAGATGCATGTTTAGCTATCGCTTATTGCAGTCTAGCAGCTGGAAAGAAAGCAAAGAGGCAGCACCATGTGTCCAGCCAGCTGTCTGCAGCGAGTACTCTACAGACCACAGTTTGGGAAGTTTCTTCTTAATCCCTATCAGTAGGTAGTCTATGCCCTGAAGTATGAGGGGATATATTCCTTATTCAGTATGTTATTCTAACTCAGGGGTGGGCAAACGTTTTGGCCCCTAGGGCCACATCTGGGTATGTAAATTGTATGGCGGGTCATGAATGCTCACGAAATTGGGGGTTGGGGTGTAGGAGGGCTCTGGCTGGGGATGTGGGCTCTGGGGTGGGGCCAGAAATTAAGAGTTCAGGGTGCGGAATGGCGCTCTGGGTTGGGGGGGGTGCGTGCTCTGGCTGGGGGTACGGACACTGGGGTGGGGCTGGGGATGAGAGGTTTGGGATGAAGGAAGGTGCTCTGGGCTGGGACCGAGGGGTTCGGCGGGCAAGAGGGGGATCAGGGCTGGGGCAGGAGGTTGGGGCACAGGAGGCGGTCGGGTGCAGGCTCCAGGTGGCGCTTACCTCAAGCAGCTCCCAGAAGCAGCGGCATGTCCCCTCTCCGGCACCTATGTGGAGGCGTGGCCAGGTGGCTCTGCACGTTACCCTGTCTGCAGGTGCTGCCCCTGCAGCTCCCATTGGCCACAGTTCCCCGACCAATGGGAGCTGCGGGGGCAGCACTTGGGGTGGGGGCAGCATGCAGACCCCGTCTGTCTCTATGTGTAGGAGAAGGAGGGGGGACATGCTGCTGCTTCTGTGAGCCGCGCAGAGCGGGGCAAGCCCCCGACCCCTCTCCCTGGCTGGAGCGCTGGAGCAGTGCAAGCCCTGGACCCCGCTCCCCAGCAGGAGCTCAAGGGACGGATTAAAATGTCTGAAGGGCCAGATGCAGCCCCAGGGCCATAGTTTGCCCACACCTGTTCTAACTAATGTAACTGGATCTTCCCATTACCCCTTTTTGAATCCTACAAAACTCTTGGCTTATATCTTGAGGCAGTGAGTTTCTTCCACAGAATAGTTATAAATTATGTAAAAAGAATTCCTTATCTGTTTTAAATTTGTTGCCTTCAGTTTCTTTGGCTTTCCCTGTGCCTCTTATATTATGAGAGAGGGTATATGGAAATGCCCAATTTACTTTCTCTGTAACATTTATTAATTTAGCTTATTAAAGAGCAACATGTATTGACACACATGATTATTGGTCCACTTCACCTTTGGCGTAAGTGGGCATAGCTCCATTGCAGTTATGCTAGTTATATCCTTGGGGCAGCAGATTTAGGAAGAAATCATGTGAGACACAGAGCTGTGAGGCATGAACGGAGCCATTTATTTTCACACACACTGAACTAACCAAACCAGCCAAAACTGGCTGGGCTATCCCCTAATAATCACTCAGTTTCCATAGCAACAACAAGGTTCTATTACCACAACATCCAAATACACAACATATTCCTCCCCGCCTTAATAAGAACATCCCCTAAATAAAACAAACACTAAAATAGAGAAGGAGGGTAGACTGCCTCCACACTGCTAAACCCCGGGGATTATTTTGCCCCATAACCATGGGTTCACCCTAGCTAAAGATCCAGCCATTGAGGAGGTCTTCCGTCTCTAGGTAGATTGCGGCGAACTTCTGGTGTTGTTGCACCCGAAAATACCTTGGGCACAGGCCTGACAATGGGCTCAGGGTTCATAGCGCGAATGGGTGAGAAGGTGGTATCAGCTTGTTCCGGGCAATGGGGTATCTCAGCCACTGACAGTAATGGAGGAGAACAGTCAGGAACAGGTGATTCTTGATTTGGTGTCTCACCAGAAGAGGTGAAGTCAGACAACTCAACTGAAGATGTGTCCTGAGGACTGGCATGATCTGGCAACAGCTGATCTACATGACGCCGCCAGGTGAGATTCTCTGCAATCTGTGTAGGAAACAGGTCCTGTTTGAGTGATGATCACGGCAGGGACCCATGTAGCTCCAGAAGTATAATTCCGAGCCAAAACTGGCTGTCCCAAGCTAAAGGTTTTGTCTTTTGCTCTAGGTGCACGTCTGATGATTTGATATTGCTGCTGATGTTGCACAATTTGTCTGGGTTCAGAAGGTTTCAGCAGATCAAGTGCGCAGCTGTCGTCCCATCATTAGAAAGGCCAGAGATGCCTTGGTCGTAGCATGAGGTGTGTTTCTGTAGGACAGTAAGAAGGTGTCCAGACGCTTTTGAATGGAGTGTTGTTCCCTTGCTGATTTCAAAGCTTGTTTCATTGTCTGCACAAATCTTTCAGCTAATCCACTGGTGGATGGATGATATGGTGCTGAAGTGATGTGGTGTATCCCATTTGCTTTCATAAAATTTTGAAACTCCTGAGAGACGAACTGCGGTCTGTTGTCACTTACAAGTTGTTCTGGCAGACCAAAACGACTAAAGAGTCCCCGTAGTTTTTGGATAGTACTCTCTGCAGTAGTGGACTGCATTATAGAGACTTCTGGCCATTTAGAATGGGCATCTACCACCACCAAGAACATGCTTCCTTCAAGGGGGCCAGTGAAGTCAACATGAATACGTTGCCACGGGTTTTCAGGCCAGTCCCATGGATGTAGGGGTGCCCACTGGGGTGCATTCCTGACACCCTGACATGACATACAAGCTCTTGCCTTCTCTTCAATAGCATTGTCTAATCCAGGCCACCAAAAATAGCTTCGTGCAATTTCCTTCATGCGCACTATTCCACAGAATGTAGCTGTTCTAACATCTGTGATCGCAGTGATGGTGGGATAATGACATGTCTCCCCCACAACAAACAACCAGATTGGATCGATAACTCCATCCTCCAGGACATGTAGGTAACAAAGTCGGGTGAGACCGGTGAGGTTCGTCGAGATTTTCCATGTATCATCAGGTCCATAACTTGGGACAATACTCAGTCAACACGAGTTGCCTTCTTTATCTGAGTAGCAGTGATGGGTGTATTCTCTATCTGTTCAAAGTAGAAGATTTCCCTTTGGGCAGTATCTTGATGTTTGACTGGCAAAGGCAACCTTGAGAGACCATCTGCATTGCCGTGCAGAGTGGATTTCCGATATTTGATTTCATATGTGTGTGCTGAAAGTAACAATGCCCAACGTTGAATACGACTAGCAGCTAATGGGGGAATGCCTGTGTAGGGTCCAAAAACTGATGTCAGAGGTCGATGGTCTGTAAGAAGAGTAAACTTCCGCCCAAACAGGTACTGATGAAACTTCCGAATTCCAAAAACGATCCCCAATGCCTCACGTTCGATTTGGGCATAGTTTGTTTCTGCTTTGCTTAGGGTGCGTGAAGCAAAAACAATAGGTCTCTCTTCTCCCGAAGGCATAATGTGTGACATGACTGCTCCCACTCCATAAGGGGAGGCATCGCAGGCCAATTGTAGGTGTAAGGATGGATCAAAGTGTGTTAGAACTTCAGAATTTAGCAATGCATCCTTAGCCTTGTTAAATGCAACATTACAGGCTTCAGTCCACTTCCAGGTCTTGTTCTGCCCAAGGAGTTCGTGAAGTGGTTTTAGCAGTGTGGCTAACTGTGAGATGAACTTTCCATAATAGTTCAATAGTCCTAGAAACGAGTGCAGCTGGCTAACATTTCGAGGTGGGGGAGCCTCCACAATAGCCTTAACTTTTGCAGGGGCCGGATGAAAACCCGTAGCATCAATGATGTGTCCCAAATATTCAACAGAGGGCTGGAAGCATTCACACTTGTCTTTGCGGACTCGTAGACCATACTCTTCCAGTCTTTGTAGGGTAGCCTCTAAATTCTTTAGGTGATCCTCATCATTCCTTCCAGTTACCAGGATGTCGTCCAGATAGCACTGAACTCCTGGCAAGCCACACAAGATCTGGTCCATAGCCCTCTGGAACAGGGTGGAAGCAGACGTTATTCCGAAGGGTAGGTGACAGTATCGATAAAGCCCCTTATGAGTCACAATAGTCAACAGCTCTTGGGACTTTTCATCGACATGCATCTGTAAATACACTTGATGCAGATCAATCTTACTGAACTTTTGTCCCCTAGCCAGGTCCGCGAAGAGGTCATTGATGCAGGGAAGCGGGTATTGCTCTGCACACAACACCGGGTTGATAGTGACTTTAAAATCACCACAAATCCGGAGGGAGCCATCTTTCTTCTCTTCTGTAATGTCATTTGCAATAACAAAAAGCTCAAAACGCTCAGTATACGCATGCCATTGCACTATATTCTCCTCAAAAAGTTCCAGTGGCCCTGTAAGTGTAGCCATGGTTTTAGTTTCAGGTTTCACAGTCAGTGCAAACAAGCCAGTTCTCACTCCCTTCCAATAGCTAAAAGATTTTGGAAGGTTTTTTTTTTTCTCGTTACCTTGACTTCTACTTCCTTCTGTTGCTGGGGCAGCACAGGGATCCCATCCTCGTCGCCACTTTGTTGTATCCTTGGGGCAGCAGGTTTAGGAAGAAATCATGTGAGACACAGAGCTGTGAGCCATGAACGCAGCCATGTATTTTCACACACACTGAACTAACCAAACCAGCCAAAACTGGCTGGGCTAACCCCTAATAATCACTCAGTTTCCATAGCAACAACAAGGTGCTATTACCACGACAACCAAATACACAACACGAGTTGAACCCAGGGCCGGTGCAGGGAAGTTTTGCACTCTAGGCAAAACTTCCTTGCACCAGCCCTGTGACACGCCTCCCCCCCCCCCCCGCAATGCCAACCCCCCAGCCAGCTCCCCCGCCTGCGGGAGCTCAGCCTCCCCCCCCCGCAATGCCGCCCCCCCCCAGCCAGCTCCCCCGCCCATGGGAGCTCAGCCTCCCCCTGCCCGTGGGCGTTCAGCCCCCCCCCCCCCACCCGTGACCCGCGGGCCACGGGAGCTGAGCAGGGAGCCCTGGGCAGCGGGGCAGCTCGCCGTGGCTGCCCCTCAGCTCCCCGCTCAGCGGCTGAGCAGGGAGCCGGGAGGCAGCTGCCCGCCGCCCCCCAAAATCTTGTGGGCGCGCCGGCCCTGGTTGAACCTGCTTATGCTAGAATCTGCCTATTATCAGCTAATTAGAATGTAAACTAGCCAAAGGTCTGGCTTGAGGAGGGTCTTACTTGTGCTAGCTTTCAATTACTAGATGCCTGGGCTCAAATCAAAGTTGTAGATGAAAATTGTTTGTTTCTTTTAACCCAAAGGATCTCTGCACATCTCTGCTAATGCACCTGAAACCAGCCCGGTATCTGTCTTTAGTCTTTTAGTCCAGAGCTTTTTAATCAGACGTTTGCCAATTGTGGCAAACATTTACCAGGCAAAAAGATGAGGGCGCAAAGCAATTTTCACTTTTGAACAAAATCCTAAAACAGGATTTGAACGTCCAAAGTATCCTGAGACAAAAAGCTTCTGAAATAAAGATATTTAAAGTGCAAGAGCATGGAGAGATGTTTCAAACTTATTAGACTTGGTTTTATTTCAGTTTCTCAGTCTTAAAAAAAAAAAAGAGAGATTTCCTCTGTGATGTCTTCCCCCATATTTAGGATGCTTATCAGCTATTTTTCTGGAAGCAAATGTTATCTTGTTAATTTATATAGTCATAGGGTTCATTTTGTGTTTTGCTGTACTTAACTAGTAATATCAGTTCTAGGTAATAATGATCAAAACAACATAGTCACCTCCTTAATTTGTGGTCTTAAATCCCATTTTCATTTACAAAGATCAGAAGACCTTTCTCTTCACAATGGACTCCGAAGCTATTATAATATTAATAGACTCCAAGGCCAGATGGGACCATTGTGATAATTTGTCTGACCTCCTGTGTAACACAGGCCATAGAACTTCCCCGAAATAATTCCTAGAGTATATCTTTAGGAAAAGCATCCAATCTTGATTTTAAAATTGCCATTGATGGAGAATTCACACCCCATGGTAAATTGTTCCAGTAGTTATTATCCTGTTAAAAACATTTACACCTTATTTCCAGCCTGAATTTGTCTAGCTTGAACTTGAGGTTAGACCTTTCTCTGCTAGACTGAAGAGCCATTATCAAATATTTGTTCCCCATGTAGACTGTAATCAACTCACCCCTTAACCAATTTTGGATTTGCATTAACTACAGCACTTATAGCACTTAAAGTTGCCAGTTGCTGCATTAAGTGTCATGCAATTATTGGGAAAAGAAGCAACTCAAATAACCCTCTAGGTTAAATCAAAGTTGTTTTCAACTGAAAGTGATTTTATTCCAACCTCCAATCTGACCCCAAACAAGTTACTATATTATGGAAAATGTATGTGGGTTAATAAGGATGAACTGCATCATCTAAACCTTCAGCGTTATAAATGAATACAGAGAATTTACAATAATTTTATTTTTGTCAAGACCATTATAAAAATGATTAATATAGGAATATATTCAATCAAGAAGAGAGTAGTTGCAAATCCTATATTAATCTATACTGAGTAACTCCTCTAGTTGTAGCACAAATAGGGTTATTTCTGATATTATATTCACCCAAAATGTTCCTATCTCTGCTGCCAAAATGATTCCTTCGTCCTGTTTGCCTTTCAGTCCTTTAAAGCATGTTTTATGGATAGAGTCCCTGAAAACTGGAGAAAGGAGTGAAACTCAGGCTATCCTATTTGAATAGGCCACTGTGCAATTATTGATGTTTATCCCACGTTGGGGTGGGCGGGGGGGTGGGCAGTAGGAAGCAGTGGAACTACATTCTTATCTTTACCAGTTTCACCTTCAGATACACATTTAATTGGCTTTGGCAAGTGTATGACATCAGGTCCATGCCTGTGGTTTCATCTGTCCATTACAAATAGATGAAGTTAACAGTTAAAAGCAGCGAGAATATCTGAAATAGATGATGCCTTATTTAGAATAATAGTTGACAGGCATGAAAGAAATTGTGGTAACTGATGCACACCTTATGAAAATGAAAAACAGGGAAGCAACAGTGTAGATGAAAAATGATGTAAATAGGTTGTCAGAAAATGTCAGCTGGTAAGATTTGTAGAAGAGACCGAAGAACACTTTTTTCAAGTAACAAAACTTTTATTAGAGATGGACTTGAGCAGCAATGTTTGGGGATTTGGGTTTGACCTTGTCTCTACTTGTTAAAGATGGTAGCAATGATGATGAAAGACCGAGGAGGTTGTATTTCCTTTTGTTCCTGAACAACTCCCGTGCCAGAAATAGCTTTGCCCATTGTCTGGTTGCCTTAATACAGACACTACCTCCCAGATCCTCAGCTGATATGAATCAGTGTAGCACTATGAACTTGAATGATTTACACTGTCTCTGAGGAGGCAATAAGATCTAGGACAACGACCAAGAGCACTAATGTTACTGCTATATGCAATAGGCAGCAAGTGGGGGATGCTGGGAAGGGAGAGTTTTATTGGCACTACCCTCTGTTCTTTCTTCACTCCCCTTGCTGCTATTACATTTTTTTTCTGTAAGCCTGGAAAGCAAGAGGCTTCTGTTTGCTCCCAAACTCTGGTGTCCCATATGATGGTAAAACTCACTGTGGCATCTTGCCCCAGGCTGACACAGAATTTGGATATTTGAAAATATGGGTAAAACAAACCTTAGGCAAATCTAGCCAAACTGTATATCATGCATCAGGAACAGGTTTTCTTTGAAATGTGCTCATTCCTTTGATCTCATTTTAATGGATATTCTCAGAGGTATTTGTTGTGACCTAAATAGCATGCATAATTACCTAGGAAAGAAAACAATAGAAAAGAGTAAATAGAATACTAAATGTGCACAGCTTATTATTTAATGTTCTTAATTTTCAGTAAGCTTCTACTCTCTTCACTTGCATTTGCATGTGCTCTCATATGTAAATGAGATGGTAATAGTTGATTACGGTTGTCAAGTTTTCAGTCTCACATGTCTTTACTTTTCTACTTTTTGTGGAAGTCTCTGAGCTTTTTTCTCTTCTCAGGCTTCTCTCAAAAGACTTCCTGTCCCTCTCTCATGTGGTCTTCCATAATACTGATTACAGTGAGAAAGATTGTCTCTTCAAAATCTGAACAGATGGCAACCTTATGGTTTGTGAGGGTTTCCTGGTTCACATATTCACAGGGCTGGCCTTATCATGAGATGAACTGAGGCAGGCACCTCAGGTGCCAGACTGCGGGGGGGGGGGTGCCACTAGGATTCAGAGTGTAGAAAATTGTGGCTGCTGCTTGTGCAGGGCAGTAGAGACCGTGTTGACACATGATGCCATGCGATACTGATGCGAGTTATTTAGGTGATGAACTGAAAGCCATTTCAAGATACATTTCAGCAGGATCAGCTCCAAAGGCTGTTCTAGAATATATGTGCACAAATAAGATGACCACCCTCTTTCCAAATGCTTTTATTGCTCTGCGCATACTTCTAACATTTCCAGTAACAGTTGCCAGAGAAGAACGCAGCTTCTCCAAGCTGAAGTTAATAAAAACACATCTACGCTCCACAATGACACAGGAGAGGCTGGTTGGCCTTGCAACCATCTCAGTAGAGCATGAGTTGGCCCAGACTGTGGACCTTCAGGAAGCAGTTCAAATCTTTGCAACCAAAAAGGCAAGGAAAGCACCACTTTGATTATTCAAACATATAAAAATGTCAGTGATTACTATGCAGACAAGAAAAGTTACATTTGCTGTTCAGGCGTTTGAAAGTTAAGTGTTACTTAAAATTTTTGAACAAGGCATTTTAAGTTGTTCTCCTTTATTGGGGTAGGTAGCAGAGCAGTACCTTGAGAGGAGTAGAACAGGAAGAAGGCAGAATTGAGACCTTTCAAAATTTTGACCCAAGCAAGGGGACATGGGGGCGTCATTTGAGCTCCCCGCCTCAGGTGCCAAAATGTTGTGGGCCAGTCCTGCATATTCATTTTCCCTTTTGGGTATTTCTGATTATCTAAAGCCTGCAGGATAATCCACACAGTCTGTTTTCAGAACTGCAAAAGAGAATAGATAGGTATAAAAGGATCTATATATTCTGTCTGTTTTTTGTAACCAATGAAAACAATACGAGTGATACTCAGTGTTTCTACAGAGGTAAAGAGTATACCCAAGATGTCCAAAAGCTGTGCTGGTGGAATTGGGGGAGGAGGGCTAGCACCTGTGCAATGGAAATATTGGGGGAGGGATCTGTTTCCACCCCCACAATGTTTTCTTCCCCTACAATATTTTGCGGAGGCAAGAGCAGAGTGGGGTATGGCTATGTTCCTCCCCTGCACACACAGACACAAAAACAGGACCCAGAGGAGGGGCCAAAGCAGCTGCTGAGTGGTGGTGCACAATATCCGGCCAGCCACTGAAGAGCAGGTAGGACTCTCTGGTCCAGTCCAAACCTACCTCCCAGCTACTGTGGGTCTCAGCAGACACACCAGCCCTGGGGAGGGGCAGGAACACATGTGCCAGTAACCAGGGTGGGGGATGTGCTGGGGCACTGGCATGTGGGTGGAGGGCAGTGGGGCATTGATGCATAGAGTGCCAGCTGCTGAGGAACTGTGTAGGAATGGAAGGAGGAACTCACACCCCATCCCAGCCTGGAATGGTTGGCCTGCCTCCCACAGTCTCTAGCTCCCCTTATTCCGCCTCCTATCCCTCCATCCCCCCATTCACAGGGAGCTTCTTCCCCCTTCAAAAGTATTCATTTAAACACTAAACTCCTCCCTAAGAATGGGAGGGTGGAGGGATAAGAGGGGGAATGAGGGGTGCTAGAGACTGGGAGCGGGGAGGAGCTAGCTCGAGGCTGGGAAGGGGCATCCCTGTAGTTCCTACTGCCATTTGAACAGCAGATCCTTGGCAACTGACACCCTGTGTGCTGATGCCACTGCCCCGCCCAGCTCCCACTCTGGTGCTAATGCACTGGCCTGTCCCCAACCCAGAGGCTGTTGCCCTGTGTACCTCCTTGTCCACCGGCCAGGTTCTGGAACTTTGTCCCATCCCCCACCCTGCCCCAGTGGATGGTGCATGTGCTCCTGCCATTCCCCTGGGCCAGGTGTCTCCACTAGCAGCATGGTGGCTGGCTGGTGGGACCAGGGTGGGCCAGAGAGTCCTTTCTGCTTCCCAGTTACCAGCCACATCTCCAGCTGCAGGCCTATGGCCACTCCAGCTCCACCGCCAGGACCCACTCTTGTCTCTGTATACATAACTGTGATGGGGTTCCCAGGGTGCAAGCTGGACTGTGGGACCACTGAGGCCTCTGTCCCACCAACCTGGGGTATCCCTCTCACACTGTGATGCTGTTGCCAAGTTACAAACATCTGGCAGGTACTGTACTTACCCAGACATCCACAGGCAGGGACAGATGAGTTACATGAATGCTTCATCAGCCATTCATGAACCAACAATAGAGAGTCTCCAGCCAATTCCCTGCCACCTCCCAGCCTTACACCCCAGAACTGTACCATCTTGCCCTGGTCAGAAGCCTGAGTAGTGCAAGTTCATTCTCCAGGCCACCCCTCTCCCAAAGTGGAGAGGACATAGACTAGCTTTTGTAAACGGAGCTGAGATTTCCCAAGCACTTCAACCAAAACACCTTGTGTTAATAAATCTGTTTTATAGTTACCTAACTACAGAAAGATTTAAGTGATAAATAGTAAGCAGAGTTGGTTACCTAAGAAATAAAAGTAAATTTGCAATCTGAGTTTTATAAACTAAACAGGATTTGAATAAGGTAGTATCTCACCCTGATACATAAACAGGTCACAGATTTTCACTACACAGGCTAGAATTGCATTCCAGCCCAGGACCACCCTTCTCCAGTTCAAAGTTGTTGTCCTCCAGATGTGTTTTCCAGGTGTTGAGTTGTGGGGAGAGTGTGGCCAAGTCATGATGTCACTTCCCTTCTGCATAGTTTCTTCCAGCTTGCTGAAAATATCTTTTGCTATGACATGGGTCAAGCATAGATGGTTGTTGGGAGAGCAGATTCCCTTCAATGGGCCATCTGTGCATCTGGTTATTCCGTTGTTGTACTTGAAAGGCTGATTGTGAGTGTTCCCAACTTCACAATATATTTCAGTAACACACATATAGCAAAACTTCATAACTTCACATACAGTTGTAACCCTTCTGCCAGGTGGAGCCAGCAGCAACAAGAGCCGGATTCAGTATCTAGGGGTTCCTTTTCAACAATACAACACAAAACCAGCTCGATCCCCCACTCAGTGACCTGGGACAATTACACACAACCCCCTGGGCACCTCTAAGAGGCAGTACTTTCTTTCTTGCAAGCACAGAGTCTGAGTGTAGCAAAAACTTTTAATAAAAGGAGGGAAGTAACCAGCATTAATTTGTGAAAACAGCACAACTAGGGTTCATAAACATAAACCATGAGCAAAAGACCCACCCTCAAGTAAGTTGGGCAATGTCCTTTCCCCCTCAGGTTCTTAAGTCCAGCAACCCAAAAATCCCTTTAATGTGCCCATCCCTTCTCTGCACTCCACTCACAGTTGCTGTCCTTGGCCAGTGCAGCCCCAGAGTTCAGAGGTTCATCCTCAGAGTTCACCTCCCACCCTGTGTGGAAGGGGGAGAGTAAGGAAGCACCTTACACGCTCCGCTGCTCAGGCACTCATTTGTCTCCACAACAGCCGATTGCCGCATCTCTCTGTGGGGCTCTGCTTTGGCCCTCTCCGCCAGCTGCTCTGCTGGCCACACCTCTCTACCAGCCACTCACTCACTCTCTGCAATGTCTTCAGTGCCCCCCCACTTAACACAGCTCTCAGTTATTTCAGTTCTCAGTGACTTCAGATGTTAGTGGGGGAGCCTCACTGCTGGTGCACACTGCGCAGTCTCTTGCAATAGAGACACTGTCCCACAGTAGGTCTAATAATTAGACGTGAGCTCTGCAGCATGTAACAACACTCTCAATTGAATCTAAATTAGCTCTTTTATTATACCGTGGAGAGAGGAAGGATTAAACAGGTCCTACACCACCAGGTACAAGTACCTGTCCCCACTCTCTCTCAACTCTTTGGGCTTTAGAACCCATGTCCCCTGCCTAGCTAGTGCCATTCAGTTGAGGGTGAGTCCCTCCATCCAGGTATGCCAAGTACAGTTCTGCTGCCTTCAGTGCACACAACAAAGATAACAACCCTTTATCACTCCTGCCCCAATAACACAGAGACTGGGGATTCAACACTAGCCACAGGTGATTATTTGGGCAAGCAATCCCATCATGCTGAGCACCTAAGCAGGGTGGGTGTGTCCATGCAAACGAGATCAGCTCCTGAAGTCTTTTTCCGCAACTCGCCACTAGCTGTCAGAGGAGAGCTCATTCAGACTCTGCTTACACAATGAAAGCACATACACCCCAAGAGAATATTAATGTTCAACAGATCAAAAGTTTTAAAATGATACCTCACAAGGCATACATTGTGTGAAACATATAATTATATTGCAGTGGTGAATATGGGGGTTTCAGGTTGCAGCTTAGAGCTACAGAGTGCCACAGCATGGTGGTGGTGGTGGGGCGAATCATAGCTGGGTCCTACTTGTCTCTCTCCTCCAAGATGTTGTGGGGGTAGAAAACACTGGGAGAGTAGAAACATAGATCCTCCCCTCTAATATTTCCATTGCAGGGCCCATCCCCCAGTTCTGCCACCTCATGCATGAAGGAATTCTTGTATTTATTCCAACACTGGAGCCACAATTAGATGAGTAGGAAGATGCACAGTAATAAAGTTAACAGCCTTCCTTACAGGTGACCAAGATTAAGTTATATCTAACTCTACTCCATCTTAAGAGCTCCTGCCTCTGTACTTGTAGAAATGGCTTACAGTATTTAGGCTAATAATTCCGAATTACTGCCTGTGACATTTCTCTTCCCTGACTCAGTTTGTAAGATCAGTATCTATATATCTCTATAAGGATTTTTATATTGCCTTATCTTCATAATATCTGAGCACCTTCCACTTAATAGCAATAGGAAAGTCCCTAGTGGACTCAGTGGAATCTCTGGCACATTTTCCTTCACAGGGTTAGACCTCTTCTTGGGGCAGAGACTTTTTTCCAAGGGCTTGGGGGGAGTTGGGAGAGGGTGGGAATGTTGAGCTGGGTATGGGAATGTTCAAATTGTGAATGTCACTTATAATGGAAAGGCTGTCCCAAAGAGGAAGGCTTTCAAACAGTTCCTAAAGATGGTCAAAGATGTGACGTCCCTGAAAGATTGTTCCATCAACAGAGAATTCTTTGTCTCCATCTCTCACGTGCTTTCTCCTGGTCTTTGTGATCTGCATTATCTAGAGGAGCACAACTGTCAGTCATTCACAGATTGACATTTGGACAAGACCCCTTTATTTAAGAGTGCTGTAGATTTGATATCTTTTCAGATCAGACGTACTATATTTCTTAAATGTAACACTGGGAGTGGGGATGAGTTTTGGCTGTGATTCCTTGGTACTCTCATATCCAGAATGAAAGACACTTTAGTTGCTTTGGGGCCAGTGCTTTCTTAACAGCCACTTAATCGGGGGTGGCTTATTTATTTAGGTCCCATTTATAGAAATGTGTGTCATGTCATGCTGGCTCTCTAAGAAACTGAAACTATCCCCCTAGGGGACTGGTTGTGCCTGATGATTGTATAGGGCAATTGGGCTGGGCAGAGTGTGGTATCACTCCTTTCTAAATTCTTATGGGAAACGTAGGGCATGTCTACATGGCTCTCTAACCTGCACCAGCGGGCTGCACATTTTAGTCCGCACTAGTGTGTGGACCCTGTTGGTGCACACTAAACATTTCCTAGTGCACGTTAACATAGTACTGTTTGAAATGGGACTACATTAATGTGCAGTAGGGAATTTTTCATGCACACCAGCAGGGTTCACATGGGCCAGTTAGTGCGGGACATGCTAGTGTGGACTACAGTTTACACCTCTCTGTTGTGGACTAAAGCACTGTGTAGACAAGTCCTTGGACACCTCACCACATCTTCCATTTTTACCCATGAAACTACATACATACATATTGACCAATAATCAGGTCAAATTAAAAGAAACAAAGCATCATTAAACCAATCTTAGAGATATGGTGTGAGCCTTGCAGGACATGTGGACCAAACTCTGCCTTGAGATGTTCCTGGATGGCAATTACATAGGTGAATGCATGTACCTAAGGGAAGAATTTGTCTCATGGTAAAATTAAATCCACTGTTTGAAGACCTGTGTAATACAGGGTGGATTAAAAATGAAGTGTCATTCTTAGCTCTGGGTTTCTTGTCAGTTTAAACAAGCCCCTTAATGTAGCTGTAACCTTTCCGTGTGTGAGAGAAAGTACATCTCATTCCTTGTGCTGAAAGAGAGCCTTCTTTTCAACACATTCTGGAATAGTAAAATCTTATTATCAGACCTGTCAAGTCACACTGATTCACGGTATGACAGGCAGTTTCCAAGAGTAGAGCAAGGTCAGATGATAAATCCATATAATTCTCATGGTTTCTGCTGGTCCAGTCACAACATTGATTTCTCAACTGCCATATGTCACACACGTCCTCTAGCGTCAGGAATGAGAGAGGTGGAGCAATAAGAAAATCAGACAGCCAAGTGAAAAGCAGTAGAAATTGATCTGGAAAGAAGCCAGAGTTTTCAGCAAGATATCTCAGTACAAATATTCCTTCAGGGGAAATGGCAACAAAAAGGAAAAGGCCCCTCACACGGGTGCTTTCCAAACAGAAAATGTCATTGTGTTATAAGTATGTAACCCACATACTTGCATTGTAGCGTTTGGGGGGGCGGGTAAATAAGGGAGGGAACAGTACATAAGACATAGTTCTTGTTTTAGGGGACTCTGTGCCTGCAGGCTTGTCAGTGCTGCACACGGGGACTCTGCTGGATGGCCTAGAATCATTCAGAAATTGGTTGTGGCAGGCACTGGAGATGATCATTAGCTGTTTGAAGCTACTTGGGTGACTTCCATTGTGGGCAAGCAGCCTGGCAGGAGACACCCAAAATCACACTCTGAGAGTGGATCCAATGGAAACTCAAGGGATGGGGAAGGAGTTTATAAATATGAAGAGTGAGAGACAGATTGGAAGGCACAGTGGTTGAGCAGAACAAGGACCAAGAGGATCTGCAACAAGGTTGTGTTCCTCAGATTTTTCCAGTTTTATTGGATTAGACTGCAGGCTCCCCCACCTCACTAGAGAAGATGACTAGGATTTGCTGCAGGCTGAGCAAATTGCGGAGTGTTGTTGCAAAGTCTCAAGGGGAGTTTGAAGGAGGCCGTGGAACAATCATTTGTTTAAGGAGCTGGCATGCCCTACAGACGGCTCTGAAAAGGGCAAATGTCATTTGGGGTGTATTAGCAGGAGTGTCATATGTAGGTCATGGAAAGTAATTGTTCCACTCTGCTTGGAACTGGTGAGGCCTCAGCTGAAGTACTGTGTCCAGTTTTGGGCATCACACTTAAAAAAGATGTGGACAAATTGGAGAGAGTCCAGAGGACAGCAATAGAAATAAGAAGCTTAGAAAACATTACATATGAGGAAAGGTTAAAATAATTGAGAAAGTTTAGTCTATAAAAGAGAAAACTGTGTGTGTGGGTGGGGGAGGCCATAAGTCTTCAAAAATGTATAAAGTTGTTATAAAGAGGACATGGATCAGTTGTTCTCCATGTCCACCAAGGGTAGGACAAGAGGTAGTCAGCTTAATTTGCAACAAAAATATTGATTAGATATTAAAAAAACCTTTCTAACTATAAGGATAGTTATGTACTTGAACAGGTTATTTCAGGAGGTTGTGGAATCCCTGTCATTGGAGGTTTAAGAACAGGTTAGACAAACATCTGTCAGGGATGGTCTAGGTATATTTAATCCTGCCTCAGTGCAGAGGAATGGGCTAGATGTTCTCTTGAGGTCCCTTCCAGTCCTACATTCCTGTAATTCTATGATAGAGCCATCATAATGTGATGGGTAATCTGGGATGAGTTGAATCAGATTGGGAAACTCCACCCATTTCAAGACTCAAACTTGAATCAAACCTCTTTTTAACATTCTGAAACATTTGGATAAGTTTTTTTCCCCATCTTCTAGTGTCTCTCTCTGTCAAAAACTTAAATATCATGAGAGCCTGTTCTCAAAAGAGATTCAGATAGTTTGGATAAGTTTTAGATAACTTCAATACTTTGGACTCTTATAGTCTTCTCTCCAAGAATCTCAAAGCACTTTACAAACAATGACTTAAACTTTACTACTATCTTTAGTCTTTACTACAGACTAAAGAAAGCAGTAGATACAAGACTATGACAAGAACAGGAAGGCTCAGACAGGAGAAACCTTGCATAGATCAAATAATAACTCTATCTGGCAGTCAGCACTCTACATGGATTCCAGAGATTTCCAAAAAGCCTTTGACATGGTTGATAGAACTAATGGAAATTGCTATGCCACTATGGAATCCCCCAGAAGTTTGTGAATAGCATTCATATCGTCTATGAAAATAGAAAAAGGCAATAGGAATAAGTTCTTTAAATACATTAGGAGCAACAAAAAAGAAAGGAAAGTGCAGGTCCTCTACTTAGCAGGAAAGGAGAGCTAATATCTGATGACATCAAGATGGTTGGATTGTTTAATGCCTATTTTGCTTAAGTCTTCACTAAAAGCGCCAATGTTTACCAGATACTCAACACAATTAATATTTACAACAAGGGGGAAGGAATGTAAGCCAAAATAGGGAAAGAATATGTTAAAGAATATTTAGGTAAGTTAGATGTATTCACTTTGTCTCAGCCTGATGAAATTCATCCTAGGGATCTTAAGGAACTAGCTGAAAACAATCTCAGAACCATTATTATTTCAGAACTCAATTGCAGAACTCATTGAGGATGGGTGAGGTCCCAGTTGACTGGAGTGCAAACGTGGTACCCATCTTTAAAAATGGGAACAAAGAGGAGCTAGGGAAATATAGACCAGTCAGCCTAACATCGATACCTGGAAAGATACTGAAACAAATTAAACAATCAAATTGTAAGCACTTAGAGGATAATAGGATTATAAGGAATAGCTAGCATGCATTTGTCAAGAACAAATAATGCCAAACCGACCTAATTTTCTTCTTTGACTGTGTTACTGGCCTAGTGGATGGGGCGGGGGTGTAGAGGGAAAGCAATAGATGTGAAATATACCTTGATTTTAGTAAGTCTTCTGTCCCGCATGGCATTCTCATAAGCAAACTAGGGAAATGTGGTTTAGATGAAATTACTATTAGGTGGGTGCACAAGTGGTTGAAAGACCATCTTCAAAGAGTAGTTATCAGTGGTTGGCTGTCAAATTCGGAGGGTGTATGTACTGGAGTTCCACAGGGGTCAATATTGGGTCCTGTACTAGTCAATGGAGTAGACAGTTTGTTTATAAAATTTGTAGATGACACAAATCTGGGAGGGGTTGCTGGCACTCTAGAGGACAGGATTAGAATTCAAAACAACCTTGACATATTGGAGAATTGGTTTGTGTTAGGGTTCCCCCAAGACCTCTTCCAGCTCAATTGGACTCCGGTTTTGTTATTCGGGTGCCTTTATTTGGCATACCGCAAAGCTACACTGAGTTGATTAGACTCAAGCGTAGGGGATGAGTAGAGGGTGTACCACACATCCAAAGCTACACAGCAAAACTTTTCTTTATATACTTTTTACTAAGACTAATCATGCTTTATTATATACATTGCATCATATGCTTCTGGATTGGCTTGGTTACTGTACAGGAACCAAGCTCTGTACAGAATGGTCTATCCACATGCTGTCCATGCACAATCTATACTTTACCTCATCTTACATTCCAGGGTTATCTTGTCCATTGTAAATGGTACCAAGATGTTCCCCCTTATCTCAGCTAGTACAGGCATCCTGTCCCTAGCCTACTGATCCATTTACCTTCCCAATCATGCCCACTAAGAAATAAGACAAATTACTCTGTCAAGTTCCTTAATCTGAAATCAACAAGATGAAATTCTATAAAGAACAATGCAAAGTACTTCATTTAGGAAGGAAAAATCAAATGAACAGCTACAAAATGGGGAATAACTGGCTAAGTGGTAGTACTGCTGAAAAGTATCTGGGGGTTATAGTGGATCACAAATTGAATATGAATCAACAATGTGATGTAGTTGTGAAAAAGGCTATCATCATTCGGGGGGTGTATTAATAGGATAGTCATATGCAAGACTGTGACGGAGTAGGGAGCGAGGTGGATTTGACCTGGGAGGCTTGCGGGGGAGGTTCCCTGGGACATGCTGCATTGGGAATGCGAGACTTTACCTGAGGCTGTAACATGAGCCAGGACGGGGGTTGGGAGGTGACACCTTTGGCTGGGAGAATGGACAGAGGCGAGGGGAGGAGCCCCGGCGGAGGGGAAGAGCCTGCTGGAGGGTTTGTCTGGTTGGTTTTCAGTTTGGAGCTAGGTGGTGAAATGCAGGGAGCCCCAAGGCTGGGGTCTAAGCTCCCTGGCCCCCAGAAGGGCCCGACTGAAGGGTTCTGTTTGTACTGACAAGCTCTGTTTGGACTGTGTTCCTGGCATCCCTAATAAACCTTCTGTTCTACTGGCTGGCTGAGCATCACAGTGAATCCCAGGCAGAGGGATGCAAGGCCTGACTCCCCCACACTCCATGACAAAGACACAGGAGGTAATTGTCCTGCTCTACTTGACATTGATGAGGTCTCACCTGAAGTACTGTGTCCAGTTCTGAGTGCCACATTTTAGAAAAATGTGGACAAATTGGAGCGAGTTCAGAGGAGAGCAACAAAAATGATAAAAGCTTCAGAAAATGTAACCTATGAAGAAAGGTTAAAAAATCTGAGCATGTTTAGTCTTGAGAAAAGAAGTCTGAGGGGGGACCTAATAACAGTCCTCAAATATGTTAAGGGCCTTTTTAAAGAGGTTGGGAATCAACTGTTCTCTGTGTCCACTGCAGGTAGGACAATAAATCATGGGCTTAATCTGCAGCAAGGAAGATTTAGGTTAGATATTGGAAAAATCTTTCTAACTATACGGGTAGTTGAGCTTTGGAATAGGCTTCTAAGGGAGGTTCTGGAATCGCCATCATTGAAGGTTTTTAAGAACAGGTTGGACAAACTCCTGTCAGCAATAGTCTAGGTTTACTTGGTCCTGCCTAAGCCCAGGGGTCTGGACTTGATGTGCTCTCGAGGTCCATTCCAGACCTCCTTTCCTATGATTCTGTAACATACTTAGTAATACATAACAAACTGAGTAAGCCATTCGAGGTAACTGTTGGCATTAGACAACGTTTTATGTCACCCAGGAACTTCCTGTTGGTAATGGGCAGGGTAGTATGAAAGACCACAGAACAACTAAGGAGCATACAGTGGACTTTCACACAGAAGGTAGAAGACTCAACATTGCAGATGACATAACCTTCCAGTCACAATGTATGTAAGCTAAAACAAATGATCTCCAGACCTATGCCCAGTTAGTTTGGCTTAAAACCAACACAGAGAAACCTGTGAGAATCAACACACAGCAAGGAACACCAATAACACTTTATGGGACTGACATAGAAGAGGTTCATTCTCAGTAGCATCGTAAGCAGAACAGGTGGAACAGATGAAGACACTCAAGCCAGAATAGCGAAAGCCAGACATGCCTTTGCAACCCTAAACCTGATCAGGAGAAACAGAAACCTTTCCCTCTGAACCGTGGGTGATGGAACAATTTGTATTGTGGGGGTGCTGAGAGCCATTGAACCAAACTGTAAACCCCGTTATTAATAAAAACCACTTCAAGCCAGAGGGTGCAGCCATAGGTGCCGACTTTCGTCGGCACTGGTGGGTGCTGGCGCTCCGGCCATGCCCCAACTCCACCCCGGCCCCACCCCTTCCCCAAATCCCCACCCCGCCTCCTCCCCAGGGGAAAAATTGGTGGGGGCTGAGCACCCACCGGCAGCTCCCTGCCGGCCCCCCCCCCACCCGCGCCCAACTCACCTTCCGGGAGGTGCCTCCTGCCGAAAAGCCGTGGCTTTCTTTAGCCCAGCCGCCCGCCTCTCAGCTGTGCGGCGGGCTGTCGGGGGGCCGCGGGGAAAAGCGCCGGAGGGAGGTGCGGCCGTGGCCCAGGCGGGCAGAGCGAGGTCGCGCAAGTGGCCGGGCCAAGGCAGCGGGGCCGGCAGCTGCCCCCCATCCCGCCCCTGGCCGGGAGCCCAGCCCCGGCCACTCCGGATGTGATCGCTGGCCGGGCGGAGGGAGAGCGCTGCCCCCTGCCTGCGCAGCACCTAGCGCGGCCTGCGGAGCCCGGCCCGCATGAGGAGCGGCCAGCGCTGGACAAGCCGAAGGCAAGTGGGGACTGCCTCCTGGCCCTGGAGCGCAGCACGCAGCCCCGGCTACCGCGCCTTGGGTGGCGCTGTGGGGCAGGGCCAGGACCAGGCCGGCCTGGGCCAGGAGGCGGTCCCCGCTTGCCCTCAGCTCGGCCCAGCCTGCGCTGGCCGCGCCTCATGCGGGCCAGGCTCCGCAGGCCGCGGTAGGCGCGACGCAGGCAGGGGGCAGCACTCTCCCCCCGCCCGGCGAGCGATCACATCTGGAGTGGCCGGGGCTGGGCTCCCGGCTGGGGGCGGGATGGGACGCGGGGCAGCTGCTGGCCCCGCTGCCTCGGCCCGGCCAGTTGCATGACCTTGCTCTGCCCGCCTGGGCCACGGCCGTCTCACACCACACCTCCCTTCGGTGCTTTCCCCCACGACCCGCCCGCCGCACAGCTGAGAGGTGGCTGGCTGGGCTAAAAAAGCTGCGGCTATTCGGCGGGGCTAAAAAAAGCCGCAGCTTTTCGGCGGGAGGCGCCTCCCGGAAGGTGAGCTGGGCATGGGTGGGGTGGCCGGTGGGGAGCTGCCGGTGGGTGCTCAGCTCACCTTCTGGGAGTCGGCACCTATGCGTGCAGCAGTTCCAGCATCTATGCTACTGGAACCCCTAGTTCCAGCATCTATGCTCTGAACTAAATTCTGAATATTTGACACCTTTGTAAAGTCTATCTTACTATCTGGCTTTGAAACTTGGAGACTTATCTAGACCTTACTTTCTAAACTCCAGGTTTTTATAAACAGCTGCCTTAGACAAATCCTCAACATCAGATGGCCAGAAAAAAAATAGAAATGAACTTTGGGGCAGGAAAACAGAAACTGATAGGACAGGAAATTATGGAATGAAAATGGAGATGGCTAGGACACACATGGAGGAAAGAACCGAACAACATAACAAGACAGAAATTTCAAGGGCAAGAGGCAACAAGGTAGACCAAGGACAACTTGGAAACACACAATAGAAGCAGAACTGAAAGTCATTAAAATGAAATGGGAAGAAGAGAAGACTGCAGTAGGAGGCTGCCAAAGATGGAAGGTAGAGGTGAAAGCCCTATGTTCCAAGTCCAAGTCAGTCACTTGTTGAGGTAGGTATTATAAAGAGTATATGTACCTTTTGTAGCTGAAGAAATGGAGTCACACAGCAAGTCTAGAGTAGTAGAATCCAGCTCTCTTGGTTCTCAGTCCAGTTTTTAACAGCTAGAGAGTACTTCCTCATTTTAGATCAAAACCATAGTTGAACATGTAAACTTTTTTTTGAATGTTTATCCATCACTACTGCCATCATTCCAGCATATTACCCCAAATCCCTTTCAGTGCTGCATGTCAACATCTGTCTGAAAGCTAAACTTTAACCATCTTCCATGTGCCTAGTAATATGGAAGCTCATTTCAGTCAAAAATTTGTAATTACATTGATCATATCTGCATTCTGCAATATGACCTGAAAATTGAAACCGCCCTTGGCTCTTTTAGGTTCGAGTAGGCTGTGAGCACATGATTATTAGCTGGTTGTTTGCAATACTGTTGTTTTTCACTGTTCTTAATAAGATCTGACAATCTGCTAGGCACTGTTCAATGCAAAAATGAAGGCAGTCCTTGTACCGAGGAGCTTACAATTTAACAAAGACAGAGAAAAGAAAAGAATACACAGTCTTGTGCTAATTCTTTTAGGAATTATGAAAGAAGTAAGTCTATGTCAATGGAATGCAAAACAAGATTTTAATCTGTAAACAGATGTGCAATTGGTATTGTGTTGATTTACGCCAGAAATTAGCTCTTCTCTTTTTTTGGTAAAAAAAGTAATATTTTTGATCGGCAGTAGTTTCTTTTTTCCGTTTCCTTTTTTAAAATTTAGCTGAGTGGTGAGAATGTGTTAATTTATAACCACATAAGTGGCAAAAAGTTATTGGAAATACAGCACAAACACAAGTATCGGGGAATTAAAGGCCTCTAGTTAGCCACAAAACAAGATCCAATTCTTTCCCAGGAATGCAATAAAATTGTTTATAGTGGTAAAGAAAAACATAAATTAAAATTTACTGCAGAGTACAATTTGTGTGTGATGTGGATGCACAGAACCCTTGGTAATAAGCAAGTTTACCCTCAGGCATAGTTTCATAACTTAGTACTGTGTATTATGGTTTACTACTTAGATTAAAAAGTTCTTTAAATAGATGTTAACTTCAGAATCATGTTAGATGATAAAAATATTTAAGTGTTGACACTGAAACAATGTAGAATTTTTGTAATGTATTGTTTATATAGTGCCTTAGGTATACATTATGCCTTGCAAACATGTAGGAACACAAGAGCCAAGATTTCCAAAAATGGGTTCCAAAAGTTAGACTCCTATGTTAGTTTTAAGCATTTATGTGAGTGATCTTATTTTCAAATGGTAAGCATTCAGAGCAGCTCACATTAAATTCAGTGACAGCTACTGGGTAGTTAGCATTCTTGAAAACCTGGCCATTTATTTGGATGCCTAAATACGTACACTATTGTGTAACTTTAGGCTCTTGTTTTGGAAAATGTTGGTCCTTGTCCCTGCTCTGAGGAGCTTACACTCTAGTGCAGACAGCTCTGACGTAAAGGTCATGATAGGATAGGGTTCTGGTCCAGTCCCGCAATGCTTGGCTTTAGTGGGAGTTTTGCGTGTGCAACGACTAGACCAGTAATGCTTAAAAGATCAACAGTGAACATAAGCACAGAGGAGAAGAAGTCAGCCAGGAAATGCTAGGAAAGAGTAGTGAATTTTAAGGAGGGTTTTAGAGGGTGAGATGGGAAAGAAGAGGCTATTCCCAGTGACAAGGCGAGGAAACGTGTGTGTATGTAAAAAACCAAGAGATCACAAAGAAGAGAGAATTGGGTGGGGCATGTTTGATACAAAGGGGATAGAGCTGAAAGAAACAAACTGACATATAGAGCAGAGCAATGGAGTGTGGATAAGTCAAAGAAAAATTAATTTCCACCAGAGCTTGGAATACTGTATAAGGCAAAAGGCTTTTATCCATATGGTGACAGTCTTTGGGTTACACACACACGACTTGAAGGTGTTATGTCACCTTCTAAAGTGGGATTCAGAAGAGTGTTCTGTGGCTGGCATCAAGAGCCATAGGCTTGATCCAAAGCCCACTGAAGTTAATAGGAGCCTTTAAGACCCTATCTACATGCAACAGTTCATGAAAATGAATGTACTGTGTGTTCTGGTTTCTAGCAGAAATTGAAAGGGATATGAATGAGAATTCTGACATTTGTTTGGAGATTTCTGCATAAATAGGGCATCCATCTGTGCTTTCCTCTGTGAAGGTCAAATGATTAGAGCCCCAGTCCACTGAAGTAAACCAGAGTCTTGGGCCCCAGAACTGCGCAAAAATGTGAAAGAAATACTTCTTTGATTCCAGACCAAGTTTGAATCCTACTAGTTTCAGTATTGACAATAATGGTCTCTCTCTATTTTTGCTATGAGTTACTTCTGAGACTTTTCAATTCAGTTTTTGCAATTAAAGGGGAAATCATTTGCTAATATGTTGCTGCTTTTATGGCAAGATAACCTAAAACTAATTGTTTAGTTTCTAAAAAACCTCTTATGTGCTATTTTCCTTGTTCATCTTAGCAATTGACTATAATTACTAATAAAACAAACTTCTTAAATATCTTACATTTTTAAAGACAAAAATATGCAAGCACCATGGTAGGCAATGACTCTTATCCAATATTCTGTGGGATCAAATATAAAGCTGAGGAAAAAGGACAAATAAAGGGATTAAAATGCTAATTCAGAAAAAAATCATTAAAATCAATTGGGACTGGGGCAGAAGTTGACAAGTGTTATTTCTAATTTGCTGTAAACAGATTAAATTTCTTAAGAATAAATACAATAAAACATGTATTTGGCTGGAAGATGAATACAGTGGAATGAATAGTGAAATGGAATCCCATGTTGCTTCAATGTATTCCAAGGGATTTTCATTTTGCTCCCTTATGGGAAAGTCAGGGATGAAATCCAGTAGAAACTAGTCTAAATATTTGTGAGACAAGGTGGGTGAGATAATACTTTTATTGGACCACCTTCTGTTGGTGAGAGAGAGAAGTTTTTGAGTCTACACAGAGCTCTTTTCAGGTTTTCTGACCGTCAGGTGAGGAAGAGCTCTGTAAGCTCGAAAGCTTGTCTCTCTCACCAACAGAAGTTGGTCCAATAAAAGATATTACCTCACCCATCTTGTCTCTCTATTGTCCTGGGACCAACATGGCTACAACCACCCTAAATATTTGTAGAATTCAGTAGAAAATGATACCCTTCCAAAACTATTTTTAACCATCTTATGGAATTCTATACGAGGGATACAATTCTCTAAGAATTCTATAGGATGATGCAAAAGGTCTGTGGACAGGCTATCATACTCTGTTAGTCTGAGATAGATAGCTTTTCCTTCAGCTATAAGAAGGTTCCACTGTAAAAGGGATTAGCACCAGCTCCTCTGCTTAGTCAGAACAGTGGAAGTAGGATAGAGCCCTGGCTGCCTTCAGGCATGAGGGTAAAAAGATGATTTTCTGGAGCTGTGCTGTAGTGAATCTCTGCTCGTAGTAAAATTGTTTTATGTTTATTAAAACCCCCTAAAAAAAAGTCAGTGCAAACAGGTTCCCTTGTATATGCCATGCTGCTTGCTAATAGACCAATCCAACTCCCATTAAAGTAAATGGCAAAACTCTCACTGACTTTAATGGGAGTTGGATTGAGCCTGAAACAACTAAATGGTAATGCCAGTTACAAAGTAGCCTACAAGAAGAGAGATGTCGGCAAGCAGGGAGGCATTTCCATGGATGCTAAATTAACATGGTATTTCATGTTCTCTCTAGTTGTCCACATTTTGGATATTTACATTTTTTGTCCTGTATTCTTAATAATTTCGGAGTTAACAATGCTCTCTGTGAGGAGTGCTAATCAGAGATCCTTTGGGGATCAATCCAACATACTCCTATCCTCACAACTATGTTCAGTGATTTGGCTGTCAGGAGGAAAGTACTTCAATGTGGGGGGGGAGGGGCGGGGGCAGGGCCCGTGCAAGGAAGTTTCGCCTAGGGCGCGAAACTTCCTTGCACCGGCCCTGGATCCCATATTAATGCCTTCACACACAACACAAAATTCTACTATGAAGTTGATTTTGACTAAGATTTAACAGAGATTTGAGTTGCCTATTGAATCAGTGTCACAATTTCTCCCAGATTTGGTGGGATGGCTGAGGGGCTGCTTCTCAGTGACTTCACCAAGTGTAGCTATACCAAGTGAGCCAGTAAAGCACATGCATGCACTGGAGTAAAAAGCTATGCTTTGCTTTCTTTGCTGATATAAAAAAATTGCTTTGGGATCTTAATCCAAAAACCATTGAAGTCAGTGGAAAGGCACAGTGAATTTTGAATCCGCCCCTAGTCACTGCAGTCTACTTGACATGGGTTGACATGCAAAACTGCACACTGTAGTCCATCAGCAGCCTCGGAAGAAAGCTATGTGACCACTGCAGCTCAGAAGAGTTGAAATGTTTATTTGCAAGAATTTTGAAATACTATCAAATGGTTCACTAGAGGTCTGATAATCTGTAGCTAAGTACCAGATTACATAGCCCAACCCAAATCTACAGTACCTTATATGTTTATGAAACTCCTTAGGGCATTTTGCAGAAAGCCTGCTCATTTATCCATTCTGGCAGCTGTCATACCAGCATGCATATATTTTGGTGTGGGTTGCTTTTTCATTTTAGAATTGTTAATATTTTATATTTAAGAGGCTGTTTGACATTAGCATAACAGGAGGAAAGTTGCTTGTGATATTTCTCTACAATCTAAGTTAAAATTTACTTTCTGAAAAATCTTTTGACTTCTTAAGAGCGTCTGAAATATGCCAGATGACTGATGGAAAGTTTCAATTGTTCTCTTCGTTTCTGAAGAATAACAGAGGGACAGGCAATTGAATTTTTAATTGGACACATTTTTAAAATAGTTCTTGTGCACCGATCATCAATACAGCTAATTATGTGGACATAGTTTCTCCTTTATGTAGAAAGAAAAAAGATTATACAAGACAAGAAAAGAGAATGGTATCCCCTTAAAAACAATGTCCTTTACAAAGAACCCAGCCCCACTCCAGAAACCTTTTATATTTACAAATTTAATGTTTTATTGACGAAATGAGCTTTCCCTGTTTCCTCCCCATCTTTGTTATGTGACCAAGATATTTGTGTGGAAAAAGAAGTGCAGCGTTCCCTAAGCACACTTCCACCTCTGCCTGATTCTTTTAGTGATGTCTGGACAACTTTTGTCACTCAGCTTATCATGGATACAATTCTGGTGTCTGAGAAAAAGAGGCCCATTCTGGCTGTTGAAGTCAATGGGAGTTGCCATGGTTACGGCTGTAGGCTGGCAGGGCCGCCCCTCCGCATCCATGTCTGAGGGAGGCCACACCTCCTTGCAATTTGGGTCTGCTAAAGCCTTCTCCAAACAGGGGAAAGGGGGGAATTAGCGGTTCGGTTCTCAAGGGGCTTGTCCTTCAAGCAGGGCAGGCCACACATAGCCTGGGCTCTGGCCTGTAACCAGGGAGAGTGGTAGCAGTCTATCTGCCTAGCTGTTAATCAGGTCAGCGTAGCCAACAGTTGAGGGTCTGGTCTGCAACCGGGCAGAGCAGCAGCCGTTTATTCACCCCACCTTTAAGCAGTCCAAAGCAACAAGCAGTCAGGGCTCTGGCCTGCAATCAGGCAGAGCTGTAGCCCCAGTCCAGTTTATGGGGCTCAAGTTTGGGGTGAGCACCACACATAGTCTATGGGGCTCAGGTTTGGGGTGAGCAGAGGAGCACAGGCCTCCTAGCCTACAGAAGGGGAGTACTGCCTTCAGTGGTTGGGTGGCAAGAGCGGACGGGGGGAGCATGCAGGCCCATCCAACTCTAGACACATCCCAACCCAGGGCCCTAACAATGGCAGAGTAGTCTGCCACTGGGTCAGCAGGGATCCGCCCGCAATACACTGACCTGATTTCAGGCTCACTCTCCAGCAGACTATTGCCTGGTTCCCCTGGGTTGTTTCCTTCTCTCCCCCTTGAGCATACTTGGATTCAGGGATGATCCTCAATCTCCCCAGGGTACACTGCCAAGGGTAGCAGTAGCAGTTCCTCCACATCAAGAGCATCAGAGCTCCTTGGAAGCTCATGCTGGTCCTTGGGGTAACAGTGGTTTTCTTTGGGGCTCCACTCCAGCAACAGGGAAGAAGCACCTCTCTCCTCCAGCAGCTTCCTCCTAACTGAGCTTCTGGGCCAGCCTTTTATATTTCCCCTTCCTATCCCGCCCTTCTGCTTCCAACATGCGGGGCGTGGCCCTCCTGGCACCACCCACGAGGCGGCTTGCGGTGTTCCGTCCACGTCTGAGGGAGGCCACGCCTCCTCGCTACAATGGAACACTAGATTTACAGGAGTTTTGCTGTAGACCTCAATGGGAGTGTGATGGGATATATCAGACCCTCTGAGGCCACCTGCTGGAGACCTTGTTACCCTGCCACCCACTCCCCCAGAAAAGGGCAATGGAGAGTGTCCTCCAAGATGCCTAGAATGGCTGTGTGGGAGACAGCCAATTGGGGTCCAGCAGGTCAGTATAAGAAGAGCTGCAGGGTCATCATAAGTTCTGGTTCCTTGCTAGAGCTGGAGGCGTGTGGATGGTGTGTGGCTGGCTGAGGGATCTGCAGGATCTCAGATGAGGTAGTGCTGCACAAAGCTGGGGAGAGTGAAAAGGGGCCCTGAGCTCGTTGTGAGGACTCGATCAGGACAAGTCCTTGAGGTAAGGGTGAAGATGGAACAGGTCCTCAGGGAAGTGGCCCATGGAATTAGAGCAGCATTGTGACTTAGATAAAAGGACACAGTGGACAGCTGCTATCTACAGGGTCTCTGAGCTGGGACCCAGAGTAGTGGGTGGGCCCAGGTCCCCCTCAAACCTCAATTAGCCACTGGGGGAAGTGGCCTGGATATTAAGGCACCCCAGAGAGGGGAACTGAACTGCAGTGGCCCAGCTGGAGAGTGTGGCTGGAAAGACCCTAAGAGGGTGAAGACTTTTTGTTGCCAGGGAAGGAACCCTGGGGCACTGCTCTATCCTGGAGTGAGGACGATTTGTGGGAGACATTACAGAGGGTGCTGAGCGAGACTTCTGTTGGACTTGTACCCTGGAAGGGGTTTTGCTTTGATTTAATCACACAGACAGGCTGTGTATGACTAGGCCGGAGGGCTGAGTCACTGTAGACATACCAGAGAGAGAGAGAGTGCAGGCACACGTACTCGGCTAAGGGGGTGCTTACGAGAGGTGCGTGTGCCCCGTTACAGGGAGTAGGATGTGGCCATGAATCAAGCTGGAGATGGGCAGGGAGTTGTTAGTAATTAGAAAGCAGGAAACCTCTGTTGACAAACAGTAATGGGCTAGCTTGTGTCTTAGTCTGCAGTGGTGCATGAGAGAGGGAAGAAGACTAAGGCGCCTCCCCTTCCACCTGCTGCCTTTGCACAAAGGCCAAGCACAATCCCAGCTCTAGCACATAGGGAGTAGATGGCCTAATGACTAGCATTGACAGTAATGTTAGGCTTGTCAAAGGAGATGAGTGTAGGGAGTAGCAAATGGTGGTGCTTCCCATCCTTCCTTTGTCATAGCCAACAGATGGAAGAGAGATGGAGGGCACATGCTGGACTTTTCCAAAGGAAATGGTAGCAGTTGTACTCCCAGCAGCATTGTGCCAACTTCAGAGCAATGTGTCTGGGTTTTCATATTGGGGTGGTGGATCTCCACATCCCTTATCCTGTGGGTCTGTCTTAAAGGTACCATCTCACCTGTGATCTTAGAAACGTGTGATTACAAAAACAAATACAGCAAAAGAGATGATAACTAATGGATTATTTGGAGATGTTGTTTTTGTAGGCAGTGGGTCCTTTCCTATTCCTAACTGCAATTTTCAGCCACAACTCTGAAAGGGAAAGTATATGGATTGAATGTTTTCTTGAGGACAAGTTTGAGAAGCATGATTCCATGCTGAATTACTATTTAAGTCTATTTATATCTTCAATCTTGGAGTGTGTTGCAGTACCACAACACAGTCTTGTTTCCTTTATAAATTGCACTTGGCATGACATTCCCTTCTGGAGAGCTCATGATGACGAGGGGACATTGTCTCTTTCCACCACCAATGGCAATGTTGTATATGTCATGATCAAGTGGCGATCTGGTGAAATATTTGCTCAAGGAGAATCAATCTAGCTAAGAATGTTAGAACTAACACACATCACCAGTCCATAAGCAAAGCTGTAGAAACTCAAGGTTTCACTCTGGAGACCTACTTCTCCTCTCATTACAATTTCATATCTGTAACTCCATTGATTTGAGTGGAGTATTCCTGATTTATATCAGGCCCCAAGTTTTGGGGTTTATCTGAACCAGAAACTTAAAATGGAAAGAAGGGGGTCCTGAAATTGCAATCCAGACCTGCCAAAAATATTCACCAAAAGCCATATGAACGAAAAGTGGCTGATTCTGCCCATTTCTAGTTCTGATTACATTCAAGCTTGTAAAACTCTAAATATACATGAAACCACTGCATTTTACCTTGTTGTTTTTTTATACCTGCACTGAAGGTATTAAAAAATGCATGATAAGAGCCGAGCTCCTTTTAGTGTCAATGGGAGTTTAGTGTATCAAGGGGAAAATAGACCCCATAGGATGTAATTGTCCAAATTTTAACCTACTATCTAATGGATTTTATTTCTTTTTTTATGAAAACTTTTTATTATTAATAGACTGCTCGAAGGAAACTAATGAGCTGTAATAAATTTGCATACTTATGAAGCCTGATCATTTATTCATGGAGATGGCACAGAGAATGAAGGGCTAGCATTAATTCTGCTAGAAGTTAGTTGAGAATACATGCTGTTCCTCACTGTGTCTGCTTTGGAATGCTCTTCACTTGAGTTTTCACTGAAGAAAAATACAGGGAAATTCCGTTTAAAGAGAATTTCCTTTTTGGAATGTTTTGCTAATTGATAAATAGCCCTGAAGTCTGATTCACATGGCTGCTCATTTGAGGTATTGCAATAACTTAAAGTTTTCAACACCTAAAATTTTCGAAATATGGGAAGAAACCCAGGCTGCATCGAATAACTGCAGATATGTTTGTCTTGAGTATAGGTGGCAGGAGTAGGCATAGTATTATTTTGTATTTTTATTGGCATTAATTTAGCACTTTCCATGTTATTTAAAACAATGAATTATATGCTTGTAGCTCACTGATTGTATGCAGGCAAATGCAGCAATTGTTATGCAATCAACAATATGTCATCTAAAACTATATAAGCTTTTCTATTTCAGCAGTAGTTATAGTAACTGAGGGTGAATACTATCTAGGGCACCATGACACACTAGAAGTGCAACAGCACTAAATATATGTGCAGAAGTAGTCAGAGCAAGCTGAAAACAACAATAATAGCAATGTTACTTAGCCCTTATTGTATTTTCCATCTTCTAAACATGACATAAACTTAAATCCTCACATCACTTCCTGTGAAATATGGCGGGTATTATCAGAGCAAGGCAATCAACTCACAATAAATAATGTATTGATGAATGCAGTCCTTACTCCCGGTTACACAGTGTCCATATACAGACTACAGTTTTAATGAATTTGTTGGCTACTTGAATTGTCAATTAGTATTTTGTACAGAACAGATTTTGGGCCATGGATTCCTTCCAAATTGTATTAAGTATTTTGTATTCACAATTTGATATTAGAGCTATATGACTGGTAGCCTGAGCCATATGGTATTGTTTCTTTTCCCCAGACTAAAAGGCCCAACCTTCATGAGAAACTACTTCCACCCATTCAGCTATAATTTAGTGTAATGAGTAAATGAATCTCTGTTCTGGGTCTGACATTTTGTTAATGTCCATATTAACAAAAGTTTGTTCACACAAATGTTTATGAGCAGTAAATAAAAAAGGGATGTAAACTTGGTGTAAGCACAATTCTATTTTAATGTCACTGACTGTTCAAGGGTATCTTTTCTTGCTATTCACCCAGATCTAAATGATTTATCTCACGGGAAAATTGAAATAAAGAGACTAAGCAAATTGCAAAAAGCTGAAAGAGTCAGTTTAGAAGTGTAAAGAAATTTGACCTTGAATGTTACCTGAAGATGTGCAAGAACAAGCAATGCAAAGTATACATTCCAGTTTCATGTTTATTAGAGAGAGCAAGGCTTGAATAGAAGAAGGGTGGGCCAGTAGCAAAATTCAGGACTCTTAGTGCTTGGATTTTGTTTGGACTCATTTCTAATATTAAGGTGGTCCAAAACATTACCAAAGCAGTTTCTTAGTTTACAAATGTTAATGTGCCAGCGCTACTTAATTTTCCATAAAGTTCTAATCAGAGAGAACTCTGTTGGACTCAACTTCTAAGATGACACCCACTATAAATGACTAGTAACAAGCATCAGTGCCTATGTTAATCATTCTAATTCAGCTCCATGTGTTTGGGCAGCACTACAGCCCATGTTCTTTTTTACTACATAAGTAATACAAATGGTGGAAGTCTAAAGCACCAGATTTGTTTTGAAACTCTCCTTTTTTTTCTTCTTTATCAGAAACTACCACTTGAAAATAATCTTTTCAATAGCAGGGAAAAAATTGACCTATTTTCCCCCCATACAATTGTCAGCATTTTTGGGTATCCAGATATGTTCTGAATAGGCTTTCATGCCTAAAATAGCTCCAGAAACATAGCAACCTACAGAGACTAACAGTAGAGCTGGGAACATTTGTGCTTTTTCTTTTAAACCTCAGTGATGTTAATTTTTCCTTTCCAGAAGTACAGAATTATGGGGCTATGCTCAGAGACTATTTTGCAATTCAACGAAGACCTTGAAGTTGCCAGGTTTAAACAGAATTTTTTTAATACTATACAGTACTGGCTCATTTCTCTTGCTTCATAAAGAAATTAAGATAATCATAGCTGGGTTAAATTGTAAGATCTACTGAGCTGTCATAGTTCGTTGGCTGTATTGGTGCTATTGTTACATTAGCAGGGAATATATTCAGTTGTAAATAACTTAACTGGAGGTAAACAAAGCATAAAGTTACAATTTGTTGGGGTCTATTTGGACAGAAATAATAGTCATGCTTAACAAGATCACATAATGAGTGTAACGAAACAATGATGTTTCCTAGTATTTTTATTGCGGTACCAAAGAAAAAATAGGCCTCAGTAATAGGATGCCAGTTAGGCATAATTAAACATAAAACAATACCACAGAGCAAAATGTTTCTAGCCACTATGGCTTTTTGTACACACAGACATTTCCTATACAATCACATACATTCAGTCAGAGTGACTTATTTTAAATTAAAGAAATGACAAACCAAGGAGAAAAACAGTCTCCATGAGACAGTAGCATGTGATGTGTTTCTCCTCTGTGACAGTCTGCATAGAACTGAACAACTCCAGAACTGAGTCCTTTGTTCACACTGCAGATCTCTGTTGTTTGGTCTGTGCTTGTCTGCATACAGAACTCCCATTAGGCTAAACTCTTCCTTAGGTGAAGAGAATGTAAATGGCTGAGAATGATCAGAGTATTCAGTCAAGAAGAAACATGCTATCTTCAGGTTATGTTAAACCCAGCTGAATTGCCAGGTTACCCTACTAGCTATTGGAATCACGCCACAGCTTGTTGAGAAGAACCCTAAAAGTTATAGACTCATGACAAATAGTTTGAGATTTGATAATTTCAGTGAATCAGTTGGACAAAACCCTACTCAAAGCCTGAAGATGACAAGAATCATGCTTTTAAAAAGCAGGCACCTAAAGTGAGGTGCTTTTGAAAATCCCATTTATATGATTTAAGAATACAAGTCCCAGTAGGCTTTTAAATAAATGATTTAGTTTTCAAAAATGCTGACCACCCAGTTGTTCCCACTGCTTTGTTCAGACCTATAATTTTTGTTAAATATTATTTTCAACTCTTAACAGGAAGACAGACAAGGGGACTAGGTCAGGTTCTAGGCAGAAGCTGTACAGTAAAGTAGGGAAAGACATATTAACTGTGGAGCTAGAACTGTTTTCCTTATTCTAAAAAAGTTCCTTGCCCAGTATTAGAAGAAAGTGACTCTTTACCTTTGTCATATGACACAGAAGGTTGAGTTCAATGGAAGTGAAGAGGAGTCTCTAAAGTGTCTAATAATTTATTAGGGGGAAGAATAGTCTTAGGCCTGATCTACACTACACGGTTAAGTGGACACAAGACAGCTTATGTTGACCAAGCTGTGGATGTGTCTACATTTAAATTTCACTCCTACTAATGTAACTGCCTTGCTGTGCTGACTTAATAATACCACCTCCCTGAGGTGCATGGAGTCAGAGCTGATATAGTTACGTTGACACAGTGTCAGTGTAGACACTGTGTTACTTACATCGACTGTTACTGGCCTCCAGGAGATGTCCCAGAATGCCCCTCCCTGACTGCTCTGGTCACTGTTGTGAACTGGCCAGGGGGACAGGGAACCTCCCCTCCCCTTTAAGCCCTGTACATTTTTGAAATCCCCTTTCCTGGTTACCCGGCTTGGCGAGCACACCTAGCAACTCTTGATTGTTGTGTTCAGCTGCTGGCTACATGCTGCAATCCTCTGCCAAAGGTTTCTGGGGAGGGCTACCTTATTTCTTCTGCTGCAATAGGACACTTTCTCATGCCATTCAGTGATTACTTCAGAAGGTAGCATTGCAATATACACAGCAGTGGCATATGGCCCCGGGTGGCATCGGAATTCCTGCAGTAGCTGTGCTCTTTCTGCCTCCATTATCCTCAGGAGTGAGATATCCACCGCCTGTGGAAAATGGTGCTATTATTCAGTTCCATTGCCCTATACACATATACTCATGTCTGTGAGCTATTTCCCCAATCCCCACCCTGGGCCATACCATGGCTAGTGCCATGATTGGTGTTGTGCTGTATCAGTCCCAAGGAGAAGTGAGAATGTAGTGCTTACAACTCGTTTGGATCAAGAGGAGTGAGTTCAGTTTCCTAAGTTTCAATCTTGGTTGTGAATACAGACAGAAGTACCCCTGTGTGTTGTAACTTCAGCTGCTGGTATTGTGGGCTCCTCACCAGCAGAACACCTGAGCCAGATAAGAAGGGGAAAGAAGAGAACTCATTCCAAGCTAGTGCTGCATCAGAGAGTGAGCACAGGGCCTGGAGGACCACCCTTGCAGACAGCGTAGACCAGGATAGAGTGGAGAGTAGAAAGGGAGAGGGACATGCAGCAGGAGATGCTTGTGCTTCTCTTGATCCGATGAAGTGGGTATTCACCCACGAAAGCTTATGCTCCAATACCTCTGTTAGTCTATAAGGTGCCACAGGACCCTTTGTCGCTTCTACAGATCCAGACTAACACGGCTACCCCTCTGATACTTTGTGCTTCTCAGACAGTGAACAGAGATGTTGGAGATCCGGTGGACCTGCAAGTTTAACAATCCCATGCGTGCCTCCCTCTGCAGCCCATAAATAACTTTATATCAGGACCTCCCTACCTCCCACTCCCACCCCTCAACATTCCATGTGGCATCAGGGGCCATTGCATTACCCTTAACACTCCCCACCAGGGGGCATTAAAGATAATCACAACTGCACATACACTGACTTGTGAAAGACACGTCTGATGTATGTGTACCCAAAATGCAAATGACTGTTCTTTCCCCTTCATTTATTAAGTTTTACTAAGTTATAAGTGTTTATTTGTATGGTTACAGAATAAAATTATATTTTTGAAACATACTTTAACTTTATTAGTTTGCAACATATACTCGCTTGTGCTGAGCTGGTATGACACCCACCAATTTCCTGTTACTTCATTTTGTCACAGAACTCATAATATCATTCACAGACAATATTAGTAGGTGCATTGGCAATGTTATATCCCTACACACACAGTGCTCACTACAAGGTTTGTACTGGTCTTCAACACAGCAAGGCCAGGTAGAGCCCACTACAGTAACACACACTACTCTGGCTCACTATTAAAATGGTATTTCACAGCCTCCTTGAGCTCCGCATTGAGCTCTTCTTATAGCCCTGGTATCTGGCTGCTCAAAATCCGCAAAAAGCTATTCCACCCCTGCCTTCCACCCCAGTGGAAACTCCCTCCACTTTGTTTCACAGATATTATGCAGGACACAGCAGGCAGCTACAACCATTAGGCTTTTTTTTCACTGAGGTCCAATCTTGTAAGTAGACAGCACGGGTAACTTTTCAAACAGCCAAAGGCGCATTCAACTGTCATTCTACACTTGCTCAGCCTGTACCTGAAGCACTCCTCAGTGCTCTCAAGTTGATCAGTGTACAGCTTCATGAACCATGGGAGCAAGGGATAGATTGGGTCTCCCAGGATCAATATTGGCATTTCAACATTCCCAATGATAATCCACCGGTCAGGAAAGAAAGTCCCTGCTTGCAACTTTCTGAACAGTCCTGTGTTCTTAAAGATGCGTACATCATGCACCTTCCCTGACCAGACCATGTTGATATCAGTAAAGCATCTTGGGTGATCCACCAGCACTTGCATTACAATAGAAAAACAGCCCTTTCTGTTGATGTATGGTGGGCAAGATGTTCTGATGCTAAAATAGGAATATGCATGTCATCTATCACCCCACCGCAGTTCAGGAAACCCACTGTTGCAGAACCATCCACTATATCCTGCACCTTGCCCCGAGGCACAGTCGTGCATAGCAGGAGGTGATTAATGGCCCAAGCACACTTGCATCACAACAGCCCCCCTGGTGGATTTCCCCTTCTCCAAATTGATTCCCAGCTGACTGGTAGCAATCTGGTGTTGCAATTGCCACTCGCTTCTCAATTTTCAGTGTGGATCTCATTTTGGTATTTTTGCACTGGAGGGCTGGGGCGAGTTCAGCACACAGATCCAGGAACATGGACTGGCGCGTCCAAAATTCTGCAGCAGCTGCTTGTCATCCTAATGCAATGACAATGCGATCCCAGCAGCCAGTGCTTGTTTCTTGGGCCCAAAACTGATGCTCCATTGTATGCTGCTGCTCCTTGAGGCCACCAACAACTTGGAATTGTTTCTTTCTATGTCCCACAGCAATCTAGCCTCCAAGGAATCATGTTCCCTGCAGCTCCTCTTGTAGCTATGCAAATACTGCAGGATCACGTGCCCTGTACTCACAACACTCATCATACTAGAGCAGAACTGTTCAGAATCCATGCTTCTGTCACAGATGGCGGAAGTGAGGAGGGACCTGCAGGTTTGCAGGGATTTTAAAAAGAGGCAAGAAATATTATGGGATGCAGATGAAATTATGGGATGGAGAACAGTGCATTATGGGAAGTTGAACCCATGTTCCCAGTCATACCTGTTCAACGCATTTCAGCCCCAATAGGCATTGCAAAAACTCCCCAAAACACCCTGTGCTGGATGGTTGTGAGCTGCCCAGTGGGATAGCTACCCATGGTGCACAAGGAGTGTAGTGTGGACATACACAAGCAATGTAATAACAATGGTGACTGTGTGTTGACGTTACTTAGGTCAACATAATTTTGTAGTGTAGACATGGCCTTAGTGAAATGAGAAGCAAAATGAGGATTTAAAGGAAAACTGAACCAAATCAGAAATTTCTAGAGACATGAACCAAAGCCTGGAGTCTTAAGCCAATGAACATTTTGTTTAGTAGAAAAAGTGAATAACTTTCTAATGAATTGATTCACACTTCCTGTGTTTGTTGCTGACTACAGAGTCTGTTCATCCTCTGTACTTCAACTAACAAACTAACAAAAGGCTTCCAAAATATTCTTTCAAATTAGATTCTTATGCAGGCAAATAGTCCATTGTGATCCAGATTTTTGTTCATGGCTTAATTCTCAGTTGTAGTTTGCTGCTGTCAAACCAACCATCTGTTTGGACTAAACTTGTTTTCTATTCTGTCCAGTGGGAAAGAATTTAGCAACAGAAAAACCATTTCACCAAGGAAAGTGGAAATGTTTTCCAGAACGCTGAAGTTGCCTAGTTTTTTTTTCATTAAAATCCCCTTGTACTCCCACAGTTTATAGTCATTTGACATTTGGAAACACAAACATTTGAACATAAGCTCCAGAAAATTAAAAACATCCCAGATTTGATCACATATTCTTAGAAATGCCTAGTGAGTAATAGATATTATACAGTAATTCTCTTTTCGGTCATGGAGTCAGTGAAGAAAACGATACAATATTAGAGTAAGTTGAGTTTAGGCTAGTGGCCAGGTGTGACTAGTGAAACTAATAACATGTGCAAACACACCTGTCTCTACTATTGCCTGTTTATCCACCTGTTGTATATTGTCTAAGTGAGTGGTTCTCAACCTTCCCAGACTACTATATCCCTTTCTGATTTCACCTCATTTAAAAACTTGGGCTTCAGCTTCAGCCCCCGCAGCAGGGCTTGGGCTTCAACTTTCTTGCCTTGGGCCCTAGCGAGTCTAACACTGGCTTTGATGACCTCATTAAAACAAATTTGCCCAAAGTTTGAGAACTGCTGCTATACTATATAGAACAGTATAAACAAGTCATTGCCTATCTTTTGGAAAGAAACCAGGGCCAGTATGTGAATGATAGTAAATAAGTAGTGGTGAAGACAATGCTCAAAGGATCTTTATTTTACATGAAAGAGAAGGTGAAGTAGGGTTGTCTTTTTTAAAAATCACAAGGTAAGTGGTAAAGGGCATCCGATCAAAGCAAAATTTATTTTACGTAAATACAGTCTGCAAAAGTTTTGAGTACAGCTGACTTGGGCTCTAGCAAATTTGAAGATTTCATATAATAAAGTTGAAAAATAAGAAATAGGCCTTTGAGGGGATATGGGCTTTATTTTGAGACCTCTTATTTGGGTTACAGCTATTCATAATGCATATTTGTGTGCTTGTAGTGGATTGCCCTGTTATTGTATGCACTAATATTTCTATTGCAGCAGTATCTGCAGACCCCCAAGCAGAGATTAGGAGTCCCATTGTGTTAGGACTTCTACAATCAAATAACAAAGAGAATCCCTACACCAGAGATCTCACACTCACGGACTTAGACTAGTAGTTCTCAACCAGCAGTATGTGTGCCCTTGGGGGTATGCAGATGTCTTCCAGGGGTACATCAACTTAGCTCGATATTTGCCTAGTTTTACAACAGGCTACGTAAAAAGCCCTAGCAAAGTAAGTACAAACTAAAATGTCGTACAGATGACTTGTTTATATTGCTCTATATATTATTCACTGAAATGTAAGTACAATATTTATATTCCAATATATTTTTTTATAATTATATGGTAAAGCAATTTTTCAGTAATAGTATGCTGACACTTTTGTATTTTATGTCTGATTTTGTAAGCAAGTAGTTTTTAAGTGAGGTGTAACTTGGGGTACGCAAGACAAATCAGACTCCTGAAAGGAGTACAGTAGCCTGGAAAGATTGAAAGCCACTGGTGTAGACAAGCCCTAAATAGCATACAAACAAAACAGTAGAAACTCTAGTCAGAATGGAGAGCTTGTTTTTAATTACAGATGTTTATAATAATGAAAAGGGAAATGATTGTTGACTATCATATTTATATTTAAACAGATAAAAGGCTATTACTTACCTATAACTCTTCAAAACTAATCAAAAACCCACTATATAGTATATATCTCCATTCCTTTCAAGAAATCAGAGAATAGGCTTCTTTTTCCATTTTGCATTTTATGTCTGTTCAATCCCGCTCATCATAACCATAATTTTCAGTCTTCTCCTCATGTTGATAAACAGCTTTTTCTGTGTATTGCAATGAGATATGGAATATTTCTTTATTTTAGGTAGCACTGATCTTAGCTGAACATCACCATCCTCACACTGGTGAAATGGGAGCATTAGTTTTTTCTATTGCAGTCTAAATAACTGTGGATCATTCAGAACATTTTACTTGTCCATTTTTCACAACATGCATTAAGCAGATTAGATTTTCTAATAAACTGTTAGTTGTTTTATTTAAAATGTTACATTACAATAGCAATCAGAAGCCCAAATCAGGATCAGGGCCCCACTGTGCTAGGGCCTTTATTAAATACAAGGCAGACAAGTTCTCTGTCCCAAGCGATTGCAGCCTCAGAGGATGAGGAGCGGTGTTGTTGCTATGGATTTCAGCCCCTGTTTAAAGTTAGGAAGTATCTGAAATAGTGATGGATTGAACCAGTGAAAGTCAAGTCACCTCTAAGTGTTTACTGATATATAATCTGGATTTGTCAGATATATACAATAGGAGGCTCCCTTATTATACAGAACTGATGAGAAAGTTGATATCTATAGTAAAGGGATAGATACATAACACAGGAAAAGAAATTCTGAAGGTTAAGTGTTAATGGAGGAATTATTAGCATGCTGCTTGCCCAATCCAGTTCCTTGTTGTAGCTAAGAAGTTACTCTGAAGTTCATGATGAATATTCCTATGAGTGAAATTTACAACAAATAGGTTATGTAACCTATTTTCATATTGGCCCATTAATATTCCTGAACTATCCTTCCCCTCAAAGTTGTACTTAAAATGATGACATAATTTATGGTAATGTTTGTGGTGAAGTCATCTTTTCTAGAACTGCCTTTTACAGTCCATGCTTCAATTCGTGGAAAACAATCAAAAAATCCACAGAATCTGGCATAAGCACTTGCAGGCAAGTTGAATATCTTCATTATACTTATAGGTACCAGCTTGGGTCATTTAAACCTAGAATATCTCTCAGTAAATGCAAACAATTCTGTTCTAATTGAAGTCATTAGGCAAAACTCACACTGAATTCTAGAGGAGCAGGATCTGGCTCCTTGGTATCAGGGTTATAAATCTCCAAAATCTCATTGTAAAATGTAGATTTTTTTTCATTTCATATTTATGACGGGGTGTGAGCTAAAAGATTCTTTCAAGAATTTTGCAGGAGTGATTCACTGGGTCTGTGTTACTGAGTACTTAATATTTCAAGGTATTGCTCTAGCTCAGACTGGATTCCACAGAATAAGCTATCAACATTCTCTAATCTCAGCTGTTATTTCAGTCTTTTCAGTTGACCCACAACTGCTCAAATAGCAGAAAGCAGGACCTTGAGGACGCTCTCGTCTTTTTACAAGTGCAGCAGCAGTTGTCACAAAACTCTTCCAATAAAAGCAGAAGAGTCCTCTTCAGGTATTGCATACCCTTGCCAGCCTTACTCACAATATGCTGAAAGACAGATAAAAAAATGAAATGAAATGGAGATGTCACCTGTAGAGGCTGAAGTGGAAGTAGAGTGGCCCTAGTATTTACTCAAGTAAATTGTGTGAGTGGGTTGAGCTCACTGTGCTCTTGTTCTCCTGCCACATTTGAGGTTCCCCGCTGTTGTGAAATTGGTGGGGTCCCTCAGAGCAGTGAGTCATGGACTTCATAGCCCATAGAGATGTGTGGCACTGGTGACCCTGCTAAGAGTTATTGTCACAGGTGGTCGGCAGCCTCAGGCAAGCGTCCCCTTATCAGTTACACTCAGGTCATGGTATTAAGCATTTCTTTGCACCCACAAGGGCTAAAATATTCCTTTTTTAAAAAAATGGACAGCTGAGATTCTGACCTTATCATGTAGCTCCAGAATCAAGGCCCTAGGCACAGACTTATAGCACAAGCACAAACACCTTAGTCCAGTCTTGGTCACCCGCCTTATCTAAGTCCGAGTAAAAGAAAGGAAGGTTCTTACTCTTATTGAGAAGAATAGCTACAACTTATTGAGGTTCTTCACTAACATATGGTGCTGCGGATGATGTTTTGCTGTGAGCAATAATGTCACTAAATAGTAAAGAAAAGAAGCTTTAGAATTTAGGAGGTTAGATCTTTGGCTCTGTTCCTCAGATTATTCAAAGGTGAATAATTAGCTTTCAAATAATTTTATGAAACAATCTCAGTAAATTACTCAAAGAGTTAATTTTCTTCCTTGGTTTTATTGCTGGCAATGATGAATGGAACACAAAGAAATGTATGTCTAAATGTAGAAAAATAGCAAAAAGTCTGAAGGTGAGATGGTAAAAGAATGTGTGCATTTGATGGAGTGCAGTGCAGGGCAGTGCACTTAGTGCCAAATTGTGGCCTTCGATGGAGAGTCATATGGAAAAAAATTGCAGGAAAAAAGAGGTTGGGACAGAAATTATATTGGGACTCTTTGATGAGATGGCTGCCCCTCACTGGTAGAAAAGGGGTTAAAAACAGCCCCGGGAGGCTGCATCAGAGGCAGCCAATTAGAAATTGGCTCAGAGGAGCAGTGAATCATGGCCCAGCAGGCTCTCATAAGAAGGTCTGCAGGGCAGAGCAGAGTTCAGTAGCTGACTGGAGCTCAAAGGGAGAAGACCAGGCTCCTGGCACAAGAAAGGATCGCCATCACCTGGGACAGAGCACTGCTGCAAGCAGGGCCTGGGGGAGCTAGAGGGAGTTCCTGGCTTGCTGCTGGGGCCTGCAAGATCAGGCCCTGAAGTAAGGCAGAAGAGGGTGCTCGAGCCACATGGGAAGTGGTCCTGGGACAATGGGCTGCAGTCACCACTGAGGGAGTGGCTGGACAGAGATTGCAGGTCCCGCAGAAGGGGGGAACACAGAGTGTGGCACAGCTGGAGGGCAGTGTCCCTGAAGAGGACACTGCAGTCCTGGGAGTGGTGCGGGTCCTGGAACGAAAGTAATGGTGTCCGTGCACCACCAGAGGAGGGCGCTCTGGCAAACAGAGCCAATTCCCGTGACAGCCGGCAGGAAGCACCAGAGTGGTGAGTGAAGACCATCACAGTCCCCTTGAAAGTCTCAGCACAAGTGGGATAGGTTTCAAAACCTATGGAAGAGGTGGGTGTCTTTCTCCCCCCCCCCCCCCCCCGAGATATGTCACATCATTTTGGATTCTCTAGGTCCAAGAAGGGGAAAGGAACCACTGTTGTAAAGGGGCAACTTTTCTGGATTCTCTTTCCTCCTGCTGGAGCTGGGCTGTCATAGGCCAGGCAGCCCTCCAGGAGGGTTCAGGCGCACATCCTGACTTACTACTATAGCTGATTAGAAATTTTCTAACTGTTTTTCTGTTGGAAAATGCCAGCTCCTCAAAATCAAAACATTCTATGGAAACATGTATGTCAATTAAATTTCCAGTAGAGCTCAGGGTTCTTGGCGGTTCACCTTGTGGGAAACATGGGAGCTAGGGCTTCCAGGCTCCAGCAGCCCACTTGGTGGGCTACCATGGAACCAGGGCTCCCAGGCTTAGAAGTTCCTAGGGAGGCTGGGAGCCTGGGGAGCATATTTCATTTCAGAAATACCAACATGTTCCTACTGCAATGTTTCTGAAATGAAATACTGCAAAATTTCATTTCCACGGACCATCTGTTTTAGCTTTTCATTCCAATTCATGATGAAAAATTTTCCTTGAAATTTTTCACTGAAATGAAATTCAGTTGCCCACCCAGTGGTACTTACTTCTGCTTCAAACAAGGAGGCAAGGTGGGTAAGGTTGTCTGTAATATCCTGGGACTGACATGGCTACAACAATGCTGCACGCTTCAAAGAAAGATGACTTAAGCACTAACATCAACATCTCCTTTCTAGCAGATCCAGACAGTTCAGTTTCCTTACTTTTACAGTGTCTCTCTAAAATAGAGAAATGGATGAGATTTAGGTGGCTTAATGCCTGGGGAAAGCTACCAGGTGATGCTGATTAGCAGAAGGAACTGATGATGGTTGTGTGAGCTACATCTATTGGTGATTAAGTCCACCTGTTTCCAAGAGCTTTGCATTCATGGGGTATGATGTGAGTGCTTTCCTATAATTTCCTTTAAAATGCAGGTGTTTTTCTTCAGAGTTCTTTAAGGAAGACATGCTATAGGAGAGGATGAAATATGGAAGAGTTAATATTTAAAACCAAGTGGTCTTTAATAAATGAACTATTGTGTGAAGTGCGTATTTTCAAGAATCAGGGTTTGTTTAATACATTATTTGAGTAAATAAAACAGAGGTGGGTGGGAAGAATCCAGGAGGAGATAAAAGAAAATGTTAAATTCTAGGTACTTAGTCTTATTATGACAGTCATGCTAAATCCTTTTCTCAGCTCTTCCCCTCAGTTTATAGGATGCTTTCATGTTTTAGACAGTGACAATTATAGCAAGTATCTGTGGACCAATAACATTTACTTTAAAAATGTGACTAATGTATATAACACTTTGTGGAGGGTAAGCAAGAAGATTGCAACACAAGCTGGAGAAGTGCTGTAATAAATTATAGATTCAATAAATTATTGTACCCTGTAGAGTTTCAATTATGGAAACACATAGTTTACACACATAATTACCGAAGAAGCACATCTACTCTGAATTACAGGAGATAAATTCTTCTGATTGTATATTTAGTTGCAAGGATAGCAGTCGCAGACACACATCCAAGCTCTAATACAATTTTGTCAGGATTAAAACATACTAGATGAGGAGTGTGGAAAATGCTGATAAGAGGCTGTTGATTCCTATTCACACACACAACAAATGAAGCAAGTTAATTGCTAAGCAAGACCTTTGAAAGTTGGCTATTAATCTAGACAGATTTTGTCCTGTAGATGTCTTTCAAAGCTGGCTATTTGAGGACATTTATCTTCACAACATTTGTGTGTGTGTATATGTGTATATGTGTGTGTGTGTGTGTGTGTGTGTGTGTATACACACACATACACACCTTTTACTTATGTGTACAGATATTATGTCATTAGAGTCTGTGTGAAGAACACGTGAGAGAGCTGTACGGTTTTTATGACTATTGCGTGCATCTCTGTGTGTTTTTAATATGGCCTACTATATGGAGCAGCACTAAGGATTATCTCAGTCCTAGGTAACTTTATAGTCCAGCCAGCAAGGCAGACAATGAATTTAACTGAATTGCCAATTAATTAATTGACAGGCACTAATTCCTTTGATGTTTACTTCAACCAGTCTGGAATCAGGAGTCTGGCTCATGGGAGTGAGGGAAGGAAGGTCCCTGTTTGAAATCTCAGGGGCCTCCCAGCAGGAAATCTTACACAAAGGGCTTGAACTGTAAAGTACAGCCCTGAGATGCAGAAAGGGAAAGATAGTGTTTGCTGTGAAAGAGACTGTATCCCAATTCCCAGATGCTGGGGCACAAGGGATGATTTAGGCCCACCTAAAGCTACATCTACACTACAGCTGGGATCGACGCTCTGAGATCGATCCACCGGTGGTCGATTTAGCGGATCTAGTGAAGACCCGTTAAATATACAGCAGATTGCTCTCCAGTCGATCCCTGTACTCTACCTCCAATGAGAAGAGTAAGGTAAGTCAACAGAGTTTCCCCCGTTGACCCCCCATGGTGTAGGTCCTGCGGTAACTCGACCTAAGGTATGTTGACTCCAGCTACGTTATTCACATAGCTGGAGTTGCGTACTGTAGGTTGACTTACCGCGGCAGTGTAGACATAGCCTAAGTCTTGAGGGAAAGGGTAGGCTTTGCCTTTTTGTTGTATTAACCCTTTTTAATTTGTTTACTATAGTTCCATGGATAAATAAATGACACTTTGTGTTGACGAAGCTGTCATGAGCCACTACATTTACCTACTGGTCACAAGTTCCTAAGAGAAGTCTATAGCAGGGGCAAAACCCAGTTGGAACTGCTGAGGAAACGTGATTGGTAGACAAGTGGAGTGGATTGCAGGATTGCACCCTGGGAAAAGTGTATGTGCAGGCTTGACACTTGGAAGGGATGCCCACAGAGTGAGGGGGTGAGAGGTCCAGCTCACCCTGAACTGTGACAGCCTCCCTATAATTAAAGTAAAATTGTAAAGTACCCAGTGCTTCCAAAACTGCCCCTCGATTTTAGACACAGCAGCTATACCAGATCTTTGAATATGAGGAGAAGGTGACTTTTTTTTGGCAGTACCAACCTCCTTAATGACAGAGAACATCACAAAATATCACACTAAGGCATGTAAATTCTAACAGAGATATGAAAGCCATCTATCAAAACTAGAAGACTAATAGGAGCTTTGTAAAATTGGATTAAAAATGTATAAGGAGTATAAGACTCATGTTGAAGGGCTTTACCTAGATATCTATCTAAGATTCTTATATGGCACTATTGCACATCACCTTCTTTAATGTATTACTTCTCATAACACTCCTGTGAGAGAGAGAAATGTTATCCCATTTATGCATCAGAGGTATGGAGGGACCAAGTGGTCTGCCCAAAGTCCTACAGAAAGTGTGTGACAGAGCAGGGTATCAAATCCAAGTCTCCTAAGTCCCTGGTTAATGTCCTAACTGCTGGAACATCCTTACTTTCCACTTGTTGTGAGTTTCACTTCCCCACAGAAATGTTCATTGTGGAGGTTTCCTGCACTTTCCTGTGGAGTATTTGGTACTGCCCTCTGTCAGAGACATGTAAGGGACTAGATGGAGACTGGATCATTGGTTTGAACTGGTATGTTAGTTCCGATGTTCTCCACAGATGTCAAAGTGCAGTATAACCAAGAAATCGACCTGTCTTATTTGAAGACATGATGGTGTGGAATATGATGTACAATTTTATCTATTAAATGCCAATATTAGTCTGAAAAAATCTTGGAGTAAAAGAGAATGAGGACTTGCTTGTGCTTGGCTCCTCAGAGGGTAAACAGCTACTCATTTTGCAGGAACTGGGTACAAATATAATCTTGTGCAGCCCTGAGCACATGGACATTTTGAATCAATGTAGGCATTAGACTCCCCAGAGGGGTGGAGAGAGGTGGGGATATGCCTAGCCCCCTCTCTGTACTGGCCACCAAAGCCAGTCCCATTTGAGAATGACATGTGATACCCTGAGGGCCATACTCCCAGAGGACTCCTGGGGACACTGTGCCTGCCTGGGCTGTAATGCTTCCAAGATCTCTCACCACAGGCTGCATGGCCCTGAGTCCTGTTCGAATAGATAGACCCCTTCAAAGAATCTTAAATGAAACTTTTTGAAAGGGAAGAAGATGACAATGGAATTTGACTTACTGTGTAGTTAAAAACACTACATTAATTTCCAACATTAAAGAATACTTGGATCAAATTGTATTTTGCCTTTATCCTACAGAGCAAATGAAATGTCTTCTTCTCTTTTAATTAAATATGAATTTACCATTGACAAATCATTCTTGTAATTCCCAATAGCTCATTTCTCCCCAAGGTATTCAGCAGGTATAGCTGCACATACCTTCTTGATTTCCTTGAGGAAAACACAATGCAGTTAATTTAAAATTAAGAGTTAGATGAGAAAATATTTCCATTATGACAGTTTTTCTTTGAGGAAAATATTTTGCTTTAAGAGTAAAACAAGAGCAAAGAAATGCAGAGGTTGGTGTTTATATTTTTAGCAGTTTCTCTGCACACACATACACAGTGCTAATGACAGATTATTGACTGAATCTTTGGTAGGTGGAAATGAAGATAAATGAGTGTGCAAATTAAACTTGATGTTCTATCTTATTAAAACAATGTGACATGCAGCATTGTTATTACTGTTAATAATAATTGAAGAGCTCAAAGTGCTTGATGTATAGGATTCATAAATTGTGTATGTGTGTACTTAGCAGTATGGGCACCTTAAACTGCAAAGGTTTTTGTATCTACCTCTGTACCTCCAATCAGACTAAACTGAATAGCTGTGATAAATCATGTTCCCCAGAATCAACTGCAGAACATTTTCCTCAATGAACATTAGCTTCTTTCTAAGCTTTGGATTGGCTTTCTGGAAATGTCATACATGCAGTTTCACCAGCCTCCAGAGCTTTTGTAATGTTTGTCTTCCCTGGAGCCACTGCAACCTTCATCAAGAACAAAGGTACAGTGCCAAAAGTTCAATCCCTGCAAGCTGCATGGAAACTTTTTAAAGACAGCATAGAAGATGCTCAACTTAAATGTATATCCCCAATTAAAAAACCTAGTACCAGGACCAAAAAAGTGCCACCATGACTGAACAGCAAAGTAAAAGAAGCAGCGAGAGGCAAAAAGACATCCTTTAAAAAGTGGAAGTTAAATCCTAGTGAGGAAAAGAGAAAGGAACATAAACTCTGGCAAATGAAGTGTAAAACATAATTAGGAAGGCCAAAAAAGAATTTGAAGAACAGCTAGCTAAAGACTCAAAGTAATAGGAAAAATTTAAGTACATCCAATGCTAAAAACACTCAAGGATAATAAGGACATTGCGGAGAAACTAAATGAATTCTGAGGATGTGAGGGAGATTCCCAAACCTGAGCCATTCTTTTTAGGTAACAGATCTGAGGAACTGTCCCAGATTCAGGTGTCACTAGAGGAGGTTTTGGAACAAATTGATAAATTAAATAGTAATAAGTCACCAGGACCAGATGGTATTCATGTAAGAGTTCTGAAGGAACTCAAATGTGAAATTGCAGAACTACTAACTGTGGTTTGTAACCTGTCATTTAAATCAGCTTCAGTACTAAATGACTGGCCGATAGCTAATGTGATGCAAATTTTTCAAAAAGGCTCCAGAGGTGATCCTAGTAATTACAGGCCGGTAAGTCTGACTTCAGTACTGTGCAAACTGGTTGAAACTATAGTAAAGAGCAAAATTGTCAGACACATAGATAAACATAATTTGTTGGGGAAGAGTCAACATGGTTTTTGTAAAGGGAAATCATGCCTCAGCAATCTACTAGAATTCTTTGAGGGGGCCAACAAGCATGTGGACAAGGGGGATCCAGTAGATATAGTGTACTTAGATTTTCAGAAAGTCTTGACCAAGTCCCTCACCAAAGGCTCTTAGGCAAAGTAAGAAATTATGGGATAAGAGGGAAGGTCCTCTCATGGATCAGTAACTGGTTAAAAGATAGGAAATACAGAGTAGGAATAAATGGTCAGTTTTCAAAATGGAGAGAGGTAAATTGTGGTGTCCACCAGGGGTCTGTAATGGGACCAGTCCTATTCAACATATTCATAAATGATCTGGAAAAAGGGGTAAACAGTGAGGTGGAAAAATTTGCAGATGATACAAAACTACTCAAGATAGGTAAGTCCACAGCAGACTGCGAAGAGCTACAAAGGGATCTCACAAAACTGGGTGACTGGGCAACAAAATGGCAGATGAAATTCAGTGTTGATAAATGCAAAGTAATGCACATTGGAAAACATAATCCCAACTATACATATAAAATGATGGGGTCTAAATTAGCTGTTTTCATTCAAGAAAGAGATCTTGGCATCATTCTGGATAGTTCTCTGAAAACATCCATTCAATGTGCAGTGACAGTCAAAAAAGCTAACCGAATGTTGGGAATCATTAAGAAAGGGATAGGTAATAAGACAGAAAATATCATATTGCCTCTATATAAATCCATGGTACGCACACATCTTGAATACTGTGTGCAGATGTGATCGCCCCATCTCAAAAAAAGATAGATTGGAATTGGGGAAAGGGCAACAAAAATTATTAGGGGTATGGAACAGCTTCTGTATGAGGAGAAATTAATAAGATTGGGACCTTTCAGCTTGGAAAAGAGATGACTAAGGGGGGATATGATAGAGGTCTATAAAATCATGACTGGTATGGATAAAGTAAATAAGGAAGTGTTATTTACTCCTTCTCATAACACAAGATCTAGGGAGTCACCAAATGAAATTAATAGGCAGCAGGTTTAAAATAAACAAAAGGAAGTATTTTTTCACACTACGCAACTTGTGGAACTCCTTGCCAGAGGATGTAGTGAAGGCTAAAACTATAACAGGGTTCAAAAAAGAACTAGATAAGTTCATGGAGTATAGCCATAAATGACTATTGGCCAAGATGGGCAGGATGGTGTCCCTAGCCTCTGTTTGCCAGAAGCTGGGAATGGGCAACGGGATGGATCACTTGATGATTACCTGTTCTGTTCATTCCCTTTGGGGCACTTGGCATTGGCCACTGCTGGAAGACAGGATACTGGTCTGACCCAGTATGGCTGTTCTTATGTAAGTTAGTTGTCTCTGCATTAGATTCACCAACTGCAAATGGAGTCAGTAATTCCTCCAAAGAAGATTGCAAGAATTAATTAAAAGGGACAGTGACAATTTGAAATCTAAGCAGTTTTTTTTAAAAAGAAAGCAATTTTCAAGTGACACACCTGACCCTGAGGGTTCTCCTGCTTGTCACATCCCAGCTCCCACCCTTTGTCTATCTTGTTTGCTGAAATTGCAAGATCTTTGGGGAAGGGGACTCCCGCTCACTTTGTGGATGTACAGTGCCTTGAACAATGGAGCCCTGCTCTTGGTTGGGGTCTGTAGGTCTGCTACTGGAATAGAAATAATAGCTATATGAAAACCCCACACAAACAGGGAGAACTAACTGACTACATAAACAATGGAAACAATGAAATGACTGTACACAAAGTGCTGTTATATGCATAAAATATGCAAAAGGAAAAATATAGACATCTTATTTTTTTCTAATCTCTTTCATTTACATTAATCCTAATCTTGGGTGTTACTGGGTACAATAGGTTCTGATCCTGATTTATGCGTGTGAACAGTCCCATTGATTTGATTGGTGCTTAAATCTTAGTACAATCATGGCTATAATTGGTAAACAATACATTTTTAAGTTGATGGGGTCCACTAATGTTTGTACGATGCTCTGAAAATGCAAAATACTAGTTATTTGATTCTTGCCCTTCATGTCAATCTATTTTTAAACCTTTTCTGTTTCCGCCCAGCTGTCTGTACTGATTGAAGTCTGCAGGTTTAATAAATTCTTGACTACAATTAAAACACCAATGTCAACTTTTAATCATGTGTCAGACTTTCCTTGTTTTCATTGATAATATTGGCTTTTTAACCTCTCTTAAATTATTGCATTATAGTAGTCACCTGGGAGTATAAGCCAAGCCTTCCAGGACTTCTCTTATCAATAACATCAATGAGGTAAGTTCAGCACATTTTCTAATTGCAATAGTACTCCAGATCTTTTTGTTAGAACAAGTTCCAAACCCTTTATAAATTTCCATGCTAAAGTAATTGGTAGAAAGACTTCAGCAGGTAAGAACTCTGTGAAGATAAAGTTTGTAGGGAGACTATGCTGTCCTTGTGCCCAGCCCTGCTAAAGGTTTTAATTCACAGTTTACTAAGGGAAACAAGCAGTCTGTTCAGCTTCCTTTAAATAGCCCTTACATCAAATTTTTCTTAAATCAGATTTTTTTTAACTGTATCAACTGCTCAATTTGATAAACAATAATGTATGGGGACAAACTGTACCTGGATATGTACCTTATGGTCAGCTGAAAATCACATGACAAAAATCATTCATAATAGACAGCCTAAGATATTTAAGAATCTTAGAGGGCCAAACAATGTGTTACATTTAATGCATAAGCCTTTCATCTCTGGAGACCTGAATTCAAATCCTTCTTTAGGTCATGAGCTAAAATAAAAGCATTGGTCTTTTATCCTAATCCCCATTTGTATATGTTGCTGAACCACCCTGAGTGGTCCCTAAAACAGGCTCCAAGTATTAACTGCAGGTCAAGAAGTTGGTATAACAACCTTATGGTATGGTATCATTTGCATAACTTCAGGAAGAGGTGTTCAGAGCAACTCTAACACCGTGTCTGGATTCAGCGGGTGCTATTAGTCCCTCACTTTCTTGAGCACTAAACTCAGTAACTTTCTTAGAGACAAATCATCCTTTTTGTGGAAGGAGCTGGGAACTTTGTGAGATCCAACAAACTGAGTTCCTGTGGAATCATCTCATTGGAATGGGCGATGGGTGGATCTCCCAAACTGGATGTCTTGAGAGCCATAAGGAAATATCACAAATATTAGATTGTCCACAAAAGGCTGGGGCAAGCACATAGAGGCCATTGCCTCTCTACTGCCTCCTAGGTCACTCCTTCAATAACTTTCCTGCTGATGGCAGTGCAAGCCACCTCCTGAGGGGGTGGCTTTTATCATGTTCTTACATTTACAGGTTATTTGATATTATCCACAGAGTAATTGCTGTGAATAATTCCTGTTCTTTTTCACTCTGAGTTTAATATTAAATATGTGAAATTTGGAGTCAGATTGATTAGACACATGGGTCCCATGGCATATTTCTATCCCCTGATTGGATAGCCTGCTTCTAAAGTTTGTTTGTTTATATTTAATGAAAATGAAATGTCTATACAGATGCTGTGAACTCCCTAAAAATAATTAAACTTATAATAGCAATAATCACCCAGCAGCATTAAATACTACTATATATTAAATTAACTCTGCCAGCAAATATAATCAAATGCAGACAATTTACCTCAGCCAGTAAATAAATTTTAAAAAACCCAGAAAAGGCACTCGCCTCCATCTTACCCAGGAACATACTCTCATCTTTTCCCCAAAACCCAACCAAATAAATTATTCATGCAGCACATCCAGAAGGTCATCAGTTTCAGGTGATTTTGGACCACTAAAGTAGGTATATTTATTGGTTTGTATATTTGTGATTCTAAATTTGAACTAAACTTTCTCTGATATTCTGTGGTATTTCCTTACAAATTAATTGAATTGGGTAACTATTCTTGCCACTTGGGTAGAATATTAGTGGAAAGTTGATACAAATGGAGAATAAGCACAGTCAAAGCTAATTCATTAACATTTGAACAAATATTTCTGAACATTTTTTGGCCGTGCTGTACAATTTATCAACGAATAATCCCCAGGCTGGAATTTGATAGCAAACTAAACCTCAAATTTTTGTCCATATGTGGAATTCCCTCATAAATTGTCATTGTCTGTTCTATTTCCCTTTCCTGCATCCTGTGGGATGCTAGATAGCTTTGAAAATGTCGGGCACTCCATTGATATGACTAGAACTCTCAAACTGTACTTCACTATAGAAGTTCATCCATGTGATTATAAAAATGGCGTGTTCAAAGTTGGCCTAAACATGACCCCCCTTGACCTCATCAAGTTTCTGGGTCCAACTAGCTAATCCTCATCCTCAGAGTGGTGATAACAGGATTTAATGTGTGGGTTTGACATGCTGAATGGTAGATCCTCCTGTGTTGTCCTTGCTGGAACATATAGAACAGCAGGACAAGAATTCATCAGTAAAAGCCATGGTGTACTTTCAGTTTCTTGTTTACTTAAACATTGCAAATTAAGCTGTCAGTTTAATAAGACTCTAGCAATGCTAGTATCTGGGGAGCCAAACTGGTGTTGGGCAATGTCTACCCTGTCTTTGCAACTCCCTCTTTTTTACATTCATTTTATCTCTAAGGGCAGAAGCTGCAACTTCCTACTGTTCCATAGTGTGGTTAAGCTGTGTCTCTCTCTGACATCTATAAGTAACTGTTCATCTGACACATTTTGTTAATAATCTTGGCGCTATGGAACAGCGGCTGCTAGCATATGTCTGTTAAATACCCTGGGTTTTCTTGTGAGCATGTTCACAATGAGGCTATTTACAGTACCATCCAGCAAAAAGACCCTGAGACTGAATGGTAGAATGGCTGTAATTGGCTGGTGGTGGAGATGGCTCTTGCAGTCAGTCTGCTTTTCGCAGCCATTGGAAAGAGCACCTTGGCCTCCACCATCCCAGTTTCAGGGCAGGGTTAACCAGGGAAGAGGTTGCAAAGATCAAGGCCCTGGTTATGTTTAGTTTTGCTTTTCCAGGCCTCTCCAAACCACTACCACTCTAGAATGTGAATGTTTATTTACCTTCCCGACATGCCAGAATCATAGCAAACAAGTGACTTCCTCTGGCGTTAATGCTAATGCCATTCTGCAGGTTGGATGCCAAATGCATGATGCCAAAGCTGTATGGCTGGCACCCTTCCCTTGAAGGCTAAGCCCATTATGTCTGAAAAATGTATAGCAAACACAAGGCCCTAATTTTGTTCCCATAGCATCAGGGTAGCTATTCTTTTGCAACTTAATGCCATTATAATGCTTTCCTTTAAGCCATGTCCTGCTTTTTAGCACAACTCCACCCACATTTGATAATTTACTTTTGAAACACCTCTGAGATTGCTGCTAAAAGAGGTTTATAACTGTTCAGACACAATCAATTTAAACTGAGACTGTGAGACTGTTTTAGAAAAACAGACAAAGTGGTGAATTTGAGGTTCCTTGTTCATTGCTTCAAGCTGCCTGAGTCTTGAGGAAAACACCTGGGTGGAGCTGCGCTTGGATTTTAATTTTATTTGCTGAATGGAAATTCATTTTCCTGACAGTACTGCCTGCTGTTTACAAGTGCTAACCCATCAGAGAATTCAATATTACTTTTGTCACAGATACTGGGTAAGCCACATAAAGAGGATTGGGGCACATTTCTTACGCGTGTTTATTAATACTAAATGATGGTACGGAGTCTTCCTTCATTTGGAACATATGCTCCTTTTTCTACCACTGGCAGCTAGTGATGGTCCCCAATCCTTGGATCCATGCAACCCTGATTTTCTAAGGTGTTCAAAATCCAAATTCCGATCCAGATTGGGACCAGAATGTTTCAGACAATCCCTATCAGCCTGGATATTTTCATCACCAAATTTAGGGAAATTTTAAATAAGGATCTTCATCCAAATTTTGCAGCATGTGCCAATCTCTTCTGAAAATGAGAAATTACAAAATACCTACCTCGCCATACCAAGAATATACAATAATTTCTCCAGTATGTCAATGTAAAATGAATTTCCTATGCTTATTTACAACACAGCATTCAGTTCATTTTGTGAGAATTAAAATACACTGGGACATGTGTTTCTGGTCTGTTAATCTATATATTGGCACTCACCTGACATGTTTTTGTATAACATTCCACCGGATGTCTTCATGGACATAAGAGATACTGTCCAATTTTGAAAACTGCTTGTAAGTTTAAAGACAGTTTATGGAAAAAACTATATTTTTCTAATATGAAGAGTGATTTATAGCAGACAAATCAAAAATGGAAGAACATTAATTTAAATCTCTGGATTAGATACCAGGACTTCCACCTGTGGTTTAGACTGTCCCCATCTTTCTCCTACTATCTCCCATTGACACAGCAGCTAAGTTCACCAGACTCTTACGGAATAAAGCCACTTCCAAGTCTTACTTTCTTTTTGCAAAGGTTGAGCCAGTTTTAAATCAAAGTGTAACATGCTTCCCTCCATCTAAGTGCAGCATTTCCATTAACATCATTTGGCTGGCCCCAAGTGCCTATTTCAAAAGCTATATCAGGAACGTAATGTACTTCCACTATAGTTGCTTACAGGAAGCATACTGACTTGAAAATGGCCTGGTTACTCCCTCACAGTATTACTGTGAGCCAGGCATGGGCAGCTAAGTGGGAAGGAGGGGGGACAGCTGGGACATGTGAAATTCTCATTTAAAGGTCAGTCGCTTAGGCACCTGGCTCAATAGAGCTTCCTAAGTGTCAGACGTCCTCTAGAAGGTTTGGATTTCATTTGTTAAAAATGACACTGAGTGCTACTAATGGTGCCTGATTCTGCTTTTTATAAGTACAAGTTCAATGCCCAGGATGCCCATTGTCGGCAGAGCTAGGGTGACCGTTTTGGCCGTGACAGTCTCTTTAAAACTCTGTCCTGGCCATCCCTATTTTTTGGCAAACGTGGGCATTTGTCCCATTTGCTCTTGCCAACTTGATCAGGTGGGAAGAGCAAACGGAACAAATGCCCATGTTTGTCAAAAAATAAAAGGGGTGTGGTGCAGAGGAACGTGCAGGGTGTGAGGGGGGGATGCCAGCCCCTTGCAAGAGGGGGGAAGCAGGGCTTGTGCAGGGGGCAGTCAGGTTTCAGCAACAGCCTCTTGTGGGGGCAGCCAGGGTTACAGCAATCAGCAACCCCAGCCTTCCAGGGGAGGTCGGGGGAGTGGGGAGGGTGTGCGGGCAAGCGGCTCAGGTCAGCCCCGTGCGGTGTCCCATTTTCCCTTTGGGAAATATGGTCACCCTAAGCAGAGCACTGAAGACCTGGGGGAGGCAGGGACCCAATGAAAATGAGAGCGCAAATACAAAAAGATGCCAATGGGGGCAAATTCTGCCCTTAGATGCCTGTATTTAACACCATTGTAGGAGTAGTGTGGGAGGGCAGAATTTGGGTTTCAAGCTTCTGGTAGCTGCATGTTTCTAAAGCCTGCAATACTGTACTGAAAATGGCATTCAATGGCAGAAGCACAAAAAAGCTTTTGAAATGCCTTGTTCTTGGAGCAGGTTAAGATGGAATCCTTGGATCTTAGAGACATGGGCTTGGTGTTCTAAGGTGGCCCTGCTATAGCAGTGATAAATTAAGAGACTATCTGGTGTGATGGGAAGGGAAGACCATGCTCTTATGCAAGGACATGTGTGTTAGGAACTAGGGTGAGCAGGAAGGTAGTTTGTCTGGATGAAGGAGAGTGGGAGAAGAGCTTTGCCACCTGTCAAGGAGTGTCTAGGCAGGGCCCAGGAAAAGGAGCTTGTAGAAAGAGGGTAATGTCTTTTTCAGGACCTGAAATTTTGTTTTGATGGCTCCTAGCCCTATCTTAATCAACCCTATATTTCCATCTGCCCCCCCGACACACACACTCTCAAGAGCCCAGTTACATATTACGTATGTTGGCATCTATTATGTATGTACAGTACATTTGCACTGAGGGTATATGGTGGTGGTTCTCTCTGTATGAAAGAAACATAACATTTATCATTTACAAGCCTTGAAATGTGCAATGGTACAAAACACAGAGAGAAACTATGATGTGAACGTTTTTTTAGTGTGGTGGGTTTTTTTAATTTGCTCAGTGTTCAGGGATAAGGTTTTTCCTGTGTTAAATCTAATCATTTGGTTCTAACATTATCATACTCCATTCTCCGCTGATGAAACATGCACATACTATCACACATATATCCATTGATTCAGATTTATTTAACTCTGAAACAATAGATCAAAGAGAACTGGTTGTAATACAATATTTATTTAGCTTTAGCTCTCTTCTCATTCAGGAATATTATTTCTTTTGCTTTTTAAAAGACCATTTCTGTAAAGATTTCCTTGAATTTTCCAATGGCAGGTGTGAGAGTCATCAAGAAAAATAGGGGGAAAATAACCCTAAAGCTCACTGGAGATGAGGTTTTTGAACATCAGACACAGCAGGGAATTTTTTCTATGGGTTCAAATGCCTTTGTGGGAACAGCATGCGGTCTCTAATGAAGTTCATGAATTGACAATACATAAAGTGATCTCACTGGTGACTTTTTTTTTTTTTTACTTTATCTTTAAAATGGAAGTGAGATTATAATGATAGCTGATTTCAAGTCTCCTGATGCTGACAGAGAGATAATGAATCAAATTGGCCCTAGTTATAAAATGAGCCCCTAGAAGAAAATTATAATCAAACTCCTAAGTGGTTATAATCGCTAAGGAACAGAGTAGAAGGCTATTTAAATAATGCTCCAGCTGTAGGCAGTGTGAAGGGTTTACACAAGCCTTGAATCTTTTATTTCTTTCTTTGTCACAATTATTATCTTAAAGTGAACAAAAACATTTCTAAAAGCCATTACCCTGTGTGACACACAATATTCCACTTCCTGAAAAATGATCAAGGGGATTTGATATCACATGGTTCCTTTTTTTAAATGGATAAGTGGGGAGGGTCCTTTTAGCATGGCTCCTGGGCTTCCCTTCATGGGGAGGACACACTAACAATCTGATTGTGCTTATTTACAGTTCCTCTTTAATTAAGAAGCTTTTGAGGTAAAGCATACAGGAATTTTACAAATGTATTCTAGGCATAGGGCTAGGTTCAGTGTAACCTCAGGTGCAGGGACTTCAATGGCAGCAAATCCAATGGTGGAGGTATTTATGATGGGAAGCTGCAGGGATCTGCAAGCAGAGGTTAGGATAGGCCCAGGTGATTGATGTATTTACTTAGCCTCACTGTCCCAGGCTCCACTGGTAGTGCCCTTGTGGAAACTAAAGCTGCTTTTCACCTCTGTCCTCTAGGGTGGGAATTCTGAGGAAGGATAGGCAGTGGATATATTCCTCCTGGGGCATGGCTGCAATGACTCAGGAAAGTGCAATTTTACAACTCCTTGCAACAGCAAGAGGGAAATAATTTTCACATATCCTGTGCCAGGGTCTCGGGGCAGTACCTGGTCCCTGGTGAATAATTTGTTATTTTCCTGCTCGACTTCCCCTGCTGCTTGCACAGATGCTCAGAAGAAGGACTGTATTATTGACTAATGGGAGAATGCAGTTGGCTAGGACTGCAAACCAACATGTGATAAGAATAGATTGAACCCCAAGCTGAGAAGTTTTCTGATTTCTTTCTGGCTACATTAATTTGTTATAAACACTAACCCTTGAGATAAAGGCAGGCTGACTGCCATTGTTTCCTCTCTCATATAGTCGGGGTACAAATTGAAAGTAACTCCCAAGGAAGATGCTGGCCGGTGTCAACAGATAATGAACCTATTGCAGATGTAGTTAATGTGTGTTAAAGTTTAGCTGTTTGAAGAAGATGACTCACATTAGTAAGGCAAGCAGGTTTCAGCTCCCACCACCCAGAAATCACACTGATATGAAGGGTAAAAATATTACTATCTGTATTCTAAGTTGAGCACTAAAGCTGGGTCTGCAGTGCTAATGTTAAATTCATTATCCCTGATAATGTGAAGAAGAGCAATGAGAAGGTAAATGTCAGAAGTTCAGAGTTTGATAAAATACTATTGTAAAATTATGTGGTCAGGGTTTCAGTTAGTCTTGAAGTGATCCATGGACACCATCTGGTATTGTTTTTGGTGTATGTAATTTAGTACCCAGGAGGCTACTGCTTGTTGAATGGAGTGAATGATCTAGATGAAATCGAAGCCCGTAATGTGAAAGAAGAGAAACAGTGGCAATTAACATCTTGCGTGTAGATGCAGAAGGGTGTGAGGTTTTACTCCATGGGGATGATTCTATCAAATAGGAAAATGCCCACTTCTCATGAACATTAACTCTCAGCTACAATGCCACAAAGTTCTCTTGGGCATAGATTATGATGAGAATATGCAAGTTAGGTCCAACTGCCTAGCAAAAAGAAACAGAAGGAAAAACTAAGAGCCTTAAAAGGAATATGAAGGATAGGAGGAGAGCCACAGTGAATGATCTTAACATACAAAATGGAGATAATCCTTCCTTATGCTAAGCACCACATTTATTCTTTGTTAAATTTGCCAAGTAAATTATTTATCGGCATCCATCAAAGCTCTTTACAGCATTAAAAACAATCCTTTATCATTATCATTCATGAAATTGAAAAGTAATATCTCCGCCTTCATATTATGGGGATGGGTTTGTGAAAGGTTTTAAGCTGTTTATTATTTTATGTACAAAATATATTAACTCAGTCTCCTCACAGAAAGGAATCTAGCTAATCAATGAAGGTTGAGAACAGAGTCTAAATGGCCTAATGGTTTGAGAGCTGGGAATCAGATTCATCTCTAGCTGTGAGGCTGAATGAATTAGGGACAGATTCTTTCACCTTTCTGCACATTGTGTAGCATCTTAGTCCACTGTGGTTCTGTTCAACATGAGTGAGGGCAGCAGAATCAGGCCATCAGTGGTTGTAAAATACTTTGTGTCAGGTGGTAAAGAAATGCAAAGTATTATACTAAGGCAGATCTACCGTGACACTGTTATTCTCACTCTGCTCAGTTACGTGGATCTTAATGATAAGCAGAACAATGGCCACAATGACTCTGATTTTTGTATCTTTCTCTGGATAATTCATTTTTAAACAGATTGCCCCTGCTGGTGGTTGTGTCAAGGAAGACAAATCTTGCATTCTCTTATTTTGTTCCAGTTTATTGCTTCTCTTATTCATGCTCTCCTCACATTTATTTTTTTGTGTTACTCTTTTCCATATTGCACTATGGATGTAGGGCTAGACAGTAATTGGAACATGTGGCCCATAGTTAAGGGTGCAGCATAAGGAG